>JAGFNQ010000763.1:0-158869 GCA_024364735.1 Boesenbergia rotunda
ACTACTTGGTCGGGACTCTGTTTAATAAGTAAACAGCTGTCCTAAGTGCATAACCCCAAAAGGATTTTGGAAGAGTTGCATGATTCATCATCGACCTAACCATGTCCATCAAGGTTTGGTTGCGCCTCTCAGATACACCATTATGCTGTGGTGTATATGGCGGAGTCCATTGGGACAGTATCCCATTGTCCCTAAGATAATCTTGAAACTCTTGACTTAAGTATTCTCCACCCCGATCGGATCGAAGTATTTTAATACTTTTGCCAAGCTGTTTCTCTACTTCATTTCTGAACTCTTTGAATTTCTCAAAGGCTTCAGATTTGTGTTTCATCAAGAACACGTACCCGAATCGTGAGTGATCATCGATAAAGGTGATGAAGTAGCTATAGCCTCCTTGTGCAAGAGTTGACATTGGTCCACATACATCAGTATGTATTAGACCAAGCAATTCTCCCACTAGATTACCTTTTCCGGTAAAGGGTAATTTGGTCATCTTGCCTTTTAAGCACGATTCGCATGTATCAAATGAATCGGGTTCAAATGATTCCAAAATTCCACATCGGTGCAATTCGGTCATGCGTTTCTTACTTACATGGCCAAGACGGCAATGCCAAGTGTAGGAGTCTATTCGATTATCTATTCGAGCACGTTTGTTGCTAACTTCGATATTGAAAACGTCACTGGATAAATCTAACGTGTAGATGTCATTGCACAAAGTTCCATTCCCATAAAGAACGCCATTTAAAGTTATGTAACAACAATTGTTACTGAAAGTTAAATGATAACCTTTTTCATTCAAACATGAAATAGATACAATGTTCTTTATTAACGAAGGAACAAAATAACAATTATCCAATTCTAAGACACGTCCAGTGGGGAGCTTTAGCAAATATGTTTCGATGGCAACAGCAGCAATCTTTGCTCCGTTTCCAACTCGCAAATTTGCTTCTCCTTTGACGAGTCTTCTTCTATTCCTTAGCCCTTGTATGTCATTACATATATGTGAGCTACACCCAGTATCAAGTACCCAAGTGTTTGAGGAAATAGAATGACATTCAATAACGAAGATACTTGAAGAGGATGGGGCATCGGATGCCTTCTCTTTCAAGGACTCTAGATAAACCTTGCAGTTTCTTCGCCAGTGACCCTCCTTGTCACAGTGATGGCAAGTGCCTTTTAGGGTATTTTCAGTCTTTTTGGCCTTTTTCTTCTTTCCCTTATTCTGTTCATTGGCCTTCCTCTTAGAACCTTTCTTCGAGGAACCAACTAACAGTACCGTCTTTTGATCCTGCTTCACAGAAGGCTCTACAGTCTTCAGCAGGTTGAGCAACTCAGGAAACTGGTCTGGAGTTGTGTTTTCAGGAGGACGGTTGGGAAGTTGATTTTCAAGGACATAAGCAAGCTTCTTTGCCTTGAGGACTATCCTCAGGTTTCGAAGCCAGTCCATGAAGTTTGGCCCAGTCAGTTTATTGGTGTCCAAAATGGAACGTAAATTTAGAGAAGACATGATCGAGTGATTATCCTAGAAATACAAATTGAGTTTATGTGAGAAGATTGATTAAAGAATGTATCAACATACATTAATAAAATCCTATTTATTTTTCAAATTGAATAACCCTTTTTATCAATTCGGGAGATAGTAGGAACATCTCCAAATAGGTTGATATCCAACCATAGACAAGAACAACCATGGCTGTGGCCATCAAGTCATTCTTAGCTATGAAGGTAGGTAATTATACTGATTACATATCACATATATGCAACTATCGCATTATGCTATCAACTAATTGAATGTTTGCATAAATCATTGGGTTGCTAACTCATTAACAAGTATGCATCATATACATAGCACCCAACTGCACCTCTTTTCGCATCGACCTTGGTTGTGGCACAACAAATCGATGCTCCAAGCTTAAGGCTGACCCATTAATCAAGAAATAGTTTTAATATGGTTGGAGCTCATTCAACCGTTTAGTCAGGCTTGGATGTGTCCAACAACCAAAACTAAGGATTGACCTCTGACTCCAACTATATTATACATAAACTAATTCCATGGTTTGAACATGTTGAGGTTCAAGTCGGGCATGGATGTGTCCATCAACCCAAACGAGAAACAAAACTCCGATTCTAACCATATTAATGGAAGGTGTTGGCCTTAATATCTTGTAAGGGGTTTTGGGTCTCATCTTTTCTAAGCACATTCATGACATTTGTCATGACTAACGATTTCCTTAATAAAGTATGTATGTGACTTAAGTTATCAAGTCTCATTAATTGAATTAGGAACCGGATTTCCTAATTCTAATCTCATACTATATTAAAGGAATTGTTTTGGGAAACAATTTCCTAAATTGTCATAATTAATTTCGGAAATAATATGTTCAAGACTTTGATTTCTCTAAATCAAATCTTATTAAATTAAGAGACAAATCCCTTAATTCAATTATATATTATTTTCATGAAAATCTCATTTAAGAAAACTCTATAGGAAACCATTTTCCTAATTAATTTTGGAGACAACAATATGTAAGAGCATCACCTCTTAAAACATATTTTATTCATGGATTTAATTAATTACAACAAATCGTTTTCTAAGGGTGGCTCCCCGAGGCTCAGATACCCAAAGAAAAGTAATGTGTTGTAAATCCAATTGGACGGCTCCCCGAGGCTCAATCCAAATCAAACATGACAATTTCAATTAAAATTGGGAAATTAAATTACAACAACTAACTCTAAATTGGACGGCTCCCCGAGGCTCAATCCAAAGTAAAGAATTTTGTTGTCAATTTAAAAATCAATTCAAATTTAATTGTCAATTAACTGTCCATGAATTTGTCTAGACTTTCTTAAAAGAAAGTGCCCAAAATTGCGAGATTTCGAAAATAGGTTTTCAGAATAATTGTAAGTTTCTGGTACAAAGAAAACTTACATATTTTCAAAAATTGGAAAATTTCTAAAATAGAAGAATTTCCAAAATTGGAAAGTTTCCAAAGATGGGAAGTTTTCACAATTATTATAAAATTTCAGAAACTAGAAAATTTCAAACGTTTGCGAAATTTCATGAGGATTTCCAAACTTTGAAATTCCTAAATCTAAAATTTATTATAATTTGAAAGTTTCCATAATTGAAAAATTTTCCGAAATTGAGATCATGACAAAGTTTTCCACAAAACAATTATATGATTAAGTCGAACACTAACCGGCTCTGATACCACTGTTGGGACAGGGTGCATGTCGACAAGGATACGAGTTCGTAAAATTCAAAAAAATTTTACGTGCAGCGGAAGAGTTTGCATAAAATAATTTCCTAAATTATTTTAACTTCGTATCTAGCATGCAACCCTATGGTGTGTTGACATAATCATACAATAATATTTTGGGAAAAGTAAACTAATTTACTTTTATACCTCGCGTATCTCGAAGGAAGGGACGAGATCCAACCGTAGCGTCTCTTGGAAGCTCCGCCTCTATTCGCGTCCACGCCGAGTTCTTTTCGGGATGACTTCGCAAAGTCACGAGTTTTGTGCCGACGAGAACTACTAGATTCTCGGAAGGCACAACTAGAAGAATAAGAGAAATAATGAAAAAACTAACCAACGAAGTAACGGAATCGTATTCCGGGAAGAGAGGAGTCGCTATCCGCTTCTTCTTCTTCTTGTTTGGGTTCTTCTTCTTCTAGTGGCTCACGGCAACACCTTCTTGGTGTTGTGATTGGGCGCCGGCCCTAGAGGAACTAGGGTGCGCCGGCCCTAGAGAGCTAGGGTGCGCCGGCCCTATGGAAAGAAGAAGAGAAGGAGGAGAGAAGAGAAGAGAGGGAGAGAATAATTAATCTCTTAATTACTCGATTGGAATTAAGGGCTAGCCTTTGGTTCCTTTATATAGTAGCAACTCCTTTGCTAAGTCTCCCTCTAAACCGAATTAACGGAATTAACGGAATTAGTTATAAGAAATTTATCTTATAAATTTTCTTATTGCTTATTCCTTTTAAGCCTAGTCTTATTATAAACAATTTATAATAAAACAAATTAGTTATCATAAGAGATTTATCCTATAAATTCTCTTATGAATTTTATTATAACTAACTTTATAATAAAACTAATTAATTATCATAAGAAATTTATCCTATAAATTCTTATGAATTATTCCGTTTAAACCAAGTCTTTATTATAAACCAATTTATAATAAAACTAATTCTTCTTCTCTTTAAATTATGGAATAAATTTTTATAAGAAATTTATAAACTTTCTTATTATGGAAAAATCAATTCATAATTGATTTTATAAAATTAAAATAAACCAATTCATGGATTATTTTAATCTTCCATAAAAGAATAAATTTCTATAAATTTTATTTATATAAATTTCTCTATACAAATTTATTTATCCATAATTTATAAAATAAATCACACTAGATTTATTTTATTAATTAAACCAATTAAATTGGTTTTTCTCCTCTTATTTGGCCGGCCACCAAAGAGGGTTTAACACCCTCTTTGGCCGGCCAAAACCAACCCAATAAGCCGCGAATTAAACTCATTTAATTCGCCCAAAAAGCCTTCAAAAGACTTAGCCATTTTTAGCTTCCATTGCGCCTCTGACTAACTCAGATTCGACTTGTTTCTCTTGATCGGAAAATTCAATTTTCAACTCATTTTAAATCCCTCGGATTACTCGTAGTGCGTGTGACTAAATAGGCTTTCGATTTATGTTGGCCGTCTATAATTAACTCATTAATTATAGAACGATCATGAGTGGCACCTAGTAGTACATCATGATCCCCAATTAATCGAAAGATCAACGGTTTGACCTCAGAAGAAATTATTCTGAAACCCTTCAGCAGCTCTAATGAATCATGCCCATTCCCTTCACCACCTTATACCCACTTGGTTCAGGACACGGTCAATGGTGTCAGTCCCCACTAGGGTGACTACGTCACACCTAGCCCAAGTAGTGTCTTTCTCGTCCTTTGGATTTCTAATTACTCTCATGTATTTAAGAGACTCGCACTCTTAACATGATATGCTCTGGCCAGAGGCTTTGAGTAACAATCCGACGATAGGCCTGGGTATACATCTCCTCGCAAGGAGTGGTGAATCCTTTGTAGGCTGTTCAAACATCTTCGGGCACTTCGGCTTATACCCGATCATCCTGGGTCCACACCTCCTTGGAGATGCTTGCTTAAGATGTCAAAGTATAAGTCTCCATGACCAAGATGACTTGAACACCGCAAGTCAAAGGAACATCACACTTAAGCCGCAGTAAGATCTTCATTGACATATCTACATGTAGATTCCCATATGAAGTCTTACAGCTAGTCACTCCAATGAACTAGTTCCCTTAACTAGCATCCATGTTTATCTCCGGACATCCCAATGTCACCAGCCAGTGAGAATCAGCTGATTAGAGAATAACCCATGCTAGTCTCAACAGAATTGATAATGTCCGTATTTATCAATTCATCGACTAGGGATATTTCCAACACTTCACATTTGCACATTTAGAGATAATCACTAGTTGCGATCCCATCACAAATTCTCTTATGCTGTGAATTGTATGGTGGACATTCAGTAGATGAGTTTAAGATCCCAATCAAATACATAAACATGTATACTCAAATAGTGAATTATCATTTATTGAAATAAATGTTTACAATCATAAGGCTATTGCCTTAGGACACTTCTCTCATATCACTAACACGATGTACCTTCGGCTAGCTCTTGTCGCTCCTTGTGGGTGGAGAAACCTCGCCACAAACCTTGGACAATCCCTGAGCAATAGAAGGCTACTAACAAGCTTTAACCAAGCTAGTTTCGCCAAGAAGAAACAACCTTAAACGAGCTCCCTTAAATAGAGCTCGAGGCTGATATGACCATTACCAGTCGACTGGTCCAGCATTAGTCGACTGGTCGAATTCGAATGACAATTCAAATTCTGGTCGCTACCAGTCGACTGATCTTTCTGTGGACCTTATCAGTTGACTGGTCCCTCACCAGTCGACTGGTCCACTTCCTGAGTCTAGGGTTACCCTTCCCGAGTACATTTCCCTCAAAATTCAAACCCTCACAACTTAGCCCCCGAGTACAGTTCCCTCAGCACTCGAAACCTCACCACCTGGTTGACTCTTCATTCAACAACCTCGATCTGTTGCCTTCAAGCCCTCTTTGACTTTGACTCCTGTCCCTCAGATGCGCACATAAGCCCTCGTCTTGCCTCCATGCCATCCTTCACGTATGCCTCGAAACCCGTTTCCCTCAACTCATCGTCCTTGCTCCAGCAGCCTTGACCTGTTGCCTTTAAGCCCTCTTCGACTTTGACCCTCGTCCCTCAGATGTGCACACAAGCCCTCGGCTTGCCTCCATGCCATCCTTCACGTATGCCTCGAAGTCCGCTTCCCTCGGCTCATTGCCCCTGCTTTGTCCATAGTCCCTCAGATGCACACATAAGCCCACGGCTTGCCTCCATGCCACCCTTCACCGTACCCAAAGACGTCCAACCAAGTCAATGTGTATCCTGCAAACCTGCACACTCACATACACATATTAGATCAACATGAAACCCTAACTTAATCATATTGATACACACATCAAAACCCATGATCCTCCTGATCATACTTGGGCCGATTGCCCCAATAGGTTTCACCACCATGAAGGAGAAGATCATAGGAAAGCTTGCGTGCGTGGTGTGGATCCTTGGATTAGTCACCTCTCTGAGGTGGATACCATGTAAATCAGGGAGTTAGCATTGTTTCTTTTGTTGATTGATTTTGTTCTTGTGCTTTAGCTAACATTTTTATAGACAAAATCAAAAAGAAGCTATTCACCCCCCTTTAGCTAAAGGCCAAGGTCCCAACAAGTGGTATGAGAGCAAGGTTAAGGGGGAGGATGCATATTTATGCTTCTTAATTTGCTATGTCTGTAATTTTCAATTGTTATTGTTATACCTAACTTAAACATATTGCCACACATCAAAATGGGGGAGATTGTTGGGGTAATCGACCCAAGTATAATCGAGTGGATCATGGGTTTTGATGTGTGTGTCAATATGATTAAGTTAGGTTGTCATGTTGGTTTGATATGTGTGGTTGAGTCATGTAGGACTTGGTGAATCACACATGAAGAACACATTCGAGGGACGAGAGCCAAAGGAAGAGGACTTCAAGGGCAAGCCAGGGAAGTAGACTTCAAAGGCATACGCGAAGGATATCATGGAGGCAAGCCATGGGATTGTGTGCGCATCTGAGGGACGAAAGCCAAGGGAAGAGAACTTCATAGCGAGCCAAGGGAGTGGACTTCAATGCATACGTGAAGGATGGGCTTTGGAGTGAGTTTGAGTGAAAATGTAAGCTAGGCAGTCGACTGCAAGGGGAGCCAGTCAATTGCTAGCGCAGAACGAAAACTCATAGAAAGATCAGTCGACTAGTCCAGGCACCAGTCGACTGGTCTATTCGAAAATATAGTCGTTGGGCTAGCCGTTGGCTAGCCACTGGCTGGGCAACAGTGGACTGCCCCTTGGGGTAGTCGACTGGTGTCGGGGGTTGAGCTGTTTAAGGAACAACTCTCTCCTTTATTTAAGGAGAGACTTTGGAGCAGAATAGGGTTGCGGTTCTTCATTGAAAGATCCTATTCTAAGTGCTCAAAGTCTCTATTGTTTACTCTCTTCCTCATACTCTAAATTCTATTTTATAAGAGAGGAAGAGAACATCTTGTGAAGGTTTCTCCACTTTGAAGGAGAAGATCATAGGGAAGCTTGCGTGCGTGGTGTGGATCCTTGGATTAGTCACCTTTCTGAGGTGGATACCAAGTAAATCAGGGAGTTAGCATTGTTTCTTTTGTTGATTGATTTTGTTCTTGTGCTTTAGCTAACATTTTTGTAGACAAAATCAAAAAGAAGCTATTCACCTCCCCCCTCTAGCTAAACGCCGAGGTCCCAACACTTACGAAGGACGAAAGAATATTTCTTCATATTTGGAGGCAATGAGGAGTTAGCTGTAAAGGGTTACAGTAACGCAAGCTTCCAAACAGACAGGGATGATTTCAGATCACAGTCAGGGTATGTATTTTTCTTAAATGGTGGCGCTGTGAGTTGGAAGAGTTCGAAGCAAGACACAGTCGCAGATTCTACAACAAAGGCCGAGTATATTTCCACGTCTGATGCAGCAAAAGAGGCTGTTTGGATTCGGAAGGTCATTACAGAGCTTGGTGTGGTTCCTAGCATAGTAGACCCAATAGACCTCTATTGTGACAACAATGGGGCTATTGCACAGGCTAAGGAATCTCGCTCTCATCAGCGGACCAAACACATACTACGGCACTTCCATCTCATTCGAGAGATCATCGATAGAGGAGATATGAGGATTTGCAGAGTACCCATTGATGCTAACATCACGATCCTTTGACCAAGGCTTTGGCACAAAAGAAGCATGATGGTCACACTAGGTCACTGGGTATTAGATATTATAGTGATTGGCACTAGTGCTAGTGGGAGATTGTTAGTAGGAGCCCTAAAGCCAATTATGTGATGATTGACTAAGGACTTTTTGTGGGATCGGTTTGAATCGATAGAGGGGGGTGAATATCGATCGATAAATTTTTCAAAAAACTTAAGAGTAATTACACCGCGAAAAAGAAAAAAACAATGCTAACACGTTTATTTTTACTTGGTTCGGAGTCACGGTCGACTCCTACTCCAAGGCCTACGGTCCTTGACCGTTCACGACGGGAAATTCTATATTGTGTAAAGATGTTACAACTTGGGTACAAATATAGAATTTTAAAATATAGCAATTGAAAGAAAATTATACTGACGACCGGATGATTTAGAAAGTCGAAGCCGCGGGTCATCGTTGGCGCTTGAATCTTGAGCACGGAGCGTTTCGGAGCAGAACGCTTGGAAGTATGCGTAGAAGAAGTTGTGTGTTGAAGCCAAGGGGGTGAACCCCTATTTATACTCGTAGTTGGGGTGCCTGTGTTGAAGGGGCGCTTGACACGTGGCCCTCACTACGCGAAACTAAATCCGTAGACTTGACCAGCGCTTATCCCCTCAACCAGGGCGCCTGAGTTGACCGGGGCGCCTGTGTTAACACAGGCGCCTCTGTTGCTGTTCCGAGGCTTTGCTTCGAGTGGCTCTGGAAATACCCTTTGTCTGGGGTGCCTATCTCAACACAGGTGCCTAGTCAAACAGGGTGCCTCACTCCATTGAGGTGCCTGGGAGTAGAAACCTTTCACCCTTCGTTCCTGCAACCAGGGTTAGTTCCAAAACACAAGTAACATATAAATAATATATATTTAAGCAAGATTTACAACTTGAGCTGTCTTGGTTCTGACTTTGGGCTTCCCAAATGGAACCCTAGGTCAAACTGACGCCTAATGGTCCCTCCTATGGGGAACGCGTCCTCACCTACTCCTCTCAGGAGATTTTACTTGTTTGCCAATCGACTCCTTCGGTTGGACTTTTGCCCAATCTCTCGAATCAGGTCTTCGTGCCCAGTCCACGACCAGGACTTATTGCCCAGCTTCACTCACCAGGTCTTCGGTGCCCAGTCCACGACCAGGACTTATTGCCCAACCTTTTGTCAGGACTTAGGTACCCAACCCACGGCCAGGACTTAGTGCCCAATTCTTAGAACCAGGACTTCGTGCCTAGTGTACCTAGGACTTTTCCTGCACACTTGAGTAGTGTTGTTAGATCACAATTAAATCTTAACTTCTGAACCCTTTGCCATTATCAAAACATAGGTTTGACTTTGGTGCTTCCAGCACCAACAATCTCCCCCTTTTTTATTTATGGCAACATGATTCAAAAAGTTAAGTTAAAAAAACATTTAAAGCACATTTGACACTAAGTGTTTTGTAAACAGAGCAAGGCATTTGGTTTTGTCTAAGTGTTTTGAAAATCCAGCATTTGGTTTTGACTAAGTGTTTTGAAAATCCAGCAAAGCATTTGTACAACAGATTTTGCACACTTAGAAAAAATTTTGTTTAAGAACAATTTGTGCATTTGTAAAACATTTTGAAAAACATTTTTACTTGGAAAAATACCTAAGAAATTTTGCTTAGAGAGAAAAGGTTTTGCTCAAAAAAAATTTGTTCACTCAGAAAAATTTTCACTTAGAAATACTTTACCAAAAAAGTTTTAAAAAAAATTTTACACAGGCAAATTTTGTTTCCTAAGAATCAATTTTTACTTAGAAATATTTCTTAGACTAGGCTTGCTCAGAAACATTTTTGTTCACTATGAAAAACTTAGAAAAAAAATGCACTTAGAAATTTTTGAAAGCACTTAGAAATTCTTCTTTACTTTTTGAGAGAGAGATAAAAATTTTGAAAATGAAACATTTGAAAATTTGAAAAAAAAATATTTACTCTGTTTTCTCTCTCTCTCCCCCTTTGCCATATATATAAAAAATAGATAACAACCATTGCAAGTCAATTTCGAATTAGAGCTAGTTAAAAGAAATTGTAAGTCCGTATTGAACCAACTTTAGTAAATTCAAGCAAGAAAAAAGACCAAACCAATTAATCTGAACTTGTTCGGGTCCTGTCTAACCCAGTTAGCTACTTACTAACTGTTATAAAATAGTAGTTTTCACTAGGGTTAGTCAAGTTAAGTGATTTGATCAAGTTAGATTTGCTAAGCTTGAACACTTAACTTGATTGCTGTTCAATTTATATTTATCGCCCCAACTACTACAGATGCACTGACTTAAAGCATCTTGAATCAAGGCATAGACCTAAGCATCTCAACCCAGTCTGGGTTAACAATCAAAGTACCCTAAGATGTTTGTGAGATGCTGACTTCTAGATCTATAGGTGCATGCAGCTCTAAGGTTAAGACCTAATATAAGTCCATTTGCGCAAAAAAACCTAGTTTTGAAGGGGGTAAGTTTTTGAAAAAATCTACGTCGGAAAATCATTTTAAATTTCAACAACTTGATAAAAAAATGATTTTTCAAAATATATTAAATGCTAATTTTTGGAAAAAATGTGAAAATAGAAAAGATTTTTGAAAAAAAATAGAACAATCCTATTCTACTAAGCACAACCCTAACTGCCTTCTCAATAAACTAAACTCAGATTCAGGTAAGGGTTTGGTAAAAATGTTGGCCAAATTGGATTTTGAGTCCACATGCATTAGTACTATTTCGCCCCTGGCTGCATGATCCCTTACAAAATGATGTTTGACTTCAATATGTTTGGTTTGGGAGTGCTGAATTGGATTCATAGTTAAATTGATTGAACTAATGTTGTCAATAAAAACTTTAGTTTGGGTGTAGTCTAGCTGGAAATCCTTAAGAGTGTGCATCATCCATAAAAGTTGTGCCACACACTCTCCTAGGGTAACATATTCTGTGTAGCGACCCGCCTTCTTACTGTCTTTAGACGGATCGTTACTTTTCTCTACTTCTCTACTTTTGATACATGACTACAAATGCGGAAATCTTTTTTTTTTTAAACTTTTAAATTCATCTAACAATTATATTCTATCTTAAGCAATCATGCATAATAACATATCACACTTCCTTTCTCAAAAGCTCGCGAATGGTACACTTTGAAGCCTGCCTCACCCAACTGAACTGTCGGGTACCAGTCGACTGGTGACGTGGCAGTCGACTGGTACGCCTGTGAGCTGAAAGTTCAGCTTTCGGCAGTTGCTTCACAGCTCCATCAAACCCATAATTTCGAGCCATATGGAATCATGACACCATTTCTATACTCTATACCAATTTTCTAAACAGTTTAGCCAATCAAAATGAATCCATAAACTTAAAATTTGGACTTTTACGAGATTTAGCAAGTTATGAAAAACTATCAAAAACTTTAGTCTAGAGTTTGTACCAAACTTTGCTTCTAACCATTTAAACTCATCATGCAAGATTCTATAACATTGCTAAAGCATTATGGAATACGAATGCAACTTTTCTAGACATATTTAAGCAATAAAAACTTGATTCAAAGAGGAACTAGTACTATCTTGGCACAAACATCTATTTCTCCAACAAAGTATCAATACTTCCATCTACTCATATTTCTACTCATCCAATGCAATCATAAAAATATATAGACTAAAAGAAATGACATGGAATCTTTACTCTAAGGAATTGAGCATATAAAACTATCCATAACTTAAATATTCGCTAAACTCCATAAAGCAAGAACATAAAATTCAAATGAACTATAACATTATGAATTAATAACTAAATTGTCTTGCGCCAAAGATCTCTCCATAATCAGCCACCACACACACTCTACTCAGCACCGCCTCGTCGCCTTCCTTCAGAATTGCTTGCCTTTACCTTTATCTGCAATAAGAGGAAATGCATCTATAAGCGAAAAGCTTAGTAAGTACTATCTAGCTCACAAAAACTCGAAATGTGCAAACATGCTTCTAGATCAAACTGAACATCATATGAGATACTAATATGCTTGAAAGAAAACTAAGAACATGTATAGCTCAAAACATGCATACTCAAGCAATAGATAATCTCAATTTACTTTTCTTGGCTCAACTTGAAACTTTAGCTATTCTTTAACTTTTGAAAACTTTCTTAAACTTTAGAAAACTTTGCTAAAGCATATACTTGAAAATAATAATCACTTGGATCCACTGAAGACGTAAGTACCATCTGATATGCGCGTTCCCTAAAAGGTTGGGGTAGCGAGCCACCAATCCTAATAGAGCAGACCTTGGTCTACCAGGGCCAAGACCTTGGAATTGGACACCTGGATTTCTTTAACGACGCCCTTGGACGCCGGGTACTGGCCTTATAAAATAAAATAGCTTTTCTTTCTTATCTGTAAATGCCTTGGCATTTTCTGGAGCACCTTGCGTGCTAAAATCCCTAAGTCTTGACTTTTGGGGATTTCTTAAGGCCTTGGCCTTTTCTTTTCTTATCTTTATCTTCTCTTTTCTTTTCTCATAGCTTTCTTAGACCCTAAACTCATATAGGGTACATGAATAAACTTATACATAAGCATACAACAATTAATGAACTAAGATAACATGCAAAAACTTAAACAAAAAGGAAATATCTCTTTTAAAAACTTTTAAAGGAAATTCTCGCGGAAAAACCGCCTCTTACTGCAGGTGAGCAGTACTTACTTTGATATCTTGGACTTACAACCAAGATTGACGTCTAGAGCTCGGGAGAAACTTGAGATCTCGGAGAATTCTTCACGCCTACGCGTTCCTCTCGTCGCGGGGATCCCGAATATAGGATTATCTCTTGGAGAAGAGTCTTGGCCGGCCCTCTAGAGCTTGGTGTGGCGTGCGCACAAGAGGGGGGAAGAAGAGGGGTCAGCGCAACTTGGGAGAGGGAGAGGGTTTGAGAGAAAATAAAACTTCTCTCTTTAATTATCTATTTATACTTAAGGGGCGGATCAACTTAACTATACCTTAAATACAGTTCTCTCCGTCCATTGTTGTGCTTGATACCCCTAGCCCGGCTGGCCGCGCGCTCCCTTGGTCTCGTGGTGGTCGCGGGTTCGAGCCACCCGCTGCACTTAATTGGTTTTTCCATTTTTGGCTTTTTCCTTTTTCTTTTTCTTTTTCCAAAAATACCAAACGGACTCGGAAAATTCCATAAAAATACTCTAAAAATTCCTAAAAATATCTAGAATATTTCTAAACCATTTCTAAATAATTCTAAGGACTTTAAGAACTAAAAATGGAAATTTTGGGGCGTTACAATCCCCCATACCTTATAAAAAGTTCGTCCTCGAACTTAGAATAATTCTGGATATCTCTCTCTCATGCTGTCCTCACGTTCCCAAGTAGCCTCTTCGTGCTTTTGATTCTGCCAGATGACCTTCACTAGTGGCACTTCTTTGTTTCTTAATCTTTTAACTGCTTTGTCCACTATCTGTGTCGGTCTGCTCTCATAACTAAGATCTTCTTGGATCTGTACTGACTGAGGCTGAATCACTTGGCTAGGGTCGTGAATACACTTCTTTAGCATAGAGACATGAAAGGTACTGTGGATAGCTGACATATCCTCTGGTAGGTCCAGCTCATATGCTACTTTCCCAACTCTCTTTATAATCTTGTAGGGTCCTATGTAGCGAGGACTCAGCTTGCCCTTCTTGCCAAATCTCACCACTCCCTTCATGGGAGCGACCTTGAGAAATACTGAATCTCCAACTTGGAATTCAAGTGGCCTACGGCGTGTGTCAGCATAACTTTTCTGTCTACTCTGGGCAGTCTCAATCCTCTGGCGGATCGTCTGGATAGCCTGAGCGGTCTCATCTATAAGCTCAGTCTGGCTGCCTAGTCCTGACTCCATCTCTTTCTTCTCACCAGCTTCTTGCCAACATATGGGTGATCTACATTTCCTGCCATATAATGCCTCATAAGGTGCCATCCTGATGGTGGCCTGATAGCTATTGTTGTAGGCAAACTCAGCTAAGCACAGAAATTTGCACCAACTACCTTTAAAGTCCAATGCACAAGCCCTGAGCATGTCTTCTAAAATCTGATTTACTCTCTCTGTTTGTCCATCTGTCTGGGGATGGAAAGCTGTGCTGAACTGAAGTCTGGTGCCTAGGCGTCCTGAACACACTTCCAAAAATGGGAGGTGAATCGCCCATCTCTGTCAGACACGATCGACTTCGGAACTCCGTGAAGCCTGATACTTCTTTCACGTACAGCTGTGCTAATGCTCTACCGAATGCGATAACTTGATGGCTAGGAAGTGGGCAGACTTGGTCAATCTGTCCACTATCACCCAAATTGCATCATGTCCATGGGTGGTTCTTGGAAGACCTGTGATAAAGTCCATGGATATTTCTTCCCACTTCCACTCTGGAATGGGAAGAGGCTGCAGAACTCCTCCTGGTCTCTGGTGTTCTGCTTTGACTCTCTGGCAGGTCAAGCAGGTACTGATATATCTGGCCACGTCTCGCTTGAGTCCAGACCACCAGAACCTTTGTCTTAAATCTTGGTACATCTTGGTAGAACCAGGATGCATAGAGTACGGGGTACTGTGGGCTTCTTCTAAAATATTCCTTCTTAGTTCCTCATCATTGGGGACGCAAAGGCGGTCTCCAAAATAGAGGATGCCACTATCTGATACTCGAAACTCTGAATTTTCTGCCTCTTGGATCCCCTGCTTGATCTTCTGGATCTCTGGGTCTTGATCTTGCTTTTCTTGTATATCTTTAAGCAGGGTTGACTCTAGGGTCAATGCAGAAAATTGCCCAACTATTACTTCGACTCCAAAATCTTTTATTTCTTTCTGAAGTGGTAGAGACAGTGATGATAGGGACATCAGTGCTGCACAGGATTTTCTGCTCAGTGCATCTGCCACTTTATTAGCTTTACCTGGGTGGTAGAGGATTTCACAGTCATAATCTTTGACCAACTCTAGCCACCTGCGCTGCCTCATATTCAGGTCCTTCTGAGTGAAGAAGTACTTCAAACTCTGATGGTCTGTGAAGATTCTGCACTGCACTCCATACAGGTAGTGTCTCCAAAGCTTCAGTGCAAAAACCACAGCTGCTAGCTCAAGGTCGTGGGTAGGGTAATTCTTCTCATAGTCCTTGAGCTGTCTGGAGGCATATGCTATTACTTTACCATCTTGCATGAGGACAGCTCCAAGGCCCATCTTGGATGCATCACTGTAGATGTCAAAGGCCTTGTCACTCTCTGGAACAGTCAGGATGGGAGCACTGGTCAGTCTCTTCTTCAGCTCTAGAAAACTGTGCTCGCATTTATCTGACCATTCAAACTTCTGTTCTTTCTGGTCAGGGCTGTGAGTGGAGAGGCTATTCTGGAAAAGTCTCCACAAATTTTCTGTAATATCCTGCCAGGCCTAAGAAGCTTCTGATCTCACTGGCATTCTTGGGTCTACACCAGTTGCTGACTGCTTCTATCTTGGCTGGATCAACTTGAATGCCTTCTTTGGATACAATGTGACCTAGGAAGGTCACCTGATCTAGCCAAAACTCACACTTTGAGAATTTTGCATAGAGCTTCTCCTGCTGAAGGATCTGCAGCACTATCCTCAAGTGTGTAGCATGGTCCTCTGGAGTCTGTGAGTATATGAGAATATCATCAATAAATACAATGACGAATTTATCGAGATACTCCCTGAAGATGTGGTTCATCAGCTCCATGAAGACTGCTGGAGCATTGGTTACTCCAAAAGGCATTACTACAAATTCGTAGTGGCCGTATCTTGTCCTGAAGGCCGTCCTGGGATGTCACTTTCTTTAACCTTTAGCTGATGATACCCAGAACGCAGATCTATCTTCGAGAACACTGTAGCCCCTTTGAGTTGATCAAATAAATCATCTATTCTAGGAAGGGGGTACTTATTCTTGATGGTTACCTTATTCAGAGCTCTGTAGTCTATGCACAGACGCATAGATCCATCCTTCTTCTTGACGAATAGTACAGGAGCTCCCCAGGGTGAATGACTCGGGCGAATGAAGCCCTTGTCTAGTAGCTCCTGGAGTTGCTCTTGTAATTCCTTCAACTCTGCTGGAGACATACGATATGGGGCCTTCGAGACCGGACCGGTACCGGGCACTAGCTCGATCTCGAATTCCACTTCTCTGTTGGGAGGTAGTCCAGGTAATTCTTCTGGGAACACTTCTGGATATTCACAGACTACCCGTACATCCTCCTGCTTGAGTTCTCCTTTGCTTCTGATTCCACTATGTGTGCAAGAAAACCAGCACACCCTTGCTCTAGCATCTGGTGGGCTGCCAAGGCTGAGAAAATTTCTGAGTCTTCCTCCTTGGGGCTCCTTGAAACTCGAATGGTGGTTCTCCTTCTGGGCTGAAAACCACCTTCCTTCTACGGCAGTCCACTGAAGCGCTGTACTTACTGAGGAATCCATGCCCAGTATGATGTCGAAGTCCTGCATCGCAAGGACTATCAGATCGACATGTAGCTCTCGGTCTGAATCTTGATTGGCACAGCCCGGAGCCTCTGGGTGGACTCCATGATTTCCCCTGAAGGGAGAGTTGTCAGGAATCTGGACTCCCAACTCTCTGTAGGCACCTGTAACTTACTAGCAAAAGGTACTGATACGAAAGAATGGGTCGCCCCAGTGTCAAACAGTGTAGTAGCTAAATGCTGAAAAAAACTATTTGACCTGTTACGACCGTGGAGGCGCTGGCAGCTTCTTCCTTCGTGAGGGAAAAGACTCTGGCATTGGTTGGAACTGGTGCTGCTTCCAATCCTCCTGACTGATCTGAGGTCCCTCCAGCATAGTAGGCATGTAATGTAACTGAGGCTGGCCTCCATACTGAACGGACTGCTGAGGAAGTACTNATATCTTCCTTACCTCTTTTGGTACGACGAGCTCTGCCTCTTCCTTCACTCGACATGCCGACATCCTCCTTCCACCAGCACCTCCGATCTTTGCCTGCCTGGTTTCTCCTCCTCGCCGCCATTGGACTCTTCACCCTCCTCAAGATCTCCCTCCTCGTTCTTCGTTGGGTCTTTCTCTCCTTCCTCCGCCCCGCCAAGAGCCTCCGCCGTTATGGATCCTGGGCCGTCGTCACAGGTTCCACCGATGGAATCGGCAGGAGCTTCGCCATTCAGTTCGCCCGCGAGGGCCTCAACCTAGTCCTCCTCGGCCGTAGCCCTGACAAGCTCCGCGACGTCTCCGACGCCGTCCGAGCCGATAACCCCGCTGTCCGCGTCGAGACTTTGGTCCTCGATCTGTCTGGAGACATCTCCGAAGGCGTCGCCCGCCTACGGACGGTCATCAATGGGCTAGACGTCGGTATCCTCGTCAACAATGCTGGCGTCTCGTACCCCTATGCTATGTTCTTGCACGAGGTGGATGAGGAGCTTCTGTGTAACCTGATTAAGGTGAACGTGGAGGGAGTGAGCCAGATCGCGCAGGCCGTTCTTCCGGGCATGCTAGAAAGGAAGAGGGGCGCAATAGTCAACATCGGCTCTGGTTCCGCTAACGTCATCCCTTCTGATCCGCTCTTCTCCGTTTATTCTGCAACGAAAGCGTAAAGATCTGAGTTCCTATTATTTTCCTTGATTCATTGCGCCTCTTTATTTCTGTGTTTACGATATTGAACTGATTTGAACTATAGTTTATATGGGATGATTCAAGCAAGTCTGGGAAACCTTTCTGTAAAGCTTAAGCTTGTCGTGTTATGCATATTTTTTCTTGATCTTTGATCGAAAAGTTTAGCAAGTTGTTTGCTGCATGAGTTAAAACAAACTAGGAAAAAACCAATTGATAATTAGATGTTAGCCTGTAGATGTTTAGATCAAGCTGGTGATTAGCAGGATACTTTTCTGTCATCATGTGCTTTTTCCTTTATTCATTGCGCCTATTTACTGCTGGGTTTACGATATTGAACTGATTTGAATTAGTTTTTATGGGATGATTCAAGCAAGTTTATAACTGATAATTGTTTGTCTGGGACAAGGAAGGATGTAGCTGGGAAACCTTTCTGTAAAGCTTAAGTTTGTCGTGTTATGCATCTTTGTCTTGATCTTTGATCAAAAAGTTTAGCAAGCAGCAAACTAGGAAAAAAACCTATTGATAATTAGGTGTTGGCCTGTAGATGTTTAGATCAAGCTGGAGATTAGCAGGATACTTTTCCGTCATCAGGTGCTTTTATGGACTAACATGAAGATTTACTTCTCGTATTTCTTTTTCTTTGCTAAACTTGGGTTGCTTGCAGCCTATGCAATCTTTTGTTTGAAAAGGGGTGTTTAATACTGTTCTCAGGTACATTGATCAATTATCAAGATGCTTATACGTTGAATACAAAGGGAAGGGAATAGATGTGCAATGCCAGGTAGTATTCAAATTGTTCTATATATTCTTCAAGACATCTGTTACTTTTCTCTAGCCTTCCTTTTCTGCAGATGATATTGCTTCGAATGTGCTCAATGATGCTTTCTTCACTTTTATTCTTTTCCTATATAAACATTATAAATATACTCAGATACCATCAAATAATAATAGTGGAGTTTAGTTACAAGCACAACTCACTAAATTCAACTTATGCTTGCATAGTTAAATCTAGCACGAAAAACCTTTTCAGTTAGTTTCCATATAGAATTTCCATCAAAAATGAAGAAAGTCAATCTTGGTTTAGTTAGCTGCTTGAAGTCTTGTATTTATTAGTCATACAGAAGGGGTGGTGAATTGGCAATGAAAACAAAATTGGGGAGGAAGTCCAGACAATCATTCTAATGATATATCTATCAGCAATTCTCTCTTGTTTATTAGATTTAACTTTTCACCTTTTTTTTCTTGAAACTTGTATGTGATCATTTTTAATCATACAGAAATTGTGGTGAATTGACAGCAAAAAAAATTGGAAAGAAAGTTCAGGCAATCATGAGAATAATTATCAATCTATTAGCAATTCTATCTTGTTTATTAGATTAAATTTCTCATCCATTTCTGTCATTTTCCTATTTCCTTTTGAAGTCTTGTATGCAATCATGTTTATTCATACAGAAGTGATGGTGGATTGATATAGGAAACAAAATTGGAAATCGAGTTCGGACAATCATTCTAATGATTGCCAATCTATTACCAACTCGTTCTTGTTTATTAGATTGCATTTCTCATCTGTTTGTCATTTTCCAATTGAAATTGGTCACCTGAAAAATTAGTGGTACAAGTGCTTTAGGTTCTAGAGTATTTCCTGCCACTTTTAGTTTCCTCTACCTCAGTTACTTGGCTATTAGAACTCTGGGAAGTGAGATTCCTATAATCTTCCCATCTGCTAGATACTATTACCATGAAAGGTTGAATTATATGGTTTAATGTGGAAGTCTTCTCTCATGTGGATAGGCTAGGAAGACGAATTACTTATGTGGTGTTTGTTATTTTATCAGTATATTCTATCGCTTCGGAGCATTTACGATGTGATTGGTACCTGTTGCTTCTGCCATCTATATCAAGTTAAATAAAAATATGGATCAGAAGTGTTAGGATTGTTTGTTTTATATCTATGTATATCTTTGGAAGATGTAGTAATACTTGGTTTAAATCTTATCTTTCCTTGTCACACTATATATGATCTACATTGACGTAAAAAATAATAATAGTAAGTGGTGCAGTTTTTAAATGTATAGAAGTATCTATCTGATTATTGCTCTAAAAATGTTCTCTGTATGCATAGAAATTAATTATCTTGTGTATATATGTTTCTCTTCTTCCAATGCTTCCCTTAGTTGCAAAAAATGATTATCTAAAACTAGAACAAAATATTCATTCGATTCTAGAGGGAACAAAGTATGTTAATTCTTGTTTATTATCCTAGTTGAAAACATGTTGGCCAACTTATTGTTTTCTTGCATTTGATATGCATGTGCATGACTTGGTTTCTGGATTGGAATGCAGGTGCCCTTATATGTGGCTACTAAGATGACATGGATGAGATCTTCCTTCTTCGTCCCATCAGCTGACGCTTATGCTTGTGCAGCTCTTCGATGGATAGGCTACGAGCCAAGATGCTCACCCTACTGGCCCCATTCACTCATATGGTGTCTGGTTTCACTATTACCCGAATCCATCGTTGACGAATGGCGCCTGGGATTCTGCATGAATATTCGCAGGAGGGGGCAGCTGAAGGATTCCAGAAGGAAAGAACAGTAGTACGCTTTGAACCAAAATGGTAGCCATCTGTTTTACTTCTCCACTTGTAATAGTGATGACTATTCACAAAGTTGATCTTAGCAGCTAATAAATCTATATGTATTCTACTACTGATGCAACCCTATTTTTAAACTGAAACTGTGCTTCTTTGGCTGCAAATTAACAAGGTGATACATTATGCTTCTTTGGCTTGGTTGGGTTTAGGGTAAATTGAAATTTATTTTTTGAAACCAGACCAGTGGCTTAAGACAAAGGTGACTTTTCCATTTTAAGACATTTTCAGTGTGTGATTTTGAAATCCTTCAATGTTTAACTCACCTTTCATCGCAAGGCATCTCCACCTGAGGAGTTATCTTTTTGGCTTCTTACTTCGACCTTCATTGGTTTTTAGTGATAACGTCTTCAAAGGTATGCTTTAGGGTTTAGGATTTTATTGCAAAGAGTATCTGAAGTCAATGTAACAATTTAAGGAGGTGCCAACCCAAAATCTTGTACACCGGCGACCAAAATTTTCATGTAGGGTTTTAGGTGTTTGCAACTTACCGTTACAACTTATAATGACATTGGTTTATGGTTTTTGATCTTTTTCATTTAGGATTTTTGGTATTTGCAACTTACAATTACGCTACCTTGCTAGCTACTATAACGTTGCAATAGTTAGGAGGTTGGATGCAACAATGTTGTAGAAGCCAGCTTTTTGGTTGCTACATTCCTGATATTGGCTAAAACAAAACCATTGGACGATATTTATTTTGCAATTGTAAATGGATTCACGTGATTCAAACTCAAATGGTGACTACAGAAGTACAGTCTCATGAACCTATCGAAAGAAAATGTAATGAAGAAGCAACCTTTTCCAATCAATGTTATTTATAGCCTCGGTAGAACCAAGTAAGCAGTATATACAACTACTAAATAGGACTCCATTTGCATGGATTATCAACATCCCAAAGAATCCATATATGAGAGAACTTGTCAAAAATGTGTTTGACAACTAGGATTATGAAACTAAGTGCTTCATCTTTCAAAATGTCATGCTGAATTTTATAAGGAAAGTTGTTGCTCTCATACTTGGACTACCTGACTATGAAAATGCTATTCATATGCACTTAGATGTTGCCTCCAGCTAGCTAACTATACGTATAACATTTTAAAGATGATAATGTTCAAAGAAGGATCTTAAAAAGTTGCTAATGAAAATCAAAAGTGAACAAGATCATGATTCAGTATTGTCAAATTTCAAAAAATTTTGGTTAGTGTGTTTTTTTTTCTATTACTAGTAGTATATCTAAATTATCAATGCTATCATTAATAGATTGTGTAATTAATTTTAAAATATAGATAGATATAATTAATATAAGGTCTTCTACGAGTAAATGACCCCTCAAAAGGAGGCCATTGATATGCCTTGAGGGCACACAAAAGTCTATGTTGAGAGGCTTTGTGTAATTACTAACTGTAAGTTGATATAAATATCTTTAATTGTGTCAGAATTGTAAAATTCATTTTGTGATTTAAAGCCCTTAATAATTTATTTTACATTGTATGTATGGATACGTGAACATGTTGTAATTATAAAACCCAATAGCTGGGAGACTTAAAAAATTTCAATGGGAGTAGAGACTCTTACGTGTAGCTATGATAAAGAATATGCCAGGGTGTAATGACAAAGCGTTCAAAAGAGTATTCAAGTATTTACTGTTTAAATCTCAACGACTATCATTGGATGGCATTTCCTCTAGTGTATTAAAAATTTGAGACGCTAGTTGTTTGACAAAATTATTGAGATAATCGGCCCAAGAATGATTAGAAAGATCATGATTTTAATGTGTGTGCTAATAAATTTAACGTTAGGGTGTTGTATTGTATTTAATATGTGTGATTAAGTTTGTAAGACTTGGAGAATCACACTTGAAAAACATATCCAAGGGACGAGAGCCAAGGGAGGAGAGCTCCAAGGGCAAGCCGGGAAGTGGACTTCAAGGGCACACGTGAAGAGTGGCATGGAGGCAAGCCAAGTAAGGCTTGTGTGCGCATCCGAGGGACGATAGCCAGAGGAAGAAGACTTCAAGGGGCGAGTCAAGGGAGCATACCTGAAGGCATGCGTGAAGGAGAGTGTTTTGAGGGATTGTAAGTGAGTTTAGAGGCTGGGCAGTCGATTGGCCCGAAGGGCAGTCAACTTCCAAAACTCACAGAGAGTTTTCAGCATCGGACCAGTCAACTGCCCCAGGGGCAGTCGACTGGTCACCCCCCAAAACTACCCGTTGGCTGGCATTTATTGCTAGACCAGTCAACTGCCCCAGGGGCAGGCGACTGGTGCGGGTCTGGACAGCTTATGAAGTTGTCTTGTTCTCTTATAAAAAGAGGACTTTTCCGCACGTGAACGGTACGGTTTTTTACTGTAACGAAGTGTTGTTCGTGCGACTAGTCTTCAGATCTTCCTCTCGCTCTTCATCCCATTCTGTAAAGAGGAAGAAGACGCTTTTGTAAAGGTTTCTCCACCTTGAAGGAGACTTTTCATAGTGGAGGTGGAATACTCGTGTGGATCCTTAGATTAGTCACCCGTTCAGGTGGATACCAAGTAAATCCTCATGTTAGCGTTGTTCTTATTGCTTTTCATTATATTTTTGTATTGCGCTAACAATTTTATAGAGAATTCGACAAAGTGCTATTCACCCCCCCCCCCTCTAGCAAACGCAAGCGATTTATCAATTGGTATCAGAGCCGATTCGCTTCGGGAGAACTCACCGTCGACCGGAGTATAAGAAAATGGCGTTCCAAGAGGGTTACAGCACTGCAAGGCCTCCATTCTTCGACGGGAACAACTTCGCATACTGGAAAGGTAGAATGCAATACTATTTAATGAACGACATTGAAAACTGGATTAGTGTTGTAGATGGATTCGATGCACCCGTCGATGAAAGAGGAGAGCCACTGCCAATGAGATCTTGGCCGAAGGATGTCATGAAGAGGGCGCAATTAATGCCAAGGCCACCACCATATTGCAATGCGGGTTGTCCAAGGTGTTAGTGATATGAGAGAAGTGTCCTAAGACAATCGCCTTATGATTGTAAACATTCATTTTAATAAATGATAATTCACTATTTGAGTATACATGTTTGTGTATTTGATTGGGATCTTAAACTCATCTACTGAATGTCCGCAATACAATTCACAGCATAAGAGAATTTGTGATGAGATCACAACTAGTGATTATCTCTACATGTGCAATTGTGAAGTATTGAAAATATCCCTAGTCGATGAATTGATAAAAACGGACACTATCAATTCTGTTGAGACTAGCATGGGTTATTCTCTAATCAGCTGATTCTCACTGGCTGGTGACATTGGGATGTCCGGAGATAAACATGGATGCTAGTTAAGGGAACTAGTTCATTGGAGTGACTAGCTGTAAAACTTCATATGGTAATCTATATAGATATGTCAGTGAAGTTCTTATTGCAGCTTAAGTGCGATGTTCCTTTGACTTGCGGTGTTCAAGTCATCTTGGTCATGGAGACTTATACTTTAACATCTTAAGCAAGCATCTCCAAGGAGGTGTGGACCCAGGATGATTGGGTATAAGCCGAAGTGCCCGAAGATGTTTGAACAGCCTACAAAGGATTCACCACTCCTTGCGAGGAGATGTATACCAAGGTCTATCGTCGGATTGTTACTCAAAGCCTCTGGCCAGAGCATGTCATGTTTAGAGTATGAGTCTCTTAAATACATGAGAGTAATTAGAAATCCAAAGGACGAGAAAAACACTACTTGGGCTAGGTGTGACGTAGTCAGCCTAGTGGGGACTGACACACATAGACCGTGTCCTGAACCAAGTGGGTATAAGATGGTGAAGGGAATGGGGCACGATTCATTAGAGCTGCTGAAGGGTTTCAGAATTATTTCTGAGGTCAACCGTTGATCTTTCGATTAATTGGGGGTCATGATGTACTACTAGATGACACTCATGATCGTTCTATAATTAGTTAATTATAGACGGCCAACATAAATCGAAAGGCTATTTAGTCACACGCACTACGAGTAATCCGAGGGATTTAAAACGAGTTGAAAATTGGATTTTCCGATCAAGAGAAATAAGTCGAATCTGAGTTAATCAGAGGCGCAACGAAAGCTAAAAATGGCTAAGTCTTTTGAAGGTTTATTGGGCGAATTAAATGAGTTTAATTCGCGATTGGTTCAGCTCGGTTTGGCTGGCCAAAGAGGGTGCCAACCCTCTTTGTTTTGGCCGGCCACCACTTGGGGAGAAAACCAATTTATTTGGCTTAATTAATAAAATAAATCTAGCGCGATTTGTTTTATTAATTATGGATAAATAAATTTGTATAAAGAAATTTATATAAAGAAATTTATAGAAATTTATTCTTTTTATGGAAATTAAAATGATTCATGGAATGGTTTATTTTAATCAATTATGAATTGATTTTTTCATAATAAGAAAGTTTATAAATTTCTTGTAAAATTTATTCCATAATTAAAGGAGAGATGTATTTGTTTTATTATAAAGTTAGTTATAATAAAACTAAGCATAACGGAATAATTCATAAGTAAATTTATAAGATAAATTTCTTATGAAAAATTATTCCGTTAATTCCGTTAAAGGGGAGACTTAGCAAGCGAGATGCTACTATATAAAGGAACCAAAGGCAAGCCTTGAATTCTGAATAGAGTAATCAAGAGATTAATTCTCTCCCTCTCTCTCTCTTATTCTCTTCCTCCCCTTCTCCTTCCCACCTAGGGTCGACGCCCCTTAGTTTACCCTAGGGCCGGCGCCTCCTCCTCCTAGGGCCGGCGCACCTTCTTCTCCAAGAGTTGGCGTGAGCAACCTCCATCAAGAAGGAGCCAAGGAAGAAGAAGAAGAAGCGGAACGCAACTCCTTCCTTCCCGGAATTTAGATTCCGTTTCTTGGTGGTTAGTTTCCTTTCTTCTCTCTTGATCTTCTAGTTGTGCCTTTAGAGAATCTAGTAGTTCTCGTCGGCACAAAACTCGTGACTTTGCGAAGTCATCCCGAAGAGAACTCGACGTGGACGCGAATAGAGGCGGAGCTTCCAAGGGACGCTACGGTTGGATCTCGTCCCTTACTTCGAGTTACGCGAGGTACTAAGTAAATTAGTTTACTTTTCCGCAAAGTTTTAATTTATGATCATGTCCACACATCATAAGGTTGCATGCTAGATACGTGGTTAAAGTAATTTGAGAAATTATTTTATGCTAATTCTTCCGCTGCACGTAAAAATTTAAAATTTTACGAACCCGTATCCTTGTCAACATGCACCCAGTCCCAACACAAGGAACAACTCAACAAGGTAGGGTCGTTCAAGAGCGCCAAAGAATTATGGGAGAAACTCGTTGAACTCAATGAAGGGTCCGACGAGTCAAGACGAGCAAAGAAGGATCTACTTGTTGCCCCACTCCAATCCTTGTCCATGAAGACCAACGAGACCGTGAGCCAGTTGCATGGAAGGGTAAAGGAGATCATCAACGAACTCCATGTGATTGGAGAGAAAGTTGAAAATCGGATCTCGTAAGGTACGTTCTACAATCTTTCCCGAGAACAACCTTATGAGCATCAATGGTTGATGTCTACAAAGTATCAAGGGATCTTTCAATAGTAAAATTAGATGATCTGTTTTGTGAGTTTGAATTGCATGAGCAAGCTAATGTTTCTTCCAAAGAGAAAGATATAGCGTTCGTTGCAGAGAAGGAGAAGAAAAAAAAGGAGAAGAAGAAGGTGGTCTACTCCTCTTCATCCGACTCAGAGGAGTCTAGTGCCTCTATGGATAGCGACCAAGAGACCTTCATGATAAGAAAAATGCGTAGGGCATTTAAAAGTTTTTCTAACAAGTCTTATGCTAGGAAAGGATCAAAGGGCAAGGGCAAAGCAAAAGACATAATATGCTACAACTGTCACCAAGAGGGGCACATGAAGAATGAGTGCCCCCAACTAAAGAGAAGGAAGAAAAGAAGGAGGAGAAGAAGAGAGGTGACAAGAAGAGGTTAAAGGGAAAAGAGAAGAGTGCCACCAACCTCAAGGCGACTTGGGATGATCCATCATCCTTGGAGGAGGAAGAGGAGCACGTGTCCCACTTTGCACTTATGGCAGTGGACCATTCAGAGTCATCCGATGATGAGAGAAACTCAAGTAGTGAAGAAGAAAGCGGCTCATCATCATCATCATCCGAATCCGAGGCGTCGGTAAATGAGGTATATAGCTTACCCTCCTCTACTTTGGTTAAAATTATTTCTAGTACGAACATAGATTTAGCTAGAGCTAGGAGAAAAATTAAGGACTTAAAGGATGAAATTGTCATGCTTAGAGTAGAATCTACAAAACTTAAGGAAGATTTGCATGCTTATTCTACTATGTCAAATGATGATATATGCTTTGAAAATGAAAATAAGGAACTAAGGAAAAAGGTAGAGGACCTCACAAAGGCACTTAGGAAATTTCAAGTGGACTCTAGCAACCTAGACATGATAATTAATAGTCAAAGAGCTGTTTATAACAAGGTCGGATTAGGATATAGGCCAAAGACCAAGGAAGTGACCTTTGTCTCACTTATGGGTAGGAATGGTGCATCTATGAGACAAGGAGCTAAGGTAAACATCAAGAAGGCGTGGGTACCAAAGACATTTTTAAATGATGCTTGTGGATCAAAAATTTGGGTATCAAAAGAGTGTGTTTTCCATGTGTATAGGTGAAGGTGAAGGAGGCCTCAAACATGTGGATAGTAGATAGTGGGTGCTCAAGACATATGACCGGAGATGTGAGCAAGTTCTCCACTATAAGCTACCTAAGAGAAGGGACGGTTTCCTTTGGAAATAGTGGGAAACTCAAAATAATTGGTAGGGGCACCATTGATGTATCTCCTACAATCTCTATCCACAAAGTATTTTTAATTAAGGACATGAAATTTAATTTATTTAGTGTAAGTCAATTATGTGATGCGAGCTATAGGGTTGAATTCCATGCTAAAAAATGTCTAATTAAACAAAATGGGTCCGATAATGTCATACTAGAAGGGTATAGGAGGCTAACCTTTATTATCTTGATCTTACTTATGCTACTAACAATTTGCCTAAGTGTCTCATGTCTAAAGAAGAAGGGTGGTTATGACACCGAAGACTTGGGCACACCAACATGAGGAGCATTGCAAGAGTGGCAAAGGAGGAGTTGGTGAAGGGGCTCCCTATGATCAAGTATGAGAAGACCAAATTGTGTAATGCATGTCAAGAGGGTAAGCAATCAAAATCATCACACAAAGGTAAAACCCTAACCACCACTACTTTACCTTTAGAGCTTTTACATATTGATCTTTTTGATTGTCATAGTACTCCCTCACTAGTAGGGAGTAAATATTGTTTAGTTATAGTAGATGACTTTTCTAGATTTACATGAGTTTTCTTTATGAAACATAAGGACGATACCTTAGAAATCTTTATAGGGTTTAGTAAGAGGTAGAAAATGAAAAACACCTAAAGATTAAATGAATTAGGAGTGACCATGGTGGGGAGTTCCAAAACTCAAGCTTCTCACAATTTTGTGTAGAAAATGGGTATAAGCATAAATTTTTATGCCCAAGGACTCCTCAACAAAATGGGGTAGTAGAGAGGAGAAACAGAGCCCTACAAGAGGTCGCTAGGACTATGTTTAATGCATATTCTCTTCCTAGCTACTTTTGGGCCGAAGCGGTAAATACCGCTTGTTACATTCAAAATCGGGTTTTGGTACATAGGTTCTTAGGTAAAACCCCTTTTGAGTTGTGGAATGGGAGAATTCCACAAGTCCACTACTTTAGGGTCTTTGGATGTAAGGTTTATATTCTAAATACCAATGATGACCTAAGGAAATTTGAATCAAAAGCGGATGAGGAAATTTTAGTTGGCTATTCATCCACTAGTAGGAGTTATAGGGTTTACAACAAAAGAACCAAGGTAATTGAGGAGTCCTCAAATGTTGACTTTGATGAATCGACAAATACTTACCCTAGGAAAGCCTCAATTGATAAGGATATAGAGGAATGTCACCCCCTTGCCTAAAGAATCCAAGAGTTACATTTGGAGGGCAATGATCAAGGGGGAGGGAGAAGTATCCTAGAGGATGAAGATCATGTAGTCAATGAACATACAACCTCTAGACCCTTAAGATATCACCAAGATCATCCCATTGACCAAATAGTGGGTGATGTCACTCAAGGGGTAAGGACTAGGTCCTATTTTAGAGACCAAACTAGTCAAATTGCTCTAATCTCTCAATTAGAAACTAAGTCTGTTGATGAGGCATTAGGTGATGTAAATTGGGTCTTAGCCATGCAAGAAGAGCTTAATCAATTTGAAAGAAGTGAGGTATGGGAGTTGGTTCCTAGGCCCAATGATTGCACTATTGTAACCACTAGATGGGTCTTTAGGAACAAACTAGATGATCAAGGTAAGATTACTAGGAACAAGGCTAGGTTGGTAGCTAGGGGGTTTAACCAAGGTGAGGGATTAGACTATGATGAGACCTATGCCCCCGTAGCTAGATTAGAGTCCATTAGAATTCTACTAGCCTATGCCGCTCACATGGGTTTCACACTTCATCAAATGGATGTGAAGTCGACATTCCTTAATGGGTCATTAAGGAAGAGATTTATGTAGAACAATCCCTCGGATTTGAAGACCCAAACTATCCTAGACATGTATACAAGTTGAGAAAAGCCTTGTATGGATTGAAACAAGCTCCCCGGGCTTAGTATAAAAGGCTTTCTTCATTTCTAGTGTCTAAAGGTTTTAGGAGAGGAACAATTGACCCAACTTTGTTCTAAAATCTAAGGATAAGGACATATTTGTGGCCCAAGTTTATGTAGATGATATCATCTTTGGGTCCACAAATAATGACATCCTACAAGAGTTCATCAAGTGTATGGAAGATGAATTTGAGATGAGTCTTGTAGAGAGTTAACTTTCTTTTTAGGTCTCAAGTTAAGCAAACCAATGAAGGAACACATGTATTTCAAACTAAGTATGCTAGGGAAATGCTAAAGAAATTTGGTTTAGAAAATGCTAAGGTAGCATCTACCCCTATAGGAACTAATGTGAAAATGATAGTGACCTTGAAGGGAAAATGGTAGACTCAAAACAATATCGAAACATGATTGGTAGCTTATTATATCTAACCGCTAGTAGACCTGATATACTTTTTGCGGTAGGTATGTGTGCAAGATACCAATCATGTGCCAAAGAGTCCCATTTGGTTGTAGTGAAGAGGATCCTAAGGTATGTTAAAGGTACCCTCAATATCGGGCTTTGGTATCCTAGAACCCCAAATGTTGATCTTATTGGATACACCGACTCGGACTATGCGGGGTGTAAGCTAGATAGGAAGAGTACTAGTGGAGGGTGTCAATTCCTTAGGTCTTCCTTAATTAGTTGGAGTAGTAGGAAACAACCATGCGTTGCTCTATCAACTACGGAAGCCGAATATGTGGCAATGGGTGGTTGTGTATCCCCAACTACTTTAGATCATGCATACTTTAGAAGATTATGAGTTACATTATTCCAAGGTCAAAGTCTTGTCAAAGTCTTGTGTGATAATGTAAGTACAATCAATTTGACTAAGAATTCAGTTCACCATTCTAGAACAAAATATATTGAAGTGAAGCATCACTTCATTAGGGACCATGTGGCAAAGGGAGACATAGACTTACACTATGTTGAGTCAAAGTCAAAACTTGCCGACATTTTTACTAAGCCTCTTCCCGAATCGGAGTATACATCCTTAAGAAGAGGCCTTGGTATGTTTTTTGTAGAAGTCTAGGGTGAACCTTGGGGTAAAAGATTAAGAAGGTGGTGCTTGATCCATTAGGATGATACAATTGGTTCACTTGTGCTTGTGGCATAGTGTTGAATCAATAAATGTATCAAAAATATTGAAAATAGACCAACCATGGAGAAGACATGTGTTTAATTAATGGACATTTTGGCCAAAAATTATGGTTGGATATTTTAAACATTTGAAAACCATTTCATGTCTTATATGTTTTGCCATGAGCTTAGAAGATCTATGAATACAAAACTAGGTTGAAATATTGATACAAACTTAGTGGTTTTCAACAATTTTGAACTTTAGTCAAAAGTCAAGCATGTTTGAAATTTTTCAAGAACTGATATTTTTCCTTGATATAGTATATTATTTCAAATATGCCTGCAAATTTTTACGATTTTTGGAATTTTCTGGAATTTATTGGAGGTTTCTGAAATTTGGCTCAGAAGCTGAAAAAACAGACTGATAGTGTATCAGGGGCAGTCGACTGGCACGCCTGATTTCAGCTTCTGTGTTTTTTTTTCAGAAATCGAAATTTCTCTCATTTGATGCCATGGGTTAGCATTGCTTGAGGCAATCGTTTTGATGGTGTCAAAGGGGGAGAATGGATGGTTTAAATTAGATTTTTGACTTAAAATGGGTGGTTTAAGTTAGTTGTTTAACTTAAATCTTGGAGTATGATGGAAAATTGGAAATGGATAAAGACATAGGTTAAGGGGAGAGTACCTCTTAGGTTTTACTATGTCTTATATTTTTAATTGTTGTTGCTTGGTGTTAAGTTAGGTTTGAAACTTAACTTGGATTATGTGTAGAATTGAAAATGGAAGAAGACATGGATTAAGGGGCAGGTTACCTCTTAGGTTTTTGATATGTCTTATATTTTTCAATTGCTACTGTTATTTACTTTGTTGACTGGTATTTTATCCCTAAACTTAAACATATTGTCACACATCAAAAAGGGGGAGATTGTTGAGACAATCAGCCCAAGAATGATCGGGAAGATCATGGTTTTGATGTGTGTGCCAATAAGTTTAAGGTTAGGGTGTTGTGTTGTATTTAATATGTCTGATTGAGTTTGCAAGACTTGGAGAATCACACTTGGAAAACATATCCGAGGGACGAGAGCCGAGGGAGGAGAGCTCCAAGGGCAAGCCGGGAAGTAGACTTCAAGGGCACACATGAAGGGTGGCATGGAGGCAAGCCAAGGAAGGCTTGTGTGTGCATCCGAGGGACGATAGCCAAAGGAAGAAGACTTCAAGGGGCGAGCCAAGGAAGCATACCTGAAGACATACGTGAAGGAGAGTGTTTTGAGGAATTGTAAGTGAGTTTAGAGGCTGGACAGTCGACTGGCCCGAAGGGCAGTCGACTGCCAAAACTCACTGAGAGTTTTCAGCCTCGAACCAGTCGACTGCCCCAGGGGCAGTCGACTGGTCACCCCCCAAAACTAGCCATTGGCTGGCATTTATTGCTAGACCAGTCGACTGCACCAGGGGCAGTTGACTGGTGCGGGTCTGGATAGCTTGCGAAGTTGTCCTATTCTCTTATAAAAAGAGGAATTTTCCGCACGTGAACGGTACAATTTTTTACTGTAACGAAGTGTTATTCGTGCGACTAGTCTTCAGATCTTTCTCTCGCTCTTCATCGCATCTGTAAAGAGAAAGAATATACTTTTGTAAAGGTTTTTCCACCTTGAAGGAGACTTTTCATAGTGGAGGTGGAGTACCCGTGTGGATCCTTGGATTAGTCACCCGTTCGGGTGGATACCAAGTAAATCCTCGTGTTAGCGTTATTCTTATTGCTTTTCATTATATTTTTGTATTGCGCTAACAATTTTGTAGAGAATTCGATAAAGTACTATTTATCTCCCCCCTTCTAGCAAACGCAAGCGATCTATCAAAAAAAAAGTCATTCATACTTTCAAATTTATCCAATGGGTGAAAAAGAGAAGATGGCCCGCCTTCCAAATTAGTTGAATTCAATATCCATATTTGAATTATAAAAAAAATAATAATAAAGGATATGATTGAAAATTTTCTATTGGAAAAAAATCATAGTTGATTTAATTCTATCAAAATCTGGACTGCTCATTCTAGCTATTGGATACAAGCCACCTGTTCTCTGTAGATGAAGAAGGTGCAAAAGATAGAGGAGTTGCATGCCAATATTGCAAGGATAAAGATGCACATACAAAAATAAAGTTCAAGACGGTATCAAGAAGATCAATTCATTAGGCAACGCTACTAGGCCAAATGATCAACTAATTCAATAGAAGGAGAACAAAATAAAGGAAATTGTACATCTTCAGGAGTGTCAAAATAATGAAAATTATCATTACTGTAAAGGACAAATGATCAACTAATTGGGCCCTTAGCAGCCCTTGATTAGGACATGGATAAAGAGCCCCTAAAGGCCACAACTATTGTAGAGAAACCCAAGAGTGTTGACTATGGCTTGAAGTGTTAGGACAGAAAAAATTTAAATATTTTCATAAAGATATGATATTGTCTATTTTAGATCTAAGTCCTCATGATTTTATTTTCAAGCTTTACCCAAAAGATCTTATACCAATGGAGATATCATTCCCTTATAAGTTCATGATCTTTCCCATGTGTTTCTAATGTGAGACTTTATTTGCAACTTTACAATCTCAAACGAAGGACCACAGGACTCCCCAAGCAGAAAGTCTATCCGTTTGACTTCTGATCCTTGACCCATCAGGTCTTCCTGTCCCTCAGTCCAACTGACCTACTAGGTCTTCCTGCCCCTCGGTCCACCTGGTCTACTAGTTCTTTCTGCCCCTTGTATACCGGCCTACTAGGAGTTCCCTGCCCCTCAGTCCATTCGACCTATTGGAACTTCCTTACTTAGCTACAACTAAGACTTCTCTGTTTGGTGTCTAGCCCTCTTGATCTAGAAATGGGAGCCCCCGCGTTCTATGTTCGAAGCTAATATTCTACTCACATGGCTTGATTAGATCATATCTCTTATGCAAAGTCAAAAAGGAATGTAGATACAAGATAGAAGGGTGACTTAGAATGACTCAAATATTTGACATGTACCACATGGTATTAGCATTTTGTTTTCATTGAGATAATGAAAAATTTAAGTCTAGGGGGTGCATATATGCATTGAGTTGTAAACTAGTTTTTGTTATGTTTCTCTTTCATAATAAGACCCTCTAGTTGTATCAATCATCACATTAATATTGTCTTCTTTTCTAGTAAAAATGCTATCACATTTATTCTTGATTCATGTTGTTAAATTTTAGTGTTAGTATGTTTGGTGAATAATTTTTTTCTATCTTTAGTAGCATGAAGCGAGCAAAATTTTATTGAAATATTTGAATTATGGCCTAGTTTTAGGATCTCCCTTTACTTTGTCTAGTTTCGATAGTAGATAACTTAATAAATAGTCATGATTCATAAAACTTGTTAGTACTTATGTTCCCTTGGTGATCTCTTAAACTATATCTTAGTTAGTAGATGAGACTAAGGGCATGCCAACTCGCTTGGAAAAATCAATATTCCTACATGTGTATTTATAAATATGCATATGTGTTAGTGTTACATTTTTAAAGCACAAAAAATGTAAATAAGGGATATAAAAAATAATATCGTAAGTGAAAACTAGTAACTTACCCCTTTGATACCAAGTTAGATTACTGGGAAAATAAATATTAAGTTTCTCTTGACTTTAAGCACGCCTTTGAGACCTTGGGTGGTTTGAGAGGGATGAACCGAGCGTGAGGCAAGTAAGTGCCTATCGCCAGAAACTTAGGGAGCACCGTTAGATGACGACTTGACTAGATATAGATATTGAAACTTGGAAGATTATGACCACTTATAACCCTGAGCACGGAGAACTATCACTTAGGCTTTACTCAGATTGTTTTGGTATCATGTGTATTAATGAAACTACTTGATAGAGTTAAATTAATTTACAAGGCTGATGATGCACTATACTAATACATGAGTTTAGATTGCGGGCTTTTGCTTGAGGATAAGCAAAAGTTTAAGTCTGGGGTATAATATGCATAAATTATATATGATTTTATGCATTAGTTAATGCACATTTACTTGTATTTCACGAGCATAACTTAATTTATTACACCCTATTTCTGTATGACTTCGCTACAATTACTTTCTTTTTGTTTGGAGATCAACTCTTTGTTTGTTTTGATTGATAGGACGTGATATGGAGTGAAAACGAAGCGAAAACGAAGTAAAATGGACTCGGAGCCAAAGTAGCAGGTTGGGTCATGCCATTTGGCACGACCATGTGGGCATCCCCAGCTTCCTGCATGACCATAACTTGCCAATTGGCACTATTGTGAGAACAGTCCTGAAAGGGGAATGGTCATGCCATGCTAATTGGCATGTCCCTACAACCAACCCCAAAAGGGGCAAGGTCGTGTCATGCCGATTGGCATGACCGTGCTGTCCCCTTTCCAAAATGGGGCATAGGCAGACCGTATGCCTCACCGACCACACGGTCGTACCACCTGGGGAGCAGGGGTCTGTCTGCCCTGCTATTCAAAGGGAACTCCTCCCCTTTTAACCTATCTTTGATTTAGGGTTTAGCTTCTTTCCTTAGGGAAGGGTTCTCCCCTCTAGGAGAGACCTTAGAGATATTGTCTTTGCCTTTATCGACGATCCATCCACTTCTAGAGCAAAGGAGTTCCTCCAAGAAGACCGGCGACACATTGATAAACATTCTCTTATCTCTTCTTTTCATGTTTTGAGTTGTAGATGTTTTATTTCTTGTCTTCTTGTTGTATCCTCTATGCAATGGAGTAGATTCTCTATATCTAGGATATAGGGACAAGCTATAATGTGATGTTGTTGTATAAATTATGGATTTTCCCATTTTCTTGTTAAATGAAATGTTTATTTCTTGTTCTATGTGTATTGTGTCTTGTATATGTTTGATGAAATATGTGAGTGGTAAATACATGTAGTTGTGAAGGTTTGGTCACCATGTAGAGGGAATATCAAAGATCGTCTGACGATGAACCCTTAGTAACAAGGAGTTACCTTTAACTAGATATCTCGGGCATTGCCTTGAAATAAGGTCGATCCTTTATAAGAGATTATCTAATTATGCTTAATGAGTTTCCCTCTATCCCATTTTAGAAAGTATTTTATATAATCTAGAGACATATGATCAGGGGCTCTTAGTGACAAAGAGTTACTTTTAATCGGACACTCTAGATTTTCTTCTCTACTTAATGACATTAGATGTCAAAGGGGAAAGTTTTCCAGTGCACTTTTGTAGAATTCACACTGGTACCTAGTTAAGACCTCTACAAGCACATAAACATTGAGATTAGGATATGAACAACCTATAGGTCATCAACTAACATTATAATGAAACTGAAATCCTAGATTCCACCCATCCAACCTTTCCCCCAACATTAATTCTTCCTCTCTCTCTCTTTTTCTTATAAGCTTTCACACAATCCTGTGATCGTCTAGATAGCTTACCTTGTAGACTCGACTGGTGCTTAATCAACAACCCCTGTGGATCGATATTTTTATTACTTGACAATGTTTCTATGTACTTACGGAAGACATATCATACAACAATCAATACATACAAAAGAGTAAGAAGCGTAATGAAAGAAACAAAAGAACAAGTATTTTGGAGTATGTTGTTTTGCCTTTGAGTTTTTAGTCTCCTTTTATAGCCTTGGCCTCGATTTGATATCTTTGTTGATGTGGCAATACTATGGTCGCCTGAAAACCATTCTGATCACCCACGGTTTGCTAAGTCACCCCATTAGCCTCATCCATAAATGAGTCACCTTTTATTCACTATCATAGATGCGGCAACCTTTCGGTCACTTGAATCCATTCTGGTCCCTCAGATCCATTTTGTTCGCCTAGATCCCCGATTAAATTGGATCCTTGACATATCATTTGAATTTGCACCACAAGTGTATTTCGAGCAACTTGATCTTGTTTCGATCACCAAGAGCTTCCAAACAATGCAATTTCATGCCTTTTGTAGCAAAAGGTGATTATGCTCATCTTAGGCGTCTCTCACAATCCATTTTCAAGTTATATGAAGGGAGATAACTCACAGAGTCAGCTTATTGCTGACCACCAAGTGACTAGGGGGTGAGAGGGGTTTTTTCCGAGGGCATGCGCTCGTCGAAAATTGATCTCTGTTCTATTATAGCAAATCATCACCCTTTAGCCAACTGGAAATCCCGTGGGGATAACACAACTTTATACCTATTCAATGTAGACAGTTTCATATACATAGGTCGATCATATCCATTTCGATCACCAGAAGATTTGATTGCCCATAACCCAATTATGGTCGCCTGAAACTCAACCTTAAGACGCATATGAATGAGTGTGTCTAAGTTGAGTTTACCCTTCATCCCGAATAGGTCATTCAACTCAGTTCACCAACAACTTGAGCAATTTTCCTCTCGGCTTCTCATCTCTCGAATGCACTAAGCCCTTTGACTCACTCTCCATGCGTCCTTATTGCTCTAACAAAGTATTATTCCGCTAAGCCTCTAGCTCATCTCTTGAATGCACTAAATTTATTGGCTTCTCGTGTCATCGTTCTCGTATATTTACGTCTTTTGCTCTGAGTACTATTTTTGATACTCATTGTATTGTCAATCCCTTGGATGTCCTATATCACCCTTCATTGATAATTTTGTGCATTGTCCTAAGTCCCGACACACATAAAGACATTAAATTACAAGATAATGTTTAACTTAAATCCATTTGACCAAACATCAAAACTATGGTCAACATCACTTGGGGTACCAGTGATCTTAATGGGAAGGAACCGCCCCCAAGTGACAGTGTCAGCATCGATGTCCATAATCCACAACTTAGCTTAGATTTAGCCCGGGTAGATCACCCAGGACGGCTTCGTCATTATATGTGCATTCAAATTATAATGACGTAAAGCTTTGATTCACTATCAACTTTGTCTAGTCTTCATAAATTGTTAGACTCATCATTATGTTTCTAACGTGACTTTCAAATTTATTTTTCTTAACCGCTACACTTATAGCTGCTGTGATCAAAACTCCTGAGTAATTTTTACATATTTGAACATGCTATATTCATGGTAATTAATTGACTAATACTGCTTATATGGTCCATTGTTTCATATGAATAATATATGAACTCATCCTTAACTATATTTGACTGGACTAAGTTGATAGAATACATAAATGTTTATTTTTCATGTTAGCAAATGGGACAGAAATCAAGAACAACATACAACCCATCAATCTTATTCGGAGTTGTGTTTGCTATTAATATTTAACTTTTTAAATTTGCAGTCATTTACTATGCACATACTGTCATTCTCCGAGGAGCCATATATCCAATAAAAAATCAAACAACACTTCCTTTATATGACGGGCAATTTAAAAGGCATACACAATATAGCACAATATATGAAGCACAACCCACATGACGGGCAACCATGCTAAATAAATAAGTAGAAGACACATACTCTTCAAAAAACTTAATTTGACTTACCAGTAGTGCGTAACTCCGAATAAAACTACAAATGTCATTGGCATACTCAAAAAATCCACAAGTACATAATCACAACTCAAAATCCACTAAAATAAATACATGTCCACTAAAGAAAAATAGAAAACTAATAAATGAACTACAAAACAACTAAGATTACTCGACGCTAAGGGACTGGTGATGGATCTTCTCCTGGCGGCATAAGTCGCAAACATCAATTACCTAAAATGGAAATAAGAGAAAGGGGTGGTGAGTCTGGATGACTCTGCAGGTATAACAATGGATAACTGCATGGCATAAAAAAGATAGAAGTAGAATAGGAAACAATAAAATACAGTCTCCGCTCTAGAGGAATATTTGAACAAAATGACTAAATGAGCATACATATATAAAAACAATTTGACATGCAGGGCATAGTCAGAAAACCCCATGTTACAATTCATAAGCATGCTCATATACTAAACAGATCCATATCATATAATAAATGCAAGTAATAGCCCGTATATGCATATCAATCAAATACAACAATTATAGCTCAAACAAATACAGCAAGCACAAGCAAAATACACGATGTATCATATGTACATAATGCAATGACATGTGTCACCCTTGACGTCAGTCAAGCCGCCATCACATCACATCTATGAGGCCGAGTGGGTGGGGTTGTAACAACTATACGCACTCCAACAACTACCACTACTTGAGTAGTTGAGTGGACAGGATGCTAGTGAGCTAACTGCACCCAAACCCCATGAGAAGAGGGGAGCCACCAACAACTCTACTATCCCTCATAAACAACGAAGAGGGTGTCGTCAACTGTCTACCAACAACTCCAACATCCACTACCTCTAAGTGATCGAGTGTGACACGACAGGACGACTGCTCATACTGCAACAACTATCACTACCCCTGAGTGGTCTAGTGGGTAGAAAACTATATGATTGACAATAGGCTTGGACTATAAGGGAGCCAATGATCGTCATCATGCAATAATGCAGATATGGTGCATGATACTAAAATGCACAATCTCAACTAGGCCAACCACCATGCAACAAACATGATACACATGTATCCAACTAACATCATGATCAATAAATATGCAACTAATCTACTAGGTAGGGTATATCTAATATCAACCAGACCCTATAAGTGTTTAATGATGATTCTTATGTACTCACATACAAGCGGTACTCTATAGATCATGAAAATAATAGGTGAGATTGTTAATAGGAGCCCTAGAGTCAATTATGTGATGATTGACTAGGGACATTTTGTATCATATTCTATCATTAATAAAGACATGTTTGGTTATTGTACTTACTTTGTATTTGTGCCAAATAACTAAGTATAATAATGTCCTTGGTAGTAGGTTCTTATCTACATTATATCGATTGGTTGAATCGATAGTGAGATAATGTAGAGAACACTACTCTAAACTATTCCTAGTCAAGTATTAATATTCAAGGACAATATTAATGCATGGAGACTAGCATGTAAGTCAACTGATGACTTGAGCTCACAAGTCATGGATATGTGATATCAAGTTGACACATGGGTATACATTGGAGAATGTGTGCTGAATTGGCCCGCCATGAGAAAGTTTCATAGATTGTCATATGAGTGTCATAAACTTTCTCATGTACTATTAGTATGAATAGTCCTTTGACCTGAAGTCACTACGGTTCCCTACATAAAGAGTTATGTACTTTGGTATCGTCAAACGTCACCCGTAACAGGGTGGACTATAAAGACGATCACTGGGTATATAATGAATTATGCGGAGAGATGTGAGTGATGTAGATGAGATCTATCCCTCCCATATGACGGGAGTGATATCTATGGGCCCCTTGATCGAGTAGGACTACTAAAACGCATGGTCATGCTCAAATGAGTCAATATGAGATATTGAGCTCATTTGTTTGAGTGAGTCTACTCGGGATCAAGAAATACATAGATTGATCGAGGATGACACGGTCTATGCCTCATTGGTCAATCTAGATATCAAGGATAGAAGGACAAGGTCATACATTATCATAGTCATGGAGATTTAGTCGGATCTCGACTTTTCTTGTTACATGGGTAGCAATGATGCATTGCTAGATGCCGCTCATTACTTATGTGTCTAAAGCATTTATGCGCATTGCCAATGTCACGAGAATCTATTGGGTCACACACTAACGACATGATGCTTCGGGGTCCCGAGTTCGGAACTCGGGAGATATGATCGGGAGCCCGAGTTGGGAACTCGGGAGATCTGATTGGGAGCTCGAGTTGGGAACTCGGGAGCTCGGGTCGGGAGCTCAGCACTCGGCAGACTGAGCTGAGAGCTCGGCAGACTGAGTCAGGAGCTCAGCACTCAGCAGACTGAGCTGAGAGCTCGGCAGACTGAGTCAGGAGCTCGACACTCGGCAGACTGAGCTGGAAGCTCGACAGACTGGGTTAGGAGCTCGACACTCGGCAGACTGGGTTGGGAGCTCGGCAGACTGGGTCGGGAGCTCGCCACTCGACAGACTTGGTCGGGAGTTCGGGGACTTGGTCAGCAGACTTGGTCGGGAGCTCGGCGACTTGCTCGGGAGACTTGGTTGGGAGACCTGGTCGGAAGCCCGAGAGGCCCGGTCGGAATTGCATGGGGAAATTCATTAAAGTGTTTAATGAAGGAAAGAGAAAGGTCTCTCTTCATTGGATGAAGAGAAGGTGAAGTGTCACATAGCAAGATGTGCACTTTATTGGCTTTAATGAAGGGAAGTCAAAGAGACAAAAGACTCTTCATATTCATGGGATGAATATAAAAGAGGGGTCTAGTCATTTTGAATGAAGTAAGTGTGCTTTTCCTTCTTCCTCTCTTCTTCCTTTCCTCCCTCTTGGCCGAAACCCTAGTGGGTTCTTGGTGGTCTTGTGAACTATCTCAAGTTGCTAGCACAACTAAAGTAGTTCTTCCCAAAGTTGAGAGATCGTGTCCGTGTGGATACGAATAGAGGCACGGACACTTGAACGTGTAAGAGATCCGGCGCATCTTGGACGAGAGGGATAAGCGAAGGGCACACTCCAAAGGTATACACTGTAGATAAATCTATTAGATAGATGAACTTCGTACGAGTTTTCTTTCGCATGGATCGCTCAAGGGATCTTGTTTCCGCTACGTTTTTGTGTTTTGGTGCCGGGAGATCCCAACATAGACTGTATAGATGAAATGTTTTGATCAACTTAGAGATCAAGCAACAAAAGTATCAAATAGGGAAGTACAAATAAAATTGAGTTAAGATAAAACGACCTACTCAGATAATAAAATAAGTCATACATTTAAGTATAATGCACTACAGAGTGCAATGAATTAGTACCCACCTCGTAAATAATATATACGATTTAGAGAGCACCTCCTTAGGCTCAATCCAAAGTTAAAATCCTGTATCAAGGACAAAGTTTAGCTATTCATACAATTAAATAATTAGTTAAACTACAAATAAGTAAGAATTAGGGTAAATCTTAATTACAACATCTAATTAATAAAAATCTAAAAACAACTATGGGTTCCTACAATATTAGATCATTAGGATTATGAGAGCACACACTTAGATTGGAATTCAACATCCAACTCCAATAAATATAAGACATCATTTACATCCCTAATGATTTGATGTAGAACAAACCCAAAATCTCAATCAAGCGATGTTCCAAACAGAATACACCTTACTAATAGTTCACCCACGGCACAACACCTCAACATCTCCAAAACTCAGATCTAAAAATGTATAAACTAAATCAAATCTAAGACAATCTCCAACCAGTGTCATTTGCACCAAATATGGTGTCAAAATTACACTATCTTTCTTTCTCCAACCGATCACCATATCTCTACACCAAATTTGGTGATAATATTTTTTAATTATTTTTATATTTAAAAAATTTATTATAATATATAATCATTAAATATAATATATATTAGTAAATATTATAATACTAAATATTATAAATAAAAATTAATTTATAATAAATATTTTTCCATAATTATTTAATAATATTAATTATTTATTATAAATATAAATTAAAAAAATATAATAACGTATTTTAATTTTATTAAGCATAGTTATAAAAATTTAATTGAATAATTATTTTATTTATTAAGCATATTTTAATTATAATTATATTTATAAATTATATCACTAATTTAAAAATAATATAATAAAAAAATTAAAAATTTAATATGCATAAATATAAATACATCATCTATTATGTGGGCATACAAAATAAAAATAGTAATAACACAAAATCAAAATATTACTAATAATCACTTAAATACATAAGTAATACAGCACACATAAACTTAAAATAACTTCAATAATATTACGATACTAAAATTCGGAAAAATCACTCCCCGTTCCACTCAAATAATTATGATATTAGCTGTAAAAATACGCAGAATTCTGAGATTCTTGATCTTCACCTTGATGTTGATTGAATTGTGATCCTTGTGTCTGTATTGGAGATGATTGAGATCCTTCTCCTTGATGTTGAACTGGATGAGATCCCTGGACTTGTATTCTCTTTTGCATAATTCTAATTTATTCATTGCGAATATATCACGCATCATTGGGTCAGAAATCAAGTTCAAATTTTTAAATAAAATTTTAGTTTCTTCCTTGTATATCACAGCATCTGTCATTTTTGTAGTAGCAACAGTACTTGCATTCATTGCCTCAATAAGTTGAACATTAATATGAATTACCTTTGCAATATTGCCCTTCGAAATACGTTATTTGATCATATATGAGAACAATATAGTAATTTTGAAGGTTAAATTCCCATAATATTGTATTTTCATTTCACTGTCAACTTGTATGTATTATATTAATAATATATTTTATCTTAATTGTGTATGATTTTATAATATTTTTAAAATATATTTATGTCCGAATAATTATGTAATAAATATTAAAAATAAAAATCATAATTTTTAATATATATTAATTGGATGTAATTCTTTAAAAAAATTATTAAATATAAATGAAACATTAATTTTAAATATAATAATTATATTCAAAATGATTACTAAATTAAAATTTAGGTCGATAATTAAATTATAAATAAATGAATAAGAAAAAAAGGAATATTTTATGGAATATTCCTTTTTGGTGTGATATATAGTGTGAATGGGTTGGAGTTGAAATAGTGTTTGGTGTTGAAATTGCACCATTTTGGTGTGAAAATGATACCAAATTTGGTGTTGATGGTTGGAGATGGTCTAAGTAGTAGCACCCATGGCAGGAAACTCAATGTTGTACACCATGAAGAACATAAGTAGTGATCCAAACCTCCACCCTATAGTATCATTCTCTGCACTTCCTCAAACATTATAAAATTTCCTACATGTAAACAATTGCATATTAGGAGAATTTCATCAAGGAAAAACAAGTATCTCCCCTTTTTCAATCAATAAATATATTTTAGAATTGCTTAATTAGTTTGCTAATTCCCAAGTTTCCAATTCTACTCTCCATACACCCAACCATCAACACCAGAATTCATCTAAAATGCATCTCTAGTCTCAAATTCATGGAAAACCTAAAGAATAAATACACAGATAATCAATGACAAAAGTTAGAAATTCCGCAGAGAGAAGGTTCACCTTGATGTATCACTTCCGTGGGGAAGAAAAAAAATCGCGAAGACAGGGGAAAGGCGGCGGCGGCGGCCAGGGGGGAGTTTTTTTTTCTCTCTCTCTTTCTCTTTTCAATTAATATCAGTAGTGACTCTTTTGCAAATAAACCCTTCTCTTTTTAGTATTTGCAGCTCGCCCATTAGGTTTTGGTTTTTCAAGCAATTTAGTCCTTCATATTTTGATTTATCACATTTACACTCCTAGGTTTGGGTTTTATTCAGATTACCCCTAAGGTTTCAAAATTTTCAATCTTGATTTGCCATATTTAACATATACTCCATTAACAACTTATTTACTTTACATATGGCATGTCTCCAACAATGTATGCCCAAACATTTTTTTAGACATCAAAAACTGACCTGGACAAACCAATAAGATTTGTCTTTGACCGACTAAACACTCGTCGAAGAACATTTGCACCTCTAAGTCATAGACCTGCAAGAAACTCATCATGTCACACCCCAGAGAGGAGAGCCGCTGGTCCAATATATAATAGGATAACACCTTTCCTATATGACGGGCAATTTAGAACATTCATACAACACCACGCAATATATATATGGCCTCAGGCATCAAATCAAAAGATATAACACATAAAAGTAAATGTATCACAGCAACAAATATCCAATCCATTCACCTGAGCTGCCCTCTGAGCAGGCGCGTATCAAAACAACACACGAAGTCCAACAGAGGACTCAAAATATAAATCACGCATCAAATACAATCCAGTATAAGTCCACGACATAAAACAAATACAGAAACAAGAAGCATGTTGTAATAGAAAACAAAAACACATGAAAGCACCCAAAATCATAGTTGTCGGAACCTAGAACTGGCAACTAGGTTCCCCTGGTGACCAGACCAATCAACCTGAAGATAAAAATATGGTCAACGATGGCGAGCCCAAATAAACTCAGTGGATACCTAAACAGATATACATAGTAAGCTATACTAGCAGTAAGAGTCACGTTGAATACAATCTCGTGTACATAAGATAATGCATAACCGAAAATACTAAAGGTATGGACATACCAGAGTCCATCCATCTTACGGGGTGATAAAATCAACCCCTATAGAACATCTAGAATAATACACGATCCAAATGTGTATGTTACCTGTAAGTGCATGTCAAGCATATGTAGCAATCAAATACAATAAGCACAAACAAATATGTAATGTATCATATGGACATGATGCAATGACCTGTTATGTACACATCCCGGCCACCACCAAACTGGCGATCGAGTGAACAAGAGGTAGACAAGCCAACTACTCGTGGCTACGCAAAGAAGCCAAGCACTCATGGCATACAACAACAGTAAAGTCAAACGCTCATGGCATAAAAACCTGAAGCCCAACACTTGTGACTAGGCAAGTATGAAGCCTTATGCATGTATGATGCTCAACACCCGTGGTAAGGCAAGTATGAAGTGCATGTCAAACATATGCAACAATCAAATGTAACAAGCACAAACAAATGTGCAATGCATTATATGCACATGATGCAATGAGCTATTCTATACGCACCCCGACCACCACCAAACTGGCAATCAGGTGAATAGGAGGCAAACAAGCCAACTATTTGCGGCTACGTAGAGAAGCCAAGCACTCGTGGCATACAACAACAGGAAAGCCAAACACTTATGGCATGCAAACCTGAAGCCCAACACCTGTAGCTATGCAAGTATGAAGCCCAGCACGTGTGACTATGCAAGTATGACGCTCAGCACCTGTGGCAATGCAAGTATAAAGTTCAACATCTGTGGCTATGCAAGTATGACGTCCAACACCTGTGGCGATGCCAGAACAAAAGCATGATTGGTAATTGGCTCAAACCTCAGGGGAGCCTGTGGTCGCCATCATGCAATAGCATAATGCTAACAGCTCAAACAAAATAGGAAACCTAACTATGCGACGAGCTCAGATCCTAGGGGAGTCAATGATCACCAGTATGCAATCGTACAGAGCCTACAGCTCAATATGCACCAATAAAGGTAGTGTATGCTAACAACCCCTCATCACTAACCAAATCTTCAACCATGCATCGGTAGGAAAAGTATAGGTCTAATACATTATCCTGATCTAATAATCATACTCTAATTATCCATGTAAGGTATATCTGGGAATCAATTCAAATGCAGATACAAGTAACCTACTACTATATTTATGTACATATGCATGCAGGATAAATAATGAGACTATATGGAACTAAATAGGAGTCATCTCAAAGGGTAAGCAATAGATATCAAGTAAGATATACAAAAAAGCAGGTATAACATAATAAACCTACTACTATCTATAATAAACTATGCACAATAATATGACCATATCTAAAAAGATAAGTCAGAAGTACCCACCTCCAGTGTAGGTTCTTGTACGTAGAGAACCTCTCGCTTCCAGGTATCCATATCTGATCAACGTCCTGTATATAATAGGTACGACTTAGCTACCATAAACAGAAACCAACCATCTAGAGTTAAGCCGACATTAATTCCACTTGATCCCTTCCCGTATGTGGACTAGGATAAATCCATCATTACCCTTCAACATGCCATAACATAACTAGGTTGGAAATGGGTAACCCAATCTATAGCCTAAACTAACCAAACAATTCATCCAAGCATGACCAACCCTCTCATTCACAACTAGCACACGACAAGTGCCATCATTGTTGGAACCAGCTTGGCGGGTTTCCTAAATGAATACTTGGTCATCCTTGAGAGACCTCTCCATGTCTACGGATTAAAAATTAATTCGAATGGAGACCCGTCTCCCAAACGACCATCTCGTTATCGTATCAATCGGTTCGAATTACAACTTAGCTAATCTCAAAGATCGGGCCTTGTAATTCGCCTAACCGATCGACCGCGGAAAAGATGACGAGTGAATCGCCGATTTTTGTATTTATTATCAGGGTCCAATAATTAATTATCAACCATTAATTAACGAATTAATCAAACATGATAATTAATTAACATGACACATAAAATGATAAGACAAAAGAGAGAGCCAAGAGAGAAAATACCTCTCTTTACCTCGTAGTCTTCTACCTTATGTCCCTTCCCTCTTGGACATCATGTGGGCGACGAGCTACCAAGAACCGGAATCACCAAGATGCTCCAAATAGTCTCTTCTTCACACGCCTAGCAAAACCCTAGCCCTAGGGTTTGCTACCGTTGGCCACTTCCCCTCCAAGCCTTGCGCCACCGACCACCACGGAGCTCCCAAGCTCGCCGGCCACAAAGCAGCCCTCGAGAGGAAGATGAAGAAGAAGAAGAAGGAGAGAAAAGTCCTTCTTCCTTACCCAAATCGGCCGGAAAACACTCTCCTCTCCTCTCTTGCGCCACCGCCACCTCCTCCCTTGCACCGCTGTCGCCCCTTGCACCGGCCACCCTCCTCCTCGCCGCACACCACAAAAGGGAGAGGAGAACTCCCCTTTTGTCCAGTGAGAGCCAGCCACTGAGAGGTGTAGTAGAGGAGATGAGAGGATGAAGGAAGAAGAAAAAATTCTTCTTCCTCCCTTGCCGCGTGCCCTAGGAGAGAGAAAGGAGAGAGAGGGAAAGAGGGAAAGAGAAAAGCCTTGGGTGGATGAATAATTAGATTAGCCTTGGTTTCTTGATTCCATGGGGTATATATAAGGCTAAGGTAGGGACAATGAGGAGGAGTTGGGTCTTGGCCCACTGATGGATCCAAATCCGATCCATTAATGAAGATCCATTCCACTAAAGGATCTCCATTGAACTTCCTCACCAACCCCCATATTTTCATATGGGCTCCAACTATTATAAGTACATTCATCTCCCCGTGTTTAAGATATCGAATGTCCATCGATTAATTTAAACTACTGACAAATTTAATTAATCAACTTCTAACTCCTTGACTAGTACCACATCATGTTGGATCAAATCCACCTGCAGGGTTTAACATGATGAACCTCATGAGCTCATCAAGGGGGCATCATCATCCCGACTCATCAGGACACGGATTCCGTCAATAATCAACGGCACACCATGTAAATAATTTTATTTCCCAACTTACCGGGCCTATCGATTTAGCAGAATAAATCTTGTCCATTGGTAAATCAAAGAAATAACTATTATATACATGTGCCTGTTATTATATCGGGATTTAGAGATTGTACTCCATAATAATCCGAGGTTCGATCCAATTATCAAGTCAGTAAAAATTGGATCACCTCTATTTTGGTCCTGCTCAATGCACACAAAGCACACTAGTGTAATTCTATGGTCAATATAAACTACACCTAATTACACTACAACCATCCCGATGGTTTATCCAACTCCATCTCGGTTGTGAGCCTCTACTTATACTATGCAAGGGACTAATAACATGATCTTCCATGTGTCACCACACACCATGTTATCTATAATGCAGAGTATGAGACGGTTATGTATATACTAATATAAACATGCAACAGTGTTGTTATGATTCTCTTCCAAATGTAGATGATCATATAAAAAGACAAGTCTTTTAGTATACATCTAACAATCATAACCCAAACACTGAAGCTCAAACCTTACTCCACCACTAAACAATCCACGATCTACATCAAGTAGACCTGCCCACGGGTCGGGTCCAGCCCGGACCCGGCCCGGAACCAACCCGGGTTAATGGGCTGGGTGGCCCGTTGACCCAGTTCACAGGGCTAAACCGGAATCGGGTTGGCAGGATGCCGAGTCGGTTCCGGTTCGCGTGAGATGAAAATCACAGAACCGGCGGTTCGGTTAACCGCGGGTTCCAACGGCACCAAACCGCCCGTTGGGGGTTTTTTTTGTTTTTTTTTATTTTTTTCAATGGTTGAGATCATTTGACTATTTTTTTATCAATGGCCATGATTTAGTGACCGTTATGATCCAAACTCTATATATAGGGAGTTCATTTCATCATTTTCACACACATCTTCTCTTCTCTCAGTTTCTCATTCTCAAATCTCAAGTCTCAACTTCTCTACGCGTTCTTCATCTTTTGACGATAATGGAAGGTGGTCACGAAGATTCATCATCTCGATCTCAGAGGGGAAAAGAAATAGCGTACGAGGATCCCAACATTCAAATTCAATCCACCGATGATGAGACTGAGGCTCAGCCCCAATGCCCTCCGATGCCCGGAACGCAAGGAAGTACCGATGCTATTACTTCTAAGGTTCGGAAAAATCCTCCTTTAAAATCCTCCTCAAAACACCGAAAATATTGCATGTCACGTTAGTGTGGGCGTATACGAATTATACATTTGTGAGAGGAGGTTTTACCCATTAATTTTACTATCTTGTCGTCCTAACTTTCTGATAAGTAAAATTAATAGTTGGTCCTCTTCGGCCTTACAAATAATAGCAGTGACTCCGTTGGAGAGGATATTAATATTTGTATCTAAGTGTTTACTATTACATGACACTAAAAAAACTATTTCCAATTATGTGTCTTCCGTTGGGGAAGTACACAACTTCCCATGCTCTTTGATAATTTTCTATAATCTTTTCTGACCCAGTGATCCGCAGAACAAGCCTATTTGTTATGGAGGAAGGCACTCAGTGCCAACACGCGGGCTTGTTTGCATCGCTTATCAGATTGTAATGGAGGTCATGGGACCCTTAGGGTCCCTCTCCCACTTAGTTATTTAAGTTAAGGATTTTCACATACACACACACAACAAGCACATAAACCAATATAATAAACAAGGAAAAATCCTAGATTTTTTCAACTATTATGGACTTGGTCTCCAATGTGCCTCCAGTCGTGTTGCCACCTCGTCGACTCCTCCCTTTCCCATGCGCAAGCCTCCGTGAAGGGATCTCTGAGTCGAGATGACTAGCTACTTATTTACATCCATTGATCTATACTCCACAAAGGATTGTACATATATTCTATATCAAAAGTAAATAAAAGCTCGGCTAAACAGGTGTCATATTTAATTACAAAAATTAAATACCTAATTTAGCCTTGTCAACCCCGAGGATTCAATTAATTTATAAAACATACAATCAATCACATATAACAACAATTAATGCCATAATAGTTGGAATCTTGTGCCTGCAACAAAAAGTTAGCCTACGCACATCCAAATATTATCGAGCAATAATAAAGTACATGATAATGTGCAGAAAAGTAACCGAATCCTAAACACACAAAATTGAAAACCTCGCTCTGATACCAAATGAAGGTTGCATGGCTCCGAGGTAGCAATACCCAAGGTATGGCTCGGCTTGTTTCCTAAGCAACCACGGGGTCGAACATAAGAGACCTTTCTATGTCTACGGATTAAAAATTTAATCCGAATAGAGACCCGTCTCCTAAATGACCGTCTCGTCGTCATATCAATTGATTCAAGTTACAACTTAGCCAAAATCAAAGTTAAGGCCTTGTAACTTTCCGAATCAAAAGACTGCGGAAAAGACGACGAATGGATCGCTGGTTTTTGTGTTTATCTTCGGTGTCCATGACATGATTAATTATCGATATAAATTAACACATAATTAAACTACGACAATTAATCAAGACACATGTAATAATAAAAACAAGCATGAAATAACAAGAAAACAAGAGGAGCTAGGGAGAGGTATACCTTGTCTTTTACCTCGCAGTCTTCTACCTTATGACACTCCCCTCTTGGACGATGAGCTACCAAGACGCGGAGTCACCGAGGCTTGCCAATTGATCTCTTTTCCGCCCTCTTCCAGCCGCCGGTCAAAACCCTAGCACCTAGGGTTCACCTCGCCGGTAACCTCCCCCCCCCCCCCTCCACTTGCGTCGTCGGCCACACCAAGCCCAATGTTCACCGGCCACAAGGGAGCTAAGGTGGGATAATTAGGAAGATGATGAGGAAGGAAGAAGAAGAAGAGAGAAAGCTCCCTCTTCCTCACAAATACCCACCGAAACCCTACTTCCTTTCTCCTCCTCCGCCGGTGCCAAAACAAGGATGAAGAACCCTGCTTTTCTGGCCACTGTCTACCTCTTCCCCTTGCTCCTAGCTTGCGCACACCAAGAAGGAAGAACTGAAGGAGAAAACCAGAAGAACAGGAGATAAAGAGAGAGTCTCTTTTCCTCCTCACAATCGGCGCCGCAACCCACAAAGGATCGCCGCCGGCAGCCCTATTCCTTCCCCTTTATTCTCCGCCAATCACCAAGGTGATCCTTCTTGATCTGGTGAAGTTCCATGCTCAAGAGGAAGAAACAATGAAGGTGGCGAGAGAAGAAAACCTCACCTTTCTTCTTCCCCTATACTCGGCGCAACCTCACCCTAGGAGAGAGAGAAGAAGGAGAAATAGGGTTTTGGGTTATGTTGTGTATTGGATGATCAATTCATTAGCCTTGTATCATGACTCCTATGGGGTATTTATAGGGCTAAGGTAGGGATCATGAGGAGGAGTTGGTTCTTGGCCCACTAATGGATCCAAACCCGATCCATTAATGGAGATCCATTCCACTAAACGATCTCATTCAACTTCCTCACCAACCCTCATATTTTCATATGAGCTCCACCTATTATGAGTCTTCCATCTCCCCGTGTTTAAGATATCGAATGCCCGATAATTAATTTAAATTACTGACAATTTTAATTAATTATCTTCTTGATCCTTGATTATTACCACTCAACCTTTTCATCATGTCGGACCATAGTCCACTTGCAAGATTTGACATGACGATCCTTTTGAGCTCATCAAGGGGGCATCATCATCCCGACTCACCAAGACACGAATTTCGCCAATAATCAACGGCACACCATGTAGATAAAATTATTACCTAACTTACCGAGTCTATCGATCTAATAGAATAGATCTCGCCCATTGATAAATCAAAGTAATAATAATTAAATACACGTGCCCGTTATTATTTCGGGATTTAGAGATCGTATTCCATAATATAAACCGAGGTCTAATCCAATTTATGAAGTCAGTACAAAATTGGATACCCTCTTTTTTGGTTCTACTCAATGCATACAAAGTGCACTAGTGTAATTCTATGGTTAAGACAAACCACACCTAATTACACTACAACCATCCCGATGGTTTGTCCAACTCCATCTTGGTTGTGAGCCTGTTTCAAATAGTTCTGCAAGGAACATATAACATGATCTTCTGTGTATTACCACGCACCATGTTATTTACAATGCAAAGTATTAGACATTTTGTCCATACACTAATATATGTTGAGGCAATCTATGGTCCGAAGTGACCATGTGTTTTGATGTTTGGGCAAAGGGTTTAAATTAGGTTTTCCCTTGTGTTCTAATATGTGTATGTGAGTTGCAGGATTGTAGGTTTACACATATTAACTTCCTCCATGCATGCTAGAATTAATAAAAAATACTTGCTTGTGCATAAGTTTGGATTTAAGTATAATGATAGAAATAGGGATAACAAGGTAGATCAAAACCCTAGAAAGGTCATGCATCATAATAAATCTAAGACCACTAGACCTAAGGATCAAGGCAAAAATCCCAAGAAGGGAGACAAATGCCTAGAAAGGTGGGTAGGTCTAGGAATGTCCAAAGTGGACATGTGGATTCTAGGGTTAGAAGTCTAGAAAAGGAAAATCAAGCTTTAAGGGAAAACTTGATAGGTTGGAAAAGACCCTAGAAAGATTCACGGTTGAATCTAAGGGCTTAGATATGGTGTTGGGTAGTCTAAACCCCAACTATAATAGATCGGCGTTGGGATACCGGTCTAAGGTCTCCAATGCCAATGAAAAGAAGTATGCTAGGATAGCATATAATTATGGCAAGAAGGAGAAGTCAAAGAATGGCAAGGGGGTGTCATTTAAAGGGAAACAGAAGGACTTAACCAAAGACAAGGTGTCTAAGATTAAGAAGGTTAACTTTGTAGACCAAGAATCACCGGGGGCACACCGATGTGGTCTAGTGTGGATTGAGTCACCTAGGGAGGTGGCTAGAGCTAAGAGCTCAAGGGGGAGCTCTAGGAGCCTTTGGGATCCATGGTAAATGGATCTCAAGAGATGATTTTTCTAGGAAGTCTACGTGGACTAGCAAATGTGCTAAAGTGTTTGGAAGACTAAGGTGAGTCTTAATCCTAGGGAATTGGTACATTAAAAGAAGATTTATGGAAAGAAAGATGAAAATGAGATTATATTTGATAGAAATTGGTTTTTAATGTGGAAATGTCATATAACTCAGTGATAGAAATGTATTATGGTCAGAGATGAGAAGCTACATCAAGGAGGAGTCAAAATTAGGACTTTTGGATAAGGTTTAAATGATACAATTTAGGAAGGGTTGAGTTTTGTGCCAATCTTGGGATTTGGAGTAGATTTGTTTGAAAACATATTTTTCTAAAGTAGACATAGGCTCCACAAATCTCTCCACGAAATTTCAGATTTTTTAGAGAATTGTGAAATTATTTAGGCATTTCTGAATTTAGGCTGAAAACCTGAAATTTAGGTATCAGTCAACTGGCTTAGAGGCAGTCGACTGATCCAGGTAGAATCGACACTGAGAACCTTCTATTTGTTTTTCCAGTCTACTGCTCCTGGGGCAGTCAACTGATCCATAGGTATAAGTAGAAAAGGCAGATTGACTAATAAGAATTTGCAAAATTGGAAGCATAGGAAAGTGTCATGTTATCTTGTGAGATTTTATGTCATGGCTTGATATTATATGGTTTGAAGGTCATAAATTGCTATTAGATGATAGGATATGGCTTTGAATTAAAATCCTTGGTTATGTTGTCATATTCCTTGAATAGAGTTTTACCCCAAGATTTAATATTGATTGTATGGAACAAGGTTTTATTGATATCATAAAATTTAAGGAGGATTGATGAGTGCTTAAAATTCATTGGATGATATTAAATGATAGGCTCTTGATGAATGAAAGGATATGGAAGTTTCCCACATGTAGCTAGGATTAAGAGATAAAAAGGGGAATGCTTTTATCATATTAAGAATACATAAGAAAAAGGGGAGAATTGAAGACAATTCCATGTGTCAAATTATAATAGTTAGCCTTGGCAAACACATGGAATTATAGATGGATTTCAAAGTTGATACAAAATGTCCATTTTTGAGAAAATTGGAGGATGTACCAAAATTCAAGCACATTTGATATTTCTCATGGAACCATATTTTTCTAGGATAGGGTATATCCTTACAAATGTGCTTGCAAATTTTTAGGCTTTTTTCGGATTTTCTAGAATGGTCTAGAGGCTTCTGAAATTAGGCTGGAATTTCAGAAGTTGACTGTATCAGTCGACTGGATAGGGGCAATCGACTGGTAAGTCTGTGTTGATTTCTGAGGGGCTTTTCAGAATTCAAGCAAGTTCTTTTTGACACTAGGGGTAGGGTTACTTGGGGCAATCCTTTGATGGTGTCAAAGGGGGAAGAACCTGGGGTGTTAAGTTAGGATTAACTTGACAAAAGAAAATGTGTGATGTTAAGTTGGGTAGAACTTAAGTTGCGTTTATGGTGTTAATTTGGGTAGAACTTAACCTGATGATTGATTGTGAAAATTGAAAACTGAGAGAGAGCATAGGTTAAGGGGGAGGTTGCCCCTTGGTTGCTATGTTTCAATTTTCATAGGTAGTTTTGGGTTTTGTGTCAAACTTGGGAATGGTGATAGATACATTGATTGAATGTATTTTTCCCAAGTAGGTATGGGTACCATAAACTTCTCTACAAAATTTGGAAATTTTTGGAGATTTGTGAAATTAGTTATGCATTTCTGAAGTCAGGTCAGAAATGCTAAAAATTGGTTTTTCAGAGTATCAGTCGACTGGCCCAGGGGGCAGTCGACTGGTAAAGGTTGGAAATGGGTTTCTACTGCTGAAAAGTGTCCAATTGGTGTGAAACAAGTGTAGAACCTTGTGAAGGGTTAGTACACTGTGTTTATAATCATTCAAAGATTAAAGAGTCCAATGATTGGGATATTGTTAGGGCCTTTTTGATGTTAGGCAAAGGGGGAGAAGTGTTGAGTTTAATTTGGGAAACCAAACACGCCTTTGCAGGAAACCCTAGGTCTATGGGGAGCCTAGGTGAAGGGGGAGCATGGTTGCTTCATTCTTGTCGTAAGGGGAACCTTGGAGAGGTTCTTAAAAAGTCTTTGTAAGTTCAATGTAGGGGGAGCCTTGGGATAGGTTTTAAAAGGCTCGTTTTGGTGAAAATTCCTAACTTGGGAAGGTTAGGTGTGGGGATGCCTTGGGATATGATCCATACATGTTTGCATTGCATATGCATTAGCGGTGTAAGTCCAAGGTGGAGCCTTGGCAACGTAAGTCCAAATGTTTGTTTAGCATTGTTATTGTTATTTATTGCAATTTGTTTTCCCTAACTTAAACGTATTGTCAAACATCAAAAAGGGGGAGATTGTTGAGGCAATCTATAGTCCGGAGTGACCATGTGTTTTGATATTTGGGCAAAGGGTTTAAGTTAGATTTTCCCTTGTGTTCTAATATATGTATGTGAGTATGTAGGATTGCAGGTTTACACATATTAACATAGCTGGACGGCTTCGGTACCGTGAAGGGTGGCATGAAGACAAGCTGGAGGCTTGTGTGCACCCGAGGTACCATGGATAGCAGGGATGATGAGCCGGGGGCGCGGACTTTGAGGCATGCGTGAAGGATGGCACGGAGGCAAGCTGGAGGCTTGTGTGCATCCGAGGGACGGGAGTCGAAGACGAAGAGGGCGCGAAGGCAACAGTCAAGGCTGCTGGTGAAGAGTCAGCTGAGTCATGAAGGGACAAGAGCCGAGGGAGGAGGACTCCAAGGGCAAGCCGAGAAGTGGACTTCAAAGGGCACACGTGAAGGGTGGCATGGAGGCAAGCCAACGGAAGGCTTGTGTGCGCATCCGAGAGACGATAGCCGGTGGAAGAAGACTTCAAGGGGCAAGCCAAGGGAGTGTACCTGAAGGCACGCGTGGAGGAGGGTCGTTGGAGTGAGGAAGAGTGTTCTTGTAAGCTGGGCAGTCGACTGGGAATATAACAGTCGACTGCCAGCGAGAACAAAAACTCATAGAAGGTTTCTGACCCTGGACCAGTCGACTGCCCCAGGAGCAGTCGACTGGTAAGTTGCTAGAATTCGAACGTTAAGCTGCAACGGTCGAATCTGAGTGGGGGCAGTCGACTGCCCTGGGAGCAGTCGACTGGTAGGGCACATTCCAGCCTTGAGCTTTATTTAAAGAGGTTCGGGTTCGGCTGAAAACCCCGGACGAAACAACCTTGGTTAAGGCTTGTTAGTAGTCTTTTGTACTCAGAGGTGTGCTTGGGTTTGTGGTGAGGTTTCTCCACCCACAAGGAGCGACACGAGTTAGTCGGAGGGCATTCGGGGAGTGATCCGCCGAAGGATTGAGGGATCGTCCACGTCACGGACTGTCGTGGAGTAGGAGTGTTCATCTCCGAACCACGTAAATAGGTTTGTTAGCATTGTTTAGTTTTATTTTAGTATATTCCGCTTGCACAACTAACCTTGTAGGAAGAACGAACCGAGAATTGCTATTCAGCCCCCCCCCTCTAGCAAGCTACATCGATCTAACAATATAAATATGCACCATGTGATTTTGCGATTCTCTTCTAAAATGTAGATGTACTTTAACCAAAAGCATGACTTTTAGTATACATCGTAACAGCATCTTTGCGGGAAGAGGTAGTCGGGGTATCCATGTGTTACCTCAGTCGTCCTCATTTGTTAACGGTTACGCGGATGAAGGACCGAGGGGTCTCCACGACGACCGAGGGTTCAAGGATTTTGACCATAACGCGCGTAGATCCCGTTGGAGGACGATTTCGAGCCAAGCGATTCTGCGGGAATGATGTAGTAACGAAGAAAACCCCGAGTAGAGGAATGATTCCCTTTACCAGTTCTTCTGATTGTATCTTTGGTGTTTCTCGGAGATGTTGGCATCAATGTATTTCCCCTAAAAATGAAGGAAAATATTTATTACCTTTGGTGTGTGCATGCTTGTATTAATATTTTGATGTCTCGCTTGTTCTCCTTTTGTCGGGTAGATCTTTATTTCCGCAGCGCATATGTGTCCTGGGCACTTGAAATATTGTGGGGCATCAAGGACTTGGCTGCTCGGTCGAGCGCCTGTAGCATCTCGACCGAACCTAAGTACCCCGGGCATCCGTAGCACCTCGAGGTATTAGGGTTTTATCCTTGGTTGGGAGTTCGTAGCAACCCAGACCAAGCCTAAGTACCCCGGGCATCCGCAGCACCGCGAGGTATTAGGGTTTTTATCCTTGGTTGGGAATCCATAGCAACCCAGCCCAAGCCTAAGTACTGTAACGCCCGTCCTTATATCTACCCTTAAGGCGGGGTTACGGGTCCATACATTCAAATCATTTATCATCTTAAGCATGTATATCCAAACAAAACAATTACAATAGAAGAAATGTAGTAAACATGCTTATTGAAGACTAATTTACCAAGCAAGGTTTTTTTTTTTCATTTCTTTTATATCTACATGCATTTACAACCTAATAGGAAGATCATTTAACACACTATAGCATGGAATCTCAAGTAAGAATATAGCAAGAGTTATCTAGTCTTAGATACATGCAAAAGAAGCACTCATAAGAAATTAGCATTCATAAGAAACAGAAAATAGTAATTATCTAGCATTTTACTTAGCATGCATACTACAAAGTTTAGACATTAATGATAGTGTTATCTAGCATGACATAGGTTCCATATCCCTAACTTAATCACAGTAGAGTAGTCATGATCATCACACATTCAGAGTATAGCAATACAATTTCAATCTTTCATTGGAAGCAGTTTAGATTCTAGACAGAAACAAGGTAGATAGAATCTTTCGTTCTTTCCCGAGCCATCACCACACACATCCTCTAGCCTTCCCTCTGCCTCTTCCTTTAGTTCAAGTATTTCTTACCGCTATCTGCAGCATAAGAAAACAACATGAACTAGTAAGCAAAACATGCTTAGTAAGAATCCGGGCCTACTCGCAAAACCATATCGATACATCATATCATGTACTCAGTAATCAAGATAGAACAAGATTATAAGCATCATAAGCATCTCATCAAAGCATCATAAGCATCACATCAAATATCTCTAAGTACTTACAGAACAAGATTATCACATAATTAGAAATGTTTTTCAAAAAGTTCCATAAAGGTAAGTACTTAAAAATACAATATCTCCTAGGGCCCAGTTGTAGTACCACATCATGCGCGTTCCCTAATAAATTGGGGTAGCGAGCCACCAATCTAATTAGAGCAGGACCCTTCCGTCCTACCAATGCCATGACCTTCAGTTAACATGCACATTGGATTTGTTTAACGACCCCCTTCCGAGTCGGGTACACAACTTTCAAAGTAAAGTAATTTATCATGCAATTACTCATATATGTATATGCCTAAAGGTACTCTTAATCACTTCTCAAAGGGACACACCACACATTCGGGTGCTCTTGATCCCCTAGGGACACACCACACATTCGGGTGCTCTTGATCCCAGTTCAATAGAGTATCCTTTTTTTTAAGCATATTATCAACCACATCTCAACCATATCATGTTCATGTCATAAGAGTGCCCCATGGGCTATAAGGCATGCTTTTATACCTAACAAGATAGGTCACATAATTTATACACACATCATATAAGTGTAGCATGCTTCATGGTTTCATTAAGGACTTCCCAACCCTAGAGCTAGGGTTGGCCGAAACTCACAAGTAAAGGAGTTTGGTTTTCCAATCAAGCATTCATTCAAGCATTCTTACAAACACCTCAAGTACATTTCATGTAACAATTTAAACATGGTTTAAACCTCAAAGTGGGGTTAGCATCCACTAACCCTAATTTACAAGGGTTTGGCCGAAACCTTGTAGGGTACCAAACCCTAATTTTGTCCTTCCAAAAATTTGGAAACATCACATATGAGTATACCCTAGGTCTTAAGGGTTATTTTCATGTAATGAAAAGTTGCCAAGCACATCCCTTAGGAAGTGGCCGAAACCCACACAAGGACAACCCTAGGTTTTTGTTCTTGACACCATGAAGAAAAATCCATCACATGTATACCCTAAGTCCCAAAGTCTTCCCATGCATCAAAGTTGGATCAAACCTTTCTCTTGGACCCCCCCCCCCCCCCCCCAATCCTAGGGTGGCCGAAACTTCTACAAGGATGATCCTTGTGATTTTTCAAAAGAAACACACAAACAAACATTTAATAGCAATTATACTGCAGGCGAGAGGACACTTACATCCTAGCGCTGGAATTTAACCTTCTTTAAATCGTAGGGTACCCTACACTTGGAGGGTATGCGAAGATCCTTTTCTTCCAAAACTTCTATCTAGTATTCCTTGGTCTTGGTAGAGAGCAATGGCTCTTGGACTCTCCTTCTTGTAATTGCCCTAGGGTTAAATTTCGAAAGGGAAGGGGGAAGGCTAGGCTCGGCAAGGAAGAAGAAGAAGGGAGGAAGAAGAATGAAAAAAAAAGAAACTTCTTTCTAACTTCCTTCTCTTACTCTTATTTATACACCTCTTGTGAAAAGACATGTCTCTTCTTTGCCCAAGCCTTAACACGCATGTCTCCCCTTCTCCTAACACGAAACACCCATTAGAGCATCTGGTTAGGAAGGAGTTAGTGCAAGTGATAGGTTCAAGGTTCGATCCTTGCTTCCTCCACTTTGCACTTTTTTTTATTACCTCTTAATAATTCATTTCCAAGCCTATCATGGAATTTCATAATATTAATAATACTTCATGAATCTAATATTTCATGATAATATTTCATGATAATAATATTTCATAAATATAATATTTCATGCTAATATTTCATGATAATAATATTTCATGAATATAATATTTCATGCTAATATTTCATGATAATAATATTTCATGAATATAATATTTCATGTATTCATGACATTTCATAGCATGTGATTGCATGAAATTTATATCATTTCATTATAACCATTTTCATACATTGTCATGATTTTACATTGACAAATTTGGGGTGTTACAAGTACCCTGGGCATCCGCTGCACCGCGAGGTATTAGGGTTTTTATTCTTTGTTGGCAATCCGTAGCAACCCAGCCCTAGCCTAAGTACCCCGGGCATCCGCTGCATCCCGAGGTATTAGGGTTTTTGATTCTTGGTTGGGAATCCGTAGCAACCAAGCCCAAGCCTAAGTACCCCGGGCATCCGCTACACCGTGAGGTATTAGGGTTTTTATTCTTTGTTGGCAGTCCATAGCAACCCAGCCCAAGCCTAAGTACCACGGGCATCCGCTGCACCGCGAGGTATTAGGGTTTTTATCCTTGGTTGGGAGTCCGTAGCAACCCAGACCAGGCCTAAGTACCCCGGGCATCCGCAGCACCGCGAGGTATTAGGGTTTTTATTCTTGGTTGGGAGTCCGTAACAACCCAACCCAAGCCTAAGTACCCTGGGCATCCGCAGCACCGCGAGGTATTATGGTTTTAATTCTTGGTTGGGAGTCCGTAGCAACCCAGCCCAAGCCTAAGTACCCCGGGCATCCGCAGCACCGCGAGGTATTAGAGTTTTTATCCTTGGTTGGGAGCCCGTAGCATCCCAGACCAAGCCTAAGTACCCCGGGCATCCGCAGCACCGCGAGGTATTAGGGTTTTTATTCTTCGCTAGTACACTGATATTTTGGAGAGTGCCCCTTCCTTTATTACTTGAATTCGCTGCAAGGCAGCAGAGATACACAGGTGGGTACATAATATGCAAGATAAACCTTACTGGGACCGGAAGGGTAGGTGATAGTTGGCCTGACCGGGCCTCTCGAGCCTTTTGTCCCTCTCCCCCTATACATGACCGCCTCCTCCAACTAGCCTTCTGAAGCCCTCAGGTTCTTCCGGGACTCTGACCTGACTTCCCCGCTGTAGCATCGTTGAGACACCAGCTGGTCCCCTCTGACTTCGCGCATGGAGATCTTCGACGATACCCCGCTTTATTCCACTTTCTCCGAGGTTTGGTGTCTGCCTCCTCACCGAATCTCTTCTTCAAGGCATGACACTCCTCGGTGGAGTGTGTTGTGCTGCCATGAAAACCGCAATACTTTGGTAATGGCTCCGGCTGCTCGGTATCCACCATCTCAACTGGCCTTCGCCTACCCGCCCACTGGTCCTTCCCGAGGTGAAGGTATTTTCCTCGAGTTAGAGCTGGGGGCTCCCTCCTTTCAGACCGAGGAACGGCTGGAGGGAGGACTCCGGCTGGTTCTTTGCGGCGGACGTATTGTACCTCCTCCACGTTGACGTGCTTGACTGAACACCAGTAGATCATCAAAGCTAACGGGGGCCTTCTTCACCAGGGATCGGAAGAAATCCCCTTCTACGAGCCCTTGGGAGGAGACGCTGACGAGGATTTCCGACGTTGCACTGGGCACGTCCTGCGCCACCCTATTGAACCGCTGGATGTACACCTTAAGCGGCTCCTTCAACTTCTGCTTGAGGGCGAATAGATTGAGTGTCATCTTCTGATAACGGCGGCTACTCGCGAAGTGGTGGAGGAAGGCGGTTCTAAACTCCGCAAAGGAGTTGATAGAACCTTGTGACAGCCTCTGGAACCATCGTTGGGCTGCTCCGGACAAGGTGTTTAGAAACACCCGGTACTTTACACCATCAGTATACTCGTGCAGGAGTGCCGCATTTTCAAACTTGCAGACGTGATCTTCCGGATCTGTCTTCCCGTCATAATTGGCGATCCCAGGCCCACGGAACTGTTTCGGCATGGGATCTTCCACACTCGCAGATGAGAAGGGAGTAGAAAGAACCTTGTGGGAGGCTTTAGGTTCCTCCATTTTCCCTTGTCCTTCTTCGTGCCTCTGCGCGCTGCAGGCTACCGAGTGCGCCTTCTCGATATCTCCGGGAGAGTCTTTTCGGGGACCTGGGGCTGCTCCGTCCCGTCGTCCCACTGGTGTGACGGATCTCCACGAGTGCGAGATGGAGACTCTAGGGATCTCCTCCCGCGCAGGAGCCTCTTGCTGTGAGACAGATTGTTCGACTTGGTACTGCTCAAGGGCTTCTTTGATGGCGTTGGCCACCAAGCGGTCCAGTTCCTCCCTCATCAGGACAATGGCTTGTCCCTCCGGTCCTGCCATCGGTGCTCCTTCTGGTGCTTTACTAGATTCCTACAGACGGCGCCAAACTTGTTCCGGAAGGAATTAACATCGATGGCCAGTCACCAAGGTTCAACCTACGTGGATGCTGACGGGAGGGGAAGAACTCATCGCCCTGCGAGATCAACACGAGCGTTAGGGGAACACGCCGAAGATTGTCCGCCGGAGCCCACTCCGACGCTCAAGTCAGTGCCTCGATGGAGAAGAATATAAAGCAGAAAAGTGTGTAAGTAGCAGAGAGTGTGTACCCCCTTACCGGAGGGGTTGGACTGCCTTTTTATATCTGTGGCGGCTGCCTTGGCGCGTCCCCATGATCGATGCCATGTCCCCCCCCCCCTTTGGCGGTTACTGGATAGCCCTTGAAACGGTCCACACTGTCAGTACATGTTTCGACCTTTGCGATATTAATGAGTCATGATGACTCCGCGATAACAAGGATGCTTTTCAGTAGATCCGCGATGGAAGGGGGATCGTTGCTTAAGGTTGAAGGCAGCTTGGGCTCCGCTTCCCCGAGGTGATCTCGGGGTCTTTTGGCCCGGGCGATCGCGGGCACTCTACTTCCCCGAGGTGATCTCGGGACCCGACTTCCCGGGGTACTCCTGGGAGGGGTTTTCGGATCTGATTTTCCAGGATGTGTTTCCCGAGGGGCCCTGATAGCTCTGAAAGGAGAGTCGCTCAGACTCGTTGCGTTTTGCCACGTAGCTTCTTCATCCCACGTGCCCGCCACGGACTACTCAACCCCATTAATAGTCAACTGATAAACTATAAAAATTGACTACTCCTGTAGCACATAGAAAGGTTAAAGCTAGATTGATCAACTTGATTGATCTGGTGTTTCTGCTATAGTAACAATCGATTGTTGATGTATCAAACAAAAAGTAAGAGAATTGACTAACCAAGATTAGTCGAGTTGATTAGTCAATTGATTGTAGCAGCAAATACAATATTTTGAACTCGACTACCAAAACTCAACGACTTAGAATCAATTATTTGATGCATATTAACAATCGATTGTTGGCACTTTTGCAATGAATAAAAGGTTTCTGAGTCAACTACGACACTCGACTATTTGGACATCTATTGACTGATAAACAGTAACAATCGACTGTTCAAAGTCAAAACTAGAGTTGGTAAGAGCATTCTGCAAATGCAACAGTCGAATTCGAGCAATCAACATATGGAAATGAACAATCGACTGATAGACAAAAATTGATCTCGATCTGAAAGTTATAAAAATAAGGGGTTCAAGGAGATTTTCGCAATCAGCTCTCAAGGATTTTGAAATAAGTGGTACTGCAATTTCAAACCTCATAAAACAATCAAAGGTCTACAAACAACTATCAAAGCAATGCTTCTTAGCGTAAATTGTTTCATTTTAGTTTCTTTTAATATCATTTGTATATTTATTTGTAAAGAATAAATGTCACAAGAGGTTTCTCTATATCCAAAATGTACCAATAATGAGAAAGTTAGAGGTGATTTCACTAGGATGGTAAATTGTGAAGTAGTAATTAGAAATTTCAAACCATGTTAAATTGATGTGTTGTGCATGAATTTCCAATGATGAGAAAGTTAGAGGAGATTTCAGTAAGATGGTAAATTGGGAAGTAGGAATCAGAAATTTCGAACGACGTTAGATTGGTGTGTTGTGCATGGATTTTACCTTGTGTTTTATTTCTCCAAAAGAAAGTGCCTTTCTTAAAGTCATTCACCATCAAATCGTAAATTGCTAAGTAGGCATCCCTTTGGCTAGTGTACAGGATATTAACATCATAAGATCTAAGGATCAACTCCTGACTAATATCCAGGTACTTATCCCCCTTATACATTGGTCACATGTGATTTACCTCCTTTAACAATAACCTATGGATGGACTATTAGTGACCCGGTGCGAGCATTATTACCTTTTGTTATCATAAACTGCGAAATAGGTACAAAGATTTCGAATTATATACATCATCATGTTAGTAATTCGTATGAGTAATGTTGTCACCCTCGAAATGGGCAATTGGCTAATGTATGGAGTGTTATCCCCATAATATTTGGAGATCAATTTTTAACTAATAGTTAAGTTCTTACCCTCCCCATACACTTCATTGCTTAGGGCTAATAGCCACATGTGATTTACTTTTATAATAATTTAGGGATGGATAATAAGAAATGCTTGAAATGAGCGTTATCATCTTTTATCATCATAAACGCAAAGTATGTACAAAGTTTTCGAACCATATACATGCTCATATTAGTAATTCGCATGTGCTTATTTTTGTTTATTTTTATTTCTACTACCAACCTTTAGGTGACGTTCCTAAATTTGTAAAAGAGCAGTAACTATAACCACAACAGCCAACTCATGAGATGGATTGATGATTAAGATATAAGTGTTATCATCAAAAGTCTGAAGATGAAAACTTGACAAAGTCAATATATCTACCCTCCCTATGCACTAGCTACATCATCCGAATAATAGTTTCCGTAATTTACCTCTCCTATATTGACTCTAAGATGGATTGACGAAAATGCTAAGGTCAAACGAATCATCTTCTGCCAACGAAATAAAGACAATTACACTATTTCATTATTGTAAATAGAGATTCAAGCCAGGTGCAATGATACAACAGAAATACGAATTTCTTTCCAACAGTCTCTGTATAATTAACTCTTCTTAAAGTTAGCATCGACTAAGTACTTTGAAGAGGAAAAAAAATTTAGCATTTGTTTTATTTATTTTCTATTTTTATTTTTTAAAAAATTATATTTCCAGAATAATTTTATTTCATTCTATATTTTTTTAGAAAATGATATTTTTTTAAAAAATAAATCTAAAAAATATAAATTAAATATATTTTTTGAAACATCATATTTCCTGTAAAAAATAAAAATGGAATGGAAACAAACGCAGTATCTTCCCATTTAGAAAAGGCTGATGTATACGTCTGGAGCTTTATAAAGGTCAGTATAACATTAAAATGAGACAATCTCCATGTTCTACTTCTTGGAGCAATTGGCATCAGTAAAAGACTTGAATACGGAGACAATCTACGGGTCACAATATAAGCGAATTCATAAAGAATGATCTTGGGAACACATAGGTGATAGGTTCTTTGTCACCTTACCATGTATTCAACATTTGCAAGCCGCGTTCATCTCCTAGATTGATTCATCAATTATTAATTCATGCAAAGATAATGGTGTCTACTTGCTCGCTTGTGCTACCAAAGTTGCTAGACATCCAATGAACAAGGATACAAGTCACCTAGAGAGACATTTCTTCCCTGCACTAAGAGCACCATGCAGATACGATCCGTTCTTTTTCATCCGACAATTCATAATACTACATGATACTCAAGTCCCCTGAACATTGACTCAAAGACCAAGCATATCAGCTAGCTGTTGCTAGTTAATGTTCAATGAGTATACTGAAGCCTGCTGCCCCGGCCATCCTTGTAACATTTTCTGCTACTATTAGAGATCCGGACTCTATCTTCGCACGCAAGGCAATGTATAATCTCCATGCTCTGTTGTTAGAGGTTTGGGCATTAGTAGCTTTTTAGTCAACAACTTGAGGCTTGGGCATTCTCCAGCAGAAGAGTTTCAGCTTGACCTTAGAGTCCTTACAAACTCTGGGAGGACAACAATTATGCACATCAAAGACGACAAAAAATTTGAGTAACAAAACTAAATGGACAATTTCAGGAATGTAGAAGGACAAGAAGCAGATACAACAAAATTTTACAGCTACTCGAATAGCCTCTATGCAGTTTCAATTTGCTAAAATTTTGAGCTCACCACCAAGGCGGGCTGTGCGATTCCTATGGCTCTAAGGAGGACAACAATAATAATCAAGTCTTATCTTACTAGATAAGGTTGGCTATATAAATCCTTCAACGTCATTGAACTCTATCCCCTACTATATCATCATTTATATTTAAATAAATTTTATCTTATTTTATTGTTGCTAAAAAAAAATCATCCTTGTTTGATATGCATATTTATAGTTTCACATCGTCTAACTGGAACATTATTTGATTATCTAAATACATGTCCATACTATCTTAAATGTGTCTCGGAATTATCCATGAATAGATACAACCTCGGCTTTTTAATGTTTTCATTTCTTATCCTATCCATTCCCATATACCAATTGTCTAATTATGTCTAATATTACTAAATTTAAATTCAATAGATTTTATTTATACTCTACTAAGTCTAAAATCTTTCACTTCCTGTGTTTTCTCTCAAGATTCAAGTCTAGTATCTATGGCTCCAAGTAATAAATAAAATTCTATTTTACCTTTTTTTGAGTGGTTTTCAATATGTTCTTGCAGCAATGTAAATTTTTTTCTATGGTGATGCATTTGAGAATTTAGGTAGGAGATATCTTAGATGTATTTGAAGGTTGTAGAAGATTACACTAGTTGAGAAGAAGCTTCATGCGGAGATTTGTTTGTCCAGCTATCATTTTTTCGTTTCTCATATTATTATGGTCTTGGATTCTCTTTGCGGAATAGGCTTATGTCAAAGCACATAATTTACTCATCACTTTGTGTTCATCATGCAGTCATGATAGAGGTTATTCTGCATTCTGGAGACCCTAGATTTAGAGATACAAATGTGTGAATTAAAATCGTAAATGTTAGAATGTTTATCCAATTCCATCCAATGGTGCCCAAGATACCAAGATATATATATAAATAGATTTTTGAAGTAGCACATTAGCAGTTCATAGTGGGTGAAGCAATTAGCTCAAACAACACATATTGTCTAAGAACAACTACAAGCATCAAAAGATTTTTGGGATAGTGGTAGTTGTTGAAGTACATGCAGTCGTCTTATCGTGCTACGCTCAGCTATTCAAGGGTAATGGTAGCTGGAGCAGTGACCAAACAGTTGACACCCCCTTGTTGTTTTGGGGGATAGCAGAGCTGTTTGTGGCTCCTCCTTCTCCTGAGGACTTGGAGAATTTGGCTCTCCAGTATCTTATCCACTCAACTACTCAAAGTAGTGGTAGTTATTGAAGTGCATATAATCGTCATAGTTTTACCCACTCGGCCTGGCAGATGTGATGTGATGGCGTTTTAACTGGCATCAGAGATGACTCATGTCATTGCATCATGTGCGTATGATGCATCGTTGCATTTATTTATGCTTATTGCATTTGATTGAGCTATATTTGCTACATTTGGTTGGCATGCACATGCAGGTTTATGCATCATGCTTATTATGAATTTGTTGTTACTCGTGATTTTGAGATGATCCGTTGCAAATATCAGGTGTTACATATTATTATTCCTTACATGTTAGACTGTGTGTGACCCTTGATGTATCTTATGCATCTAGTTAGACCATGGTTCCTCGAGAAGAAAGTTAAGTGTATAATTTCATTAAAAACTATCTAGAAATGATCATTGCTCCAATACCCAAGAAGGCCCCTGTCTGAGCCTATGCCTCGCCACGCCTAGAAGCTGATTTTTGAAAGATGCACTTACCTGACCAATTGTTAACCTGAATCTAACTCAAATGTCAATCAATTCTTAAAATTCAAACTAATTTCATAAAGATAAAATTAACCATCATCTCACAAAACCTATAAGATTTCTTGTTTGAAAATCTAAAAATTTGAGAAATCGATTCACGAATTAATTAGCATAATACAACTTAAACCAACCTAAATTAAAACGTAACGATCAATTAATCTTATGAGATATACCAATTAAAATTAAGGAATTTATCATGGAATAATGTTATAGAATTTTTTTTAATTTTTCTCTAATATGTTTGAAATTTATGAGGATAAACGAGATTAAGAAAAGACCTTTATGATACCCTGATTAAATGAGAAAAAAATTCACCTATTCACCTATTCTTGTTAACCCAACCCAATCTCATCGTCAATTCCCCTTCATCATCGATCTCCCTCACTTCCCACTCGCGATCTCGCCATCGTCGTCACCGGAGGCAGCACGACCGGCCGGAATGTTGGACTCTGTCACTCTTTCCTCTTCCTCGCTCGCCCTAGATTGCGATCTCTACCCCACTGCCCAATCTCTTCTCCTCTTTCGTCGTCGTATCTTTTTGTCGATCGCCATCACGACTACCGCACGCAATCTTGCCATCGTCATCACCGGAGGCAGCACCACCGGCCGGAATGTTGGACTCTGTCACTCTTTCCTCTTCCTCGCCCTAGATTGCGATCTCTACCCCACTGCCCAATCTCTTCTCCTCTTTCGTCGCCGTATCTTTTTGTCGATCGCCATCACGACTACCGCATCGTCCTCTACTAGCGTCGCCATTGTCGGAAGGGCCGAGACGACGCTGGAGAATCAGGGTTGTTGCTTCCCCAATCCATCGCCGACGCTTCACCCTTGTCCTCTTGTTTCCGATTGTTGATCGTTGAGGCTATCATCCACGCCGCGTCGCCTCTTCGCAGGTGTTGTGCCACAGCCACCATCGCCCTTGCCACTCCTCCGCCTACGCACACAGCAATAATGTCGTAAGAGCAGCAATTCCGGCGATCCTTCTCCAATCGTTGACTGGGACTTGATCCACAGCCCTCCTCCCTGGTCGGTCAATTTAAGTAATCGATCTACATCTTAAGATCTATTTTGGATTAAGACATCTAGTTAGATTATTAGGTTTAATGACTCGTTTATGTGATTAACGAGTGTGATTAGGACATCAAACGTAAATAAGACATTTGATGGATAATTAAGTTTAATGAACTAAGTAATTGATAAAAAATTTCGGTAAGATATGATCCACAGCCCTCCTCCCTGGTCGTTGTCAATTTAAGTAATCGATCTACATCTTAAGATCTATTTTGGATTAAGACATCTAGTCAGATTATTAGGTTTAATGACTCGTTTATGTGATTAACGAGTGTGATTAGGACATCAAACGTAAATAAGACATTTGATGGATAATTAAGTTTAATGAACTAAGTAATTGATAAAAAATTTCGGTAAGATATGCCTGTATTACATTGTGCTTAATACTTTAATTAAATAGATGGTTAATTCTGTAATTGGAGATTGATTAGTAAATGGAATAGTTCCTTAAATTATTATTGATTAGGGTTAATCAATTGATTCATTAATTAGTCGTGGATTAGGATTATTGGAGTAAATGACTGACAATTAATTAGGGTTAGATATAATCAATAATGCATTAAAGATTAGGCCTAAGGATGGATGGATGAAACGATAATGGATAGATTAACCGATTATTTAAATGGATTATGATAAAAGATTTATTAATGTGGATTCGCTAATAGATTATCCAAATGGTTAACTAAGATTCATGGGGTTGATTTTGTGACTAACCTTAATATGATAAATGAAATGGATTGAGTTATGAATTAATTAAAGAGTCGAACAATTAATTAAGAAATACGTGTGGGGATTAATTAAGAAGTCAATTAATTATTTAATAGACTGATTAATTAATCAATAGGATGATCAATGATGAGTGGGGATTAATTAAGAAGTCAATTAATTATTTAATAGACAGATTAATTAATCAATAGGATGATACATTGATCGTAGATCTTTAGTTTTGTTTCGTATGTTGTATTGGTAGGATTTGAATTTGAAATGATCCAACAAACTTGAAGACGGTTAGAACACTCTACTATTAAAAGCAGAAATTTCTTCCTTGGCTTCTGTAGTTTATTTACCTTAGTGCATGGATTATTATTACGGATTAGGTTACTATATCTTGATTATACTCGTATTTTTATCCTGTACTTGCAACTTGAGTGTTTAAAATTGGAGATATCTATTTATATTCGGCATTTTATCAAAGGGCACATATAACTTTTCAAATTAACCAAAAGGCATACGCTACATTGATATTTACCAATAGACACTTTTTTCAGTACTAATCTCATTTTACCGTTCTGTCAAATCTAACTGCATGTAATCACTTTTTCTATTCTTCTCTCTCTTATGCACGCAATCTATCTTCTCTTTCTTCTCCTCTCTTCTCATTCCTCCCTCTTTTTCATGCATTTCTTTCTTTTTCCTCTTCTCTTTTTTCTATCATTTAGAATAATCCATGCATAACATGGGAAAAATATCAACCCACGTTGGGCTTGATATTTTCATATCAGACCCGCGTTGGGCCTGATATGAAAGTTGTTCGTTGACCAGTTGAGGCTACGGGAGATCTCCGACCAGCTTCATCTAGTGGCAGATCCATCGATCGATGCTATGTTTACATTATTCTTGAAGCTCTCCACTTTTTAATTGTAACTCAAATTTTTTTATCGAAAAAAAATTTAAAAATTAAAAGAAAAATAAAATAAAATAAAATTTTATCATCAAATGGTTAAAAAAAATTGAAATCTACATGCTTTTTAGATTAAGATTTGAATATTACTATTTAAATTAATTAAAATAATTTTTTTAATTAAAACTAAAAGATCATATCAGACCCACGTTGGGCCTGATATGGAACCCCACGTTGGGCCTGATATGGAACCATATAAGGCCCAACGTGGGCCTGATATAATTCATATCAGACCCAATGAGTCCAATATTAGATTTCTTTTATCGATTCTTTGTTATTACAGTTTAACACCTCAGATAAATCCAAATAAACAATGGATAGTATATTTGAACACTTTATAACCTCAGAAATCCACAGGAACTCAAATTTGTGAAATCAGAGCTCTCTAGGTCAATAAGTGAGTTTTTGGTCAAAATTCACTGATTTAACCTAGAGAGTCCGATTGAAAAAATTTCAATTCCCATGAATTTCTGAGGTTACAAAGAGTTCAAATATGCTATCTATTCTTTATTTGGACTTCTCCAAGGTGTTAAAATTTAATAACGAAGAATCAAAAGAAAAGGTCAAATATTGCGACCATTGGGCCAGATTAGAATTATATCATACCTGTTAGTGAGAGCCCTAGAGCCAATCATGTGATGGTTGTTGTATGAACTCATTGTATCATATTTCATATATATATATATATATATATAAAGGCATTTGATTATGGTTATTATACTTACTTGTATTGGTGTCAAATAACTAAGTGTAATAACGTCCTTGGTAGTAGGTTCATATCTATATCAATCGATTGGTTGAATCGATAGTGAGATGATATAGAGAACACTACTCTTAATTATTCCTAGTCAAGTATTAACATTCAGGGACAATGTTAATGCATAGAGACTAGCATGTAGGTCAACACGATGACTTGATCTCACAAGTCATGGATATGAGATATCAAGTTGACACATAAGTATGCATTGGAGAATGTATACTGAATGACCCACCATGAGAAAGTATCATGGATCGTTATATGAGTGTCATATACTTTCTCATGTGACTATTAGTATGACTATTAGTCCTTAGACCTGAAGTCACCATAGTTCCCTACATAAGGAGTTATGTACTTTGATTTCGTCAAACGTCACCCGTAACTGGGTGGACTATAAAGGCGATTACTGGGTATGTAACAAATTATGCGGAGGGATGTGAGTGATGTAGATGGGATCTATCCCTCCTATATGACGGGAGAGATATCATAGTCTTGATAGAGTGAGATCACTAAGTGCATGGCCATGCCCAAATAAGGCAATATGAGATATTGAGCTTATTTGATTATAGTGAGTCTACTTGGAGTTCAAGACACATAGATTGATTGGAGGATGACACGGTCTATGCTTCATAGAAGATCAATCTAGATATCGACGATAGAAGGACATTGTCACATATTATGAAAGTCATAATTAGTAGTCACATTGGTGATGTTGGATCTCAACATTCTTGTAACTTGGGTAGCAATGATGTGTTGCTAGATACCGCTCATTGCTTATGTTTCTAAGAGGTTAGAAGCATTGCCAACGTTACAAGAACCTATAGGGTCACACACAAAGAACAAATAGATGGAGAAAAAATGAAGTCAAGTTTGACTTGGCTAAATATGGAAAGTCCATAAAAGGTAAGTTTGACTTGACCCAAATCCAAATCAAGTTTGACTTGACTAGGTTCCACTTCAAGTTAGACTTGACATGGGAGAAGAAATGGAGTCAAGTTTGACTTGACTAAATATGGAAAGTCCATAAAAGGCAAGTTTGACTTGACCCAAATCCACCTCAAGTTAGACTTGACTTAATGCCACATCATGGTGATGAATTGGCATGGAGCCAACCATTGATGATGCTCCACATCATCAAGAGCATTACGTGTGGATGCCACCTCATCAAGGAAGATTAATGGTCAAGTTTGACTTGACCAAAAGGCCACCTCACCTTGACTTGACCAAATGATGACTTGGCTTGGTATTTGACCAATGATGATGCTCCACATCATCTCCAAAGGTTGTAACCCCCCATTTGAATTTGAATTCAAATTGAAAGGGGGTTATGGCCGGCCACTTAATGGCCATTATGTGGCCGGCAACAATGAGAGAACAAAACCAAGTTTTGGTTCCATTTTTCTTATTGTGTGTCTTCTCTTCTTCCTTCTCCAAGTGTTGGTGCTCTTCTTCTTCTTCTCCTCTTGGCCGAACCCTTGAAAGGTGCTAGCACACCTAAAGGGTTTCCTCCATCCACTTTGTTCGCGTGGATACTTCTAGAGGGACGGCACTTGACGTCCTAGAGATCCGACATCCAAAAGGAGCGAACGGGATTAAGCGGGGCACGCACCAAAGGTAAAATGGTTTATCCCTCTTTAGATCTAGGAGTAGATCGAGTTTTGAGCATGAAATGAATACGTGATTTTTGTTTCGGAATTTTTCTTCGCACGAGATCCATGGCTTTCGGTTCTCGGGGTTCCGCGACGCGAAAAGGCGGTTTTCGTGGCCCGAAAAACCCAACAATACCCACGTTGGACCAGATATAATATTATATCAGGCCCACATTGAGCCAGATATAAGATTATATCAGACCGAACGTGAGCCTGATATGGTTCCATATTAGGTACAACGACACTAATGTGTGATTATTTCTCGATTCTCCGTTATTATATTTTAACACCTTGGAGAGGTCGAAATAAACAATAAATAACATATTTGAGCTCCTTATTACCTCAGAAATCCACAGAAATTGAAATTTTTGCAGTCAGAACTCTCTAAGTCAAATCAGATGTTTTTGGTCAAACCCCACTTATTTGACCTAGAGAGATCCGATTGCAAAAATTTCAGTTCTCGAGAATTTCTGAGGTTAAAAGAAGTTCAAATATGCTATCTATTGTTTATTTGGACTTCTCCGAGGTATTAAAATGTAATAACGATGAATCGAGAAAAAAGTCTAATATTGGGCTCATTGGGCCTGCTATGAATTATATCAGGCCCACATTAAGCTTGATATGGTTCCATTCCAGGCTCAACGTGGGTCTGATATGGTTCCATGTCAGGCCCAACGTGGGCCTGATATGGAATCCATATCAGGGCCAACGACTCCAATGTGTGATGTTTTTCTCGATTCTCCGTTATTACATTTTAGCACCTTGGAGAGATCGAAATAAACAATAAATAACATATTTGAGCTCCTTATAACCTTAGAAATTCATGGAAACTGAAATGATTACAATCGGCGCTCTTTAGGTCAATCAATGATTTTTGTCAAAACCCATTGATTTGACCTAAAGAACTCCCGATTGTAAAAATTTCAGTTCCCGTGGATTTCTGAGATTATAAGGAGTTCAAATATACTATCCATTATTTATTTGTACTTCTCCGAGGTATTAAAATTTAATAACGAAGAATCGAGAAAAAAGTCTAATATTGGGCCCATTGGCCCTGATATGAATTATATCAGGCCCATGCCTGATATAAAATCATATCAGGCCCAACGACTCTAATATGTGATTTTTTCTCGATTCTCCGTTATTACATTTTAACACCTTGGAGAGGTCGAAATAAACAATAAATAACATATTTAAGCTCCTTATAACATCAGAAATCCACGAAAACTAAAATTTTTACAATCGGAGCACTTTAAGTCAAATCAGTAGTTTTTGGTCAAAACCTAATGATTTGTCCTAAAAAACTCCGATTGAACGAATTTCAGTTCCCGTGGATTTCTGAAGTTACAAGGAGTTCAAATATGTTATAAATTGTTTATTTAGACTTCTCCGAAGTATTAAAATGTAATAACGAAAAATAGAGAAAAAAAATCTAATATTGGGTCTATTGGGCATGATATGAATTATATTAGGCCCAATGTGGGCCTGATATGAAATCCCAATGACCCAAATGTGTGATTTTTTCTCGATTTCCATTATTACATTTTAACACCTTGAAGAGGTCGAAAAAACAATAAATAGCATATTTGAGCTCCTTATAACTTTAGAAATCCACGGAAACTGAAATTTTTACAATCGGAACTCTATAGGTTAAATCGGTTGTTTTTGGTCAAAACCTACTGATTTGACCTAAAGAGCTCTGATTGTAAAAATTTTAATTTTCGTGGATTTCTGAGGTTAAAAGGAGTTCAAATAAGCTATCTATTGTTTATTTGGACTTTTCCGAGGTGTTAAAATGTGATAACGAAAAATCAAGGAAAAAGTCTAATATTTGGCCCATTAGGCCTGATATGAATTATATCATGCCAACGTTGGGCCTGATATAAAATCATATCAGGCCCAACATAGGCCTGACATGGTTCCATATCAGGCACAATGTGGGCCTGATATGGAATCCATATCAAGCCTAATGACCCCATGTGTGATTTTTTTCTCGATTCTCCGTTATTACATTTTAACACCTTCGAGAGGTCGAAATAAAGAATAAATAACATATTTGAGCTCCTTATAACTTCAGAAATCTACGGAAATTGAAATTTTTACGATCGGAACTATCTAGGTCAAATCTATTATTTTTTGTCAAAACTCACTGATTTGACCTAGAGAGTTCTGATTGCAAAAACTTCTGTTCCCGTGGATTTCTGATGTTACAAGGAGTTCAAATATTCTATCCATTATTTATTTGGACTTCTCCGAGTTGTTAAAATATAATAACGAAGAATCGAAGAAAAAGTCTAATATTGGGCTAGATATGAATTATATCAGGCCCAATACCCCAATGTGTGCTTTTTTCTCGATTCAGCGTTATTATATTTTAACACCTTGGAGAGGTCGAAATAAATAATAAAAAACATATTTGAGCTCCTTATAACCTCATAAATCCACGGAAATTGAAATTTTTACAATCGGAGCTCTCTAGGTCAAATCAGTTATTTTTTGGTCAAAAGTTACTAATTTGACCTAGAGAGCTCCGATTGAAAAAATTTCAATTCCCGTGGATTTCTGAGGTTAAAAGGAGTTCAAATATGTTATCTATTGTTTATTTGTACTTCTCCAAGAGGTTAAAATGTAATAACGAAGAATCGAGGAACAAGTCAAATATTGGGCCCATTGGGCCGGATATGGATTCAAAATCAAGTCCAATGTGGGCCTAATATGGAATCCATATCAGGTCCAATGACCCTAATGTGTAATTTTTTTCTCGATCCTCCGTTATTACATTTTAACACCTTGGAGAGGTCGAAATAAATAATAAATAACATATTTGAGCTCCTTATAACCTCAGAAATCTACAAAAACTGAAATTTTTTAAATCAGAGCTCTCTGGGTCAAATCAGTTGTTTATGGTCAAAACCTACGGATATAATCTTATATTAAGCCTAACATAGGCCCGATATAAATCATATCAAGCCCAATATTTGACTTTTTTCTCGATTTTTCGTTATTAAATTTTAACACCTCGGAGAAATCCAAATATACAATGGATAGCATATTTGAACTCCTTGTAACCTCAGAAATCCACGGGAACTGAAATTTTTGCAATCGGAGCTCTCTAGGTCAAATCAGCGGGTTTCGACCAAAATCCACTGACCTAGAGAGCTCTGATTTCACAAATTTGAGTTCCTGTGGATTTCTGAGATTGCAAAGAGTTCAAATATGTTATCCATTATTTATTTGGGCTTCTCCAAGGTGTTAAAATGTAATAACAAAGAATCGAGATAAGAAATCTAATATTAGACCCATCGGGCCTGATATAAATTATATCAGGCCCAACGTGGGCCTGATATGATTTTTTAGTTTTGATTTAATGAAAAATATTTTAATTAATTTAAATATTAATATTCAAATCTAGATTAAAAAACACGCAGATTTCAACTCATTTTAACCATTTGATAATAAAATTTATTTCATTTTATTTTCCATTTAATTTTTAAAATTTATTTTCAAAAAAAAAACTCGAGTCAAAATTAAAAAGTAGAGAATTTCAAGAAAATGCAAACATAGCATCAGTGGATTAATCTGTCATTGGACGAAGCTGGTCAGAGATCTCCCATAGCCCTAACTGGTCCACGAAATGACGCGGGCCTGATATGAAAAATATCAAGCCCAACCCATGTTATGGATGCATTTATCTAAAAGAGAGAAGAAAGAGAAGAGGAAAGAGAAAGAAATGCATGAAAAAAAGGAAAGAATGAGAAGATAGGTTGTGTGCATAAGAGAGAGGAAAGGAAAAAATAATTGCATGTAGTTAGATTTAACAGAAGAGTAAAATGGAAAGAGTACTGAAAAAAATATATTTTTTGGTAAAAATCAAATTAGCGTACGCCTTTTGGTTAATTCGAAAAGTTACATATGCCCTTTGGTAAAATGCCAATTTATATTCATACAGTCTCAGATTTGGCTATCCGTGCGCTATAGTTGTACTCATGTGTATAGTGTGCACTATAGGAGTTGCATTTATTGGTTATCTATGTGTTGTGGACTACCCACATGTAGGGTGTGTACCATAAGAGTTATCATTCGGACTGCCTATGTTTCGTGGAGTACCACAGGTGGTGAGCACTTTTAGTGTTAGCATTATGTTATATATGTTATGTGGTAGATACCTAGTAGTACCTTTCATATATGCCTGTTTACATGACTGGTAGATCATGTTACCTATTATATCTGATGCATATCATACGATTTCATCGATGATTTGGTTGGGTTGTGTACATTAATATCATACACCATCCTTGTATTGTTTGCATACTAGTGACCCCTACCACCCTTGTGATTAAGATGTGTCGTCAATCATGTTTCTGCCCACTCGGCCACTTGGGATAGTGATACCTTAGTGCGAGCAATTGTCCCTGTTGTGCTCGCCCGGCCACTCAAGGTTAGTGATAGCGGAAGAAGTAGCAAGCAATGGACTCCCCCTTGGTTGTTAGGGGGTTACATACCCATTGTTTTTCCGGGGTTGTGGAGCAGTTTTTCCTCCGTAACATCCTGTCCACTCGGTCGCCCAGAGTAATGTAGTTGGAGTGCGTACAGTTGTCTCTGCCCTTCCCACTTGGCCGCTCAAATGTGATGTGATGGCAGCTAGACTGGTGACAGGAGGTGACACATATCATTGCATCGTGTATATATGTGTATCGTTGCATTTACTTATGTTCATTGCACTTGATTAAGCTATTTTTAGATGCATATAGTTGATATACAGATACAGATTTATGCATCAAGCTTGTTATGCATCCCATGTTGCTCATGTTGTACGAGCAGACTTGTAGATGGTTCCAGTGATTTTTGATCATATTACTACACGTGTTAAACCAGTTCTGGTATATGTATTTTATTACGTCAGTTATGATTCTATTCATATTCTAATATAACATATGAGAATGTATATGCTTAATCTCCTTATAGTATTTTGCATTGTCTATTTCTATTAGTCGATGTCACCAGGTAGCACCATCGCTTTGTATGTTTTTTTTTGTTTTTCCCAGGTAGCATATAGACAATTTAGAGTCGCTTGGAATATCTTGACTGTCAGCCCCACTGCACATCGAGGATATTTTGGAGTATTGATCATGATATTGTATTAATTTTGTTTGGACTTGTATTTTAGGCCTGTGGCTATTTCTATTTGGTTTTGTGGTAAGTTGTGTCAAGTCGAGCAAGGTCGCATGTATTTTATTTCCTTGTAATTTATTTCGTTTCCACTATTTTTGTGTTGATTCCAACCGTGTGGGTTGTATAAATTGTGTTGTTGTGGATTCCAACCGTGTAGGTTGCTATATTAGACTGTGTGATTGTGTTTTTCCTTTATTTCAGTTGTGTGGGTTTATGTTATGTGTTGTATAGCCACGTGGCTAGTGTATCCAGGAACAATTTGTTGTCCATACAGGAGAGATGTGACATCGAGCACGAGAAGGCGGATTTGAGGAGAGAGCAAGAAAAGAACCACTAAAAATAGAGAATTTTATTATCAACAAGGGATTGATTCCCAACACCAAAATAGAATCTTTATTTATACGACAACCAAAGATTCAAATAAAGAAAAGAAATTATAATTAAAGGATATTAATTCTAATCTTATAAAAAAATAAATCCGTAACCCGAAAAGAAAAAAATTACAATTAAAAAATATTATTCAAATCTAGTAAAGAAAAGAATTAAATCTTTTACCTAACAAGAAAAATTATTAACAGACTCACGATTCTAAAAAAATCTTAAAAGACTCAAATTATAAAAAGATAAAAAGATAAAAATTACCAAAAATATTTAAAATACCAATAATATCTAAAAGATCTCCAAAATAAATAAATAAAAGTTACCAAAAATACTAATAAAAATATGTGAATGCTCCTGCATCATGATGATCTCCGTTTCTCAAGCAAGCATGTCCCCAGGGCGTAACAATTTATTTGGTATCAAAGCCCAAGGTTTACGATGCCTGTTTATTTTTCGTATTTTAGATTTACATAATTTGTACTCTGTTACGTTTTCGAGTCTTGGAACCGGGCAATAGCAAGACACCTCTGAGCTATAGGAAGTAAGGTATACTTCTGTTGTTTATCTTACATGTTGTATTCACTACCTTGATTAGGTTTGGTTGGACACATCCCAATTTAGTTGGATTGTATATCTATTTATATACATGTCTATTAGGTATTCATTGTCTTGGCTTTAGCATGATGACATGTAGCGAATCAGCCCTATTCGCAATTATGGTCGAGGACACGTTACAGACTCGATCCTGATGCGGAGAATATTGATTCCCTAGTAGCACGACTGACGAGTCGAAAAGCTAGGAACTGTCAACAACCTTTTGGAGATCAAGGATTACAATCTTAAGGATTTCCCCTAACATACTATTAGTAGTACCAGCATCACCTAGTACCAACTGGGTGAGAGTTACTGTATGCATACCGTAGGTGGCACGGTCGGTAGGAGACCGATGTACTCGGTTTCATAGAGTTTCTGATCCTTGGGTTGCTCATGCTTGGTTAGATAACCCCGGAGGCACATTTGAATCTATAACTTACATTTGATGTAGAAAATAGTAGAATTAGTTGTCTACCATCACAGATAGTAGAGGATCGATTTATCCTATTTCATAGAGGTTCAGACCTTTAGGTTGCTCGTGACTGGTTAGATGACATAAATGACAAATTTGAATACATAACTTGCATTGATGCAGAAGAGATAGTATTAGTTGCTGATTATCTCTATTGATAAATGATCGACGTATCATATTCCATATGGATTTTGACTATGAATCACTAATACTTAGTTAAGTATCCAAGGAAGTACATTCGAGTAAATAACGTGTATCGATACTGTGAAGTGCAGAGCTAGCTGATTAACACTTATGGGCTAACCAAGAAGGTACATTCGGATTTATAATTTGCTCTGATGTGAATCAATCACGGATCTTGGCCACCTTTAGGTGGAAGACATCAAAGATGATCTTCGAGAGATGGAATATCACTTAGTGATTAATTTGGGATATTGTTGAGAGAGAGTACTGCTCTATCTTCTTTTATAGAGCTTGTCATCAGGAATTGTTGCACCTATGTGGAGGAATCGAAGTAACATGGTTAAGGCGATGGTCAGTCAACTCGTCTAACGTTATTCTATGAGGGATTCTAACTTATAGATCGGTTGTACATGGTTAGATAACATTGATAGTATATTGAAATATATGACCCGCGAGGACGCGGAGGATGTGGTATTAGCTATTTAACACCTATAAGATCCAACCGTAACTGAGTGTAAATTACAAAAGATGATCTTCAAATGGCAAAGCGTTAATTAACAGTTATTGCATGAGGATGTTTGGTGATTGGGTTTCTTTGCCATTGTGTGTATAGTGTTACCTCTTGATAGTACCCCAGGATGAACCTAGTTATTGGGAAGTTAGATTTGTGAGTACATGACAGGTCTGTCTCACAAACTGTAATAAACTTCCCATATGATAAATCTCTTCGATTGGTTAGACAAAGATATGCCTTGTTGATCTATTAGGGATGAATTTATCAGTGATCACGAAGCAATAAATTTTGATTGATGTTTGAGGATATGTATTGGAACTAGTGGATATTGTGAAAATAGATTTTTGTGATATTTTGCTTTCTAACAGACTATCAGAGGAAATCTTTGATTTGTTGACAGTAAGTGTGGAAGGATAGATGACTTCCTTTTACCCTATTATGTTCAAGAAGCTATCAAGTGTTATTGATATTGAGATTGACTAGTCACGGTGATATGTTGTGTTTTGAGGATTTGTTGGTGGATATATACATTTATGATTTTGTTATTAAGAAGTTGTCGTTGATAGTCAGGTGGAGTGGCATATGGGAGATATTTATGGATTTGATTATAACTTTATGTTGGCGATCTTACTGTTGAGTATGCAATGTGTACGATTGTGATAAATTTTGGTTAGATGATAACCTTTAAATCAGTGATCTTCAATATAGGTTTATGTTAAGAGCTCCAGTTGATTGGGAGCTGACGTTGTATGTTTTCGCTTTGCGAACATCAATGGATAGAGGATTCACTTTTTATTTTGGGTGGAGTTGTCTCTATGCATCATGTTGGATTAAGGATATGGTGGATCAACTCAAGGACACTTATATATACTCGAAGATTGCATTGAGATTTGGCGATCACCGACTTAGAGTAAAGCATTGCAAGTTCTTGGTGATGTAGTATGGACTTACCAATGCTCTAGCACTTCTTGAATTTGATGGATCTGGTGTCCTTGATATACTCAAGATTGAGGAAGAAGTTATTCCTAATTGGGAATTTAAGTACTTATTGGTGTCTTTGGTTAGTTAGGCACCTTTGACGATTAAATCAAAGAGGCTTAGTCTAGGGATTAGTATTTTCAATTTCTCCGTAGTAGAGTAGCCTTAAGACAACAAACGGAGTTCACTCGTGGTAGATAATGTGTTCCTAAGGTTGAAGATTTACAGCAAGAGGCACATCGATCTAGATTTGTGATTCATTCGGGAGGTATCCGAGTGTATAGGGATTTGAAGCCTTCATGTTAGTGGAACGACATGAAAAAAGACATTGAAGATTTTTATAGCTTGATGTCTAATATATAAGCAAGTGAAGACTGAGCATAGGTCAATAGGTTTATTGTAGAGGATACAGACATTGGAATGGAAATAGAAGCATGGTAAGGTGGATTTCGAGAGGTAAATGATTCGATCTAGGTGATCGTTAATCGATTAACCAAATCTACTCACTTTCGACCAATTCATTGTTAGTAGGAGCCCTAGAATCAATTATGTGATGATTGACTAGGGATATTTTGTATCATATTCTATCATTAATAGAGGCATGTTTAGTTATTATACTTACTTTGTATTTGTGCCGAATAACTAAGTATAATAATATCCTTGGGTAGTAGATTCTTATCTACATTATATCGATTAGTTGAATCGATAGTGATATGATGTAGAGAACACTACTCTAAATCATTCATAGTCAAATATTAATATTCAAGGACAATATTAATGCATGGAGACTAGCATGTAGGTCAACTGATAACTTGAGCTCACAAGTCATGGATATGTGATATCAAGTTGACACATGGGTATACATTAGAGAATGTGTACTGAATTAATCCGCCATGAGAAAGTTTCATAGATTGTCATATGAGTGTCATAAACTTTCTCATATGACTATTAGTATGAATAGTTCTTAAACCTGAAGTCACTACAATTCCCTACATAAGGAGTTATGTACTTTGGTATCGTCAAACGTCACCCGTAATAGGGTGGACTATAAAGGCGATCACTGGATATGTAATAAATTATGCGGAGGGATGTGAGTGATGTAGATGGGATCTATCCCTCCCATATGACGGGAGCGATATCTGTGGGCCCCTTTATCGAGTAGGACTACTGAAATGCATGGTCATGCTCAAATGAGTCAATATGAGATATTGAGCTCATTTGTTTGAGTGAGTCTACTCGGGATCAAGAAATACATAGATTGATCGAGGATGATACGATCTATGCCTCATTGGTCAATCTAGATATCAAGGATAGAAGGACAAGGTCATACATTATCATAGTCACGGAGGTTTAGTCGGATCTCGACTTTTCTTGTTACTTGGGTAGCAATGATGCATTGCTAGATGTCGCTCATTGCTTATGTGTCTATGGTGTTTAGGCACATTGCCAATGTCACGAGAACCTATTGGGTCACACACTAAGGACATGCTTCGGGAAATCTGATCGGGAGGCCGAGTTGGGAACTCGGGAAATCTGAGTGGGATCCCGAGTTGAGAACTCGGGAGATCTGGTCGAGAGATCTGATCGAGAGCTCGAGTTGGGAACTCAGGATATCTGATCGGCAGCCCGAGTTGGGAACTCAGGAGACTTGGTCAGGAGCTCAGGGACTTGGTCGGGAGCTCGGCTGGCGCTCGGCAGACTGGGTCGGGGCTCGACAGATTGGGTCGGGAGCTCAGCGCTCAACAGACTGGATCGGGAGCTCGGCAGACTGGGTCAGGAGCTCGGCGACTTGCTCGGCAGACTTGGTCGTGAGACCTGGTCGGAAGCCCGAGAGGCCTGGTCGGAATTGCATAGGGAAATTCATTAAAGTGTTTAATGAAGGAAAGAGAAAGGTCTCTCTTCATTAAATGAAGAGAAGGTGAAGAGTCACATGGAAAGATGAGCTCTTTATTGGCTTTAGTGAAAGGAAGTTAAAGAGACAAAAGACTTTTCATATTCATGGGATGAGTATAAAAGGGAGTTTAGTTATTTTGAATGGGTGGTGATTGTTTTCTCTTCTTCCCTTCCTCTCTTCTTCCTCTTCTCCTCCTTTGCCGAAACCCTTGTTGGGTTCTCGGTGGTCTTGTGAACTACCTCAAGTTGCTAGCACAACTAAGAAGTTCTTCCCGAAGTTGAGAGATCGTGTCCGTGTGGATACGAATAGAGGCATGGAAACTTGAACGTGCAAGAGATCCGGCGCATCTTGGACGAGCGGGATAAGCGAAGGGCACGCTCCAAAGGTATACAGTTTAGATAGATCTATAGATAGATGAACTTTGTACGAGTTTTCTTTCGCATGGATCGCTCGAGGGATCTTGTTTCCGCTGCGTTTTGTGTTTTTGGTGCCGGGAGATCCCAACATTCATAGGACGTATTCATTGGGTAGATTAGCAGAGATTATCAGACTACAGGTATATTTTTTAGTATCATATTGGTTGGAGACCTGTCTTTCACCTCCTGATTCGAGCAGAGTCTCCTACGAGTCATAGGTACATAGTTCCATTTTAGTACAATTGTGCATCCGTAAACAGAGGGACAATCAGGACGCACTATACAAGCATTGGAGGGTCTGTTAGGAGTGTGAGTGATGGATATCGGAGACAGAGACCATTGAGGTTTTCAGTGGATAACCTTATGTTTCTGTGTGTTACACCCATAAAACGGGTTAAGATATTTAGACTGAAAGATAAGTTAACCCTCGCCACATTGGACCCTTCTGGATTTTGGAAAGGATAGATGAGGTAGTCTATCAGTTTGCACTACCACCGACCCTTCTTGATATACATGATATGTCTTCATGTATCTATGTCGCGTAGGCATGTGCCACATCCTACTCACATTCTACGAAATGTGTCAATCTCACTTCAGTCAGACATGGTCTATGACGAGGTTCCTGTATGGATTTTGGGTCACAAGTAGCGTCAATTATGGAATAAAACCATCCAATATGTTAAGGCCAGATGAAAGCATCATACTAATAAGAAAACAACTTGGGAATTTGAATATAAGACCCACGCTCAATACCCCTCACTTGTTTACTAAGGATGCGTGTAGTTCTCCAGTACTTGAGCAGAATGAACATAATATTGTTTGTCTATCACACTAAGTAGTAAATTTAAGGACCAAATTTTCATTAGTGGGGAGAATGTGAGATACACCAATTAAAAATAAGGAATTTTTCAAGGAATAATGTTATAAAATATTCCGAGAATTTTAGAAAAATTTTCTGAATTTATCAAGAATCTTTTGTAATTTATGGGATAAACGAGATTAAGAAAAATGTCTCTTTGGGGTATTCTGATTTAATGAGGAAAAGTTTAATTTTCGATATATATTATTGGATATCATGTGAATGGAAAGGGAGGTGGTGGGACTTTAGTCCCACATTGGACTTTCTAGTGAGTAGAAAGTGAGGTGGAAATAAAGAGACTCCTTATGAGTAGGGCTTTAGTCCCACATTGGGAGTTTTAAGGCAAAATGGTTGGTTTATATTGTTTCACAAGCATGGTAGTTGTGAACAAATGTTAGGGGAGAGGCTCTCTCTCACGCGTGGGTGTGTGTGGGGGGGGGGAGTGCAAATCCAGGGCCCGGATTTGTACTGAACCAAGTGAACTCGTGTGCGTGCACGACCTGCGCACATCGAATGTCCGACCGATCGGGACAAAATTTGTCCAAGCAGATGAACCAACGTTTTGCCAAATTGGTTTTGCTCAAATGTAACTGATGCATTAATTTTGATTACTGCAAGGTCAGTAACCCCCAGACGTTTTGATCTGGCCGGTTAATTATCAGTAAATGACGATTAATTCGTCATTTACGATGCGGGGGTCTGAGCCTATAAAATAGGGTTGTGACCGAGAGCAAAAGAGATAGACGATATAGAGAAATTCTCCTCCACTCCGCCTCGTTCCCAACCTCCTGTGAAAGCATTCGGGTACATCCCTCAGTTCGCCACGAGCAACGAGTGCTCCGTTGTGCCCGTGGTCTGCTGTTGTATCCTGAGAGACAGAAGTCCATCTGAGCCTCGAAGCACCGCAGGAGGAGGACGAATCTGTTTCAAGGAAACTGCGCTGCGCAGGCCTCAGCAAATTCTTGGTCGGTCGGGAGACGTCCGACCACTACTAAGGAGATCCTAGTCGGGAGACTCCACTCGGGAATTCCACCTCGGGAATTCCGCTCGGGAGCTCGGGAGACACTGCTCGGGTCGGGAGCTCGGCTCGGGAGACATTACTCCACTCGGGAATTCTGCTCGAGAGCTCAGTCGGCCACTCGGGAATTCTGCTCGGGAGATCACTCGGGAGCTCGGAATTCCGCTCGGAGACTGCAAACTGTATAAGAAGCAGCTCGGGCCACTCAACAGATAAGTTGAAGTTATTTTAGTCATTTCAATTTATTGTAACTTCTCCGAAAAGGAGCATTTCCTCTAACATTATATATATATATTCGTTTATATTAATCCTAAACCTATTCTTATTAACCCAACCCAATCTCATCGTCGATTCCCCTTCATCACCGATCTCCCTCACCTCCCACTCACGATCTCACCATCGCACGGGAGGCAGCGCCACTAGCTGGAGTGCGAGACTCCGTCACCCTCTCTTCTTCCTCACCATGGATAGCAGTCTCTACCCCAAGCCAGCACTGACCGATCTCTTCTCCTCCCTTTTCATCGCCGCCGTGTCTTTTTGCCGATCGCCATCGCAGCTACCGCATCGTCCTCTACTCGACATCGCCATCGTCGGAAGGGCCGAGACGACGCTGGAGAATCAGGGTTGTTGCTTCCCCGCTCCATCGCCGATGCTTTACCGTTGCCCTCTTGTTTCCGATAGTTGATCGTTGAGGCCATCATCCACGTCGCGCGGCCTCTTCGCCGGTGCAGTGCCACAACCATCATCGCCCTTGCCGCTCCTCCGCCAACGCATGCAACAGTAATGCCACAAGAGCAGCGATCCCGGCGGTCCTTCTCCAGTCGTTGACCGAGACATGACCTACAACCCTCCTCCGCAGTCATTGCCGATTTAGGTAATCGATCTACATCATAAGATCAATTTTGGATTAAGACATCCAGTTGGATTATTAGGTTTAGTGACACGTTTATGTGATTAACTTGTGTGACTATATGTAAATGAGACATTTGATGGATAATTAGTTTAATGAACTGAGTAATTGATAGAAAATTTGTGTAAGATGTGCCTATATTAGGTTATGGTTAATATTTTAATTAAATAGATGGTTAATTCTGTAATTGGAGATTGATTAGTAGATGTATTAGTTCCTTAAATTATTATTGATTAGGGTTAATTAATGGATTGATTAAATAGTCGTGGATTAGGATTATTGGAGTAAATGATTGGTTGATTAATTAGGGTTATATCTAATCAATAGATACATTAATTAAAGATTAAGTCTAAGGATTAATGGATTAACCGATTGATTAAATGGATTAATAAATCTGATAAGAGATTTATTAATATGGATTCATTAATAGATTAACTAAATGGTTAACTGAGTTTCATTTCATGGGGATGGGGTTGATTTTGTGGCTAACCTTAATTTGATAAATGAAATGGAATAGTTTAGTTATGAATTAATTAATAAATCGATCAATTAATTAAGAAATAAAAGTGGGAATTAATTAAGAAATCAATTAATTAATTAATAGACTGATTAATTAATCAATAGGATAATTCATTGAATCTTTAGTTTTGCTTCGTATGCTATATTGTTAGGATTCGAGCAAAAGATGATTTTATGGACTTGAAGACGGTTAGAAGACTCTAATGTTAAAGGCAGATATTTCTTCCTTGTTTTGCATTTTTTTTTTTTGCTCATATTGTACGAGCAAACTTCTAGATGGTTCTAGTAGTTCTGATCATCCACTACACGTGTTAGGCAAGTACTACTATGTGTATTTTATTACATCAGTTATGGTTGTGTTCATATTCTAATATTACCTATAAGTTTGTATAAGCTTGATCTCATTACACTATTTTATTCATACATTGTCTATTTCTATTACTTGCTAAGTCAGCCACCGCTTTGTATATTTTTATGTTTTCCCCAAATAGCATGTAGAACATGTGGAGTCGCTTAGAGTATCCTGACTGTCAATCCCACTGCACATTGAGAGTATTTTGGATTATTATTCTTGGTATTGTATTAATTTTGTTTGGACTTGTATTTTAGCCATGTGGCTATTTCTGTTTGGTTTTGTGGTTAGTTGTGTCAAGTTAGGTTGGCTAGCATGTAGTTTCTTTTTGATTTTCCTTGTATTTTTAGCTTTGTGTTTTATTTCGTTCCGCTATCTTTGTGTTGATTCCACCCATGTGGGTTGTATGCGTGGGCTGCTATATTAAATTGCGTGGTTGTATTTTTCCTTTATTTAGAACCATGTGGGCCGATGTTGAGTTGTATAGTGGTGTGGCTATTGTATCCAAGATTCATATATTGTCCGTAATATACTGTCCGTTTCTCGGGCAAGCATGTCTCCGGAACGTGACAAATCTAAACCTAACCTAATCTAAAATTTAATTTAACCACAATGTAAACTTAATTATAACATATAGAACTTAATTAATCTTACTTAAGCAATCTTAATTAATCAAATCCACCTAATCAAACCAAATTAATTATGTCGTTAAACACAGTCAAATTAACTTAATTAAAATTTAATAAAATTCCACGATTAAATTAATTACAACTTAATAAAATTTAATTAATTAAAACTTAATAAATCTTAAATAAACCTAAATCAATCCATTTTAAATAAACTTTAATCAATTAAAACTTAACTAATGAAAGATTAATTAATCTAAATAATTTAACTCATTTAATGAATTCAATCAACTAATTTAAATCTTAATTAAATAATTCTTAATTAATAAAACCAAAAACTAAATTACTATTAAGTGTAATTGATAATAAATCAAAGTTTAAATTTAACATAATCTTTCATTCAAAATATTAACTAAACCAACCTTTTTCAAAATTAAATTTAATGATTTTAACATAACCTCAATTTAAACTTAAGATAAATTTATCATTAAATTTAACGCAATCTTAATCAATTTAATTTAATTCAATTAATTAAAATTTTATTTAATCTTAACCTAAAACCTAAATAATCAGTTAAAATTCAACTAAAAGTTAAAGCAAATTAATTAATTTATTAAAATTAATCTCAAACTCCAATTAAATTATTAACATAATCTAATTAACCTGAAACTTATTTTAATTAACTTAAACTTAATTATTAAAACTTAATAAATCCTAAATTAATTGACGTTAAAATTATAATCCGAATTTAATTTATTAGACTAATTAAAACTTAATTAATCTGTCCAATTTTAATAAATCCAAAACTACTTAAATATAATTAATTTAAAATTGAACTAATTTAACTTAACCTTAGTTAAACATCTAATCCAAACATAACTTAATAATTAAACTTGTTTTTTTATATAAATCCAAGGTTACCTTAATGAAAAAGATTAGACAATTTAAGGGAAATATATAAATTATTTTCAAATATTGTATTTCACAAAATTAGCAATTTCAAATTAATCATCCTTAGACTTTAGGATCGTTTAATTAATGTGTAATTGGATGCTGGTGCAAAAAATATTAAATATGAACAGTCAACCTCTAGTGTTTCGATGTTTGACAATATATCAAGGTCTAGTCAATCTAACCAAGGATTAAGTCAAACAGGACCTGATACTTAGTACGATAAACTCAGATTTAATCAATTTGACCAAAGGTTAGCCAAACAGGACCTAATATTTAGCAGAGTAATTAGCAATCATGGTTGGTCAGTTTAACCAAGAGTTAGCCAAACAAGACCTGATATTTAGCAGAGTGATTAGCACCTAGGGTTGGTCAATTTGACCAAGAGTTAGCCAAACAGAATTTGATATTTAACAAAGTGATTAACCCTAGATATGATATGTTTGACAATATACCAAGATTTAATTAATTAGAACAAGGCTTAGTTGAACATGATCTAATGTTTGACAGAAAACCTAGGGTTGGTCAATTTGACCAAGGGATAGTCAAACAGGACTTGACGTTAGCAGAGTGACTAAACCCAGATCTGGTTAGTTAGACAAAGGACTAAGCCAACAGGACTTGATGTTTGACAGAGAGAAGTCTAACTAGCATTAGATGACTAACAAAGAAGTCCTTATCAAAACACCGAAGTCCAAGTGAGTGAAGCTGAGCACGAAGTCCTGGTTCGGGGAATTGGGTACGAAGACCTGGCCGAGGATTTGGCACCGAAGTCCTAGTTCGAGTAATTGGGCACAAAGTCCTGGTCGAGGATCGGGCACGAAATCCTGATGAGTAAAGCTGGGTCCTAGTGAGTGAAGCTAGATGGACAAAATCCTGGTGAGTGAAGCTGGGCACGAAGACCTGACCGCGAGTTGGGCAAGAAATCCTGGTAAGTAAAGCTGGGTAAAAATACTGATGAGTGAAGCCAGGCAAGGTAAAGTCCTAGTGAGTGAGAGTAGGCATTGGGAAACCCTAAGGAGTTGGCCTTAGGTAGTAACGTCATGGAGTTGACTCCAAATTAAGCCTAGTAGGTCAAGTAGACTTGCAAAACTAAGACTTAGGATTATTTGTTTGTCTTGGGTTTCTTTATCTTGCATGAACCTGAAGCTCGAGGTAAAATGGGAGAGCAAACGCAAGCGAACAAAACATGGGTCAGAGACTTCCGGGCGCCCCTATTCAACCTGAGTGCCCGAGTAACCCGGGCACCCCCTGACCCGGGCACCCTTAAGGTCATGGAGGCGCCCTCAAGCTGGCTTTTATCCCTGTGTTGATTTCGTCAATACGGATCAGATTAGATCACATTGAGGGTGCTCCTATAGGCATTCGAGCGCCTGAATAACTAATATATAAGGGGATTCGAGCCATGCTTTCAAATCATCACTTCCATCATTCTACGAATCATTTTCTGCTAATCAAAAGAGCTGTGACGAAATTCTATGACCAAGAAGGCTCCAGGAGGAAGTGCGTTGCACTTCGGACTTCCAGATTGGCTGGCTCTTCATTTCTGTTGGTTTGATTTTATTTACAAGTTGTACTTAATTTCTCTTATTTGTGTTTATACTCAAAACTATAACACGGGTTTCTCCGCCTCCAAAAAGCTTTCGGTAAGAATACCACTAGTAGACGGGTGCTTTCCATGATTAGGCCTTGGACGTACTAACCCTGGGTTAGGAACCAAGTAAAATCCTGCGTGTTTACTGTTTCTGTCCTTTTTACTTTATTATTCCATTATGCAACTAACTACTCTGATATTAAGTAAACGAACGAACGACGAAATTCCGAAAAAGAAAGCAAAAGTTGATATTCACCCCCCTCCTTCGACACCACCGATCCCACAATTGGTATCAGACCAGGTGGCTCAGATCAGACTCATTGCCGAAAGAGCAAGAAGGCCAAGAATTAAGGGGGAGTCAATGGTGAAAAAGGTATATTTTATTATGTCAAATTTCAAAGATCATATAATTTGTTTCAAATGCAGGGAGAGAGTGTTAGGATGTATACTAAAAGCCTTGATTTTATATAGACATCTACATTTTGAAAGAGAATCACAAAATCACTGATTGCATATTTATATTAATATGTGCATATTGTCTAATATTTTACACTGTAGATAACATGGTGTGTGGTGTCGCACAGAAAATCATGTTATCAGTTCCTTGTAGAGTATAAGTAGAAGCTCACAACCAAGATGGATTTGGACAAACCATCGGGATTGTTGTAGTGTAATTTGGTATTGGTTTATCTTGACGATAGAATTACACTAGTGCACTTTGTTTGTAATGAGCAGGACCGACATAGAGGTGATTCAATTTGTACCGACTCTAGTGCACTTTGTGTGTAATGAGCAGGACCGACATAGAGGTGATTCAATTTGTACTGACTTTATAATTGAATCAGACCTCAGTTATTATAGAGTACATGCTCTGAATCCCGATATAATAACGGACAGATGTACTTAATATATATTTCTTTGATTTACCAATGGGCGAGATTTATGTGTTAAATCGATAGGCCCGGTAAGTTAGGAAATAATATTATTTACATGGTGTGTCGTTGATTATAGAAGGAAACTGTGTCCTGGTGAGTCGAGTTGATGATACCCCTTCAAGAGCTCATAAGGTTCATCATGTTAAATCCTGCAGGTGGACTTGATCCGACATGATAATAAGGTTGAGTGGTACTACTCAAGGAGTTAGATGTTAATTAATTAAATTGTCAGTAATTTAATTAATTAACGGACATTCGATATCTTAAACACGGGAAAATACTTATACTCATAATAGATGGAGCTCATATAAAAATATGGAGGTTGGTGAGATAGATCAATGAGGATCCTTTAGTGGAATGGATCTTCATTAATGGATCGGGCCTTGATCCATTAGGTAGCCAAGACCCAACTCCTCCTCATGGTCCCTATTGTAGCCCTATATATACCCATGGAGTCATGAGACTAAGACATCCAATTATCCAAATCAACCCTAGAGTCTCACTTTTCTCTCTTCTCTCATCCTCTCTCCTTCTTCTTCCTCTTCTTTTGCATCACCTCTTGTGGTCGGCGATCCTTTGGAGCAAGGTGAAGAACCGGCGGAACCAAAGAGGTGGCGGTGGTGGTCGGCGCAACACTATATGGGTGTTAGGGTTTTCGGCCAAGCTTGAGGAAGAGGGTTGGTGCCTTGGTGACTTCGGTTTTTAGTAGATCATCGCCCACACGACGTCCAAGAAGTGTGGGGTCATACAGTAGAAGATTGCGAGGTAAAAGGGAAGGTATAACTTCTCCTTTAGTTCCTTTGTTCTTTCTATTATTTCATGTGATTGTTTAATTACAAGTTGATTATTAATTATCATTTTATGTTGATAATTATTTTATGTCATGGACCCCGATGATACACACAAAAATCGACGATCCACTCATCGTCTATTTCACGACTAATCAGTTGGATGAGATTGATTGCTAGAACAACACGGTTGTTCAAGCGATCGCTCGAATCGGTTAGCAAGACGAAGAGACGGTCGTTCGGGAAATAGGTCTCCATTCGGATTGAAAATTTTTAATCCGTGAACATGGAGAGGTTTCCCATGTGCGACCCGAAATTCACGACCAACAAAGAGGGCACTATAAAAATAAGTACACTACTCGTATGATTCGAACACCACCGGCGGCAACCAAGGTACCAGTGCTAGGAGTCCGGAGGGACAAGAGTCGTATCCAATGTTTCATGAGCCAGAAATATGAACACTACAAGAACCAATGTCCAGAATGGAGGAAGGACAGATCAGAAATACCAAAAAATGCGAGAATGGTATGAAATAAATTGTTGCAAAAATATCTCTGTTAGCTTAGATTCAAATTTATATGTTAATTTTCTTTCCAAAAATATCCCAATACATACGAACGTAACCTTTAATTTTTCTAATAAATTAAATTTTTTTTATAATATGCTAAATATATTGCATGATAAATTTGATAGTAATGGACCCAAATCAAACACTAATAATAATAAAATATTAAATATTAATTTTTTAATTTTAATATTAATGTTACAATTTTAGAAATTAATTCTAACATTTTTAATAATTTTTCAAATAATCCTAATAATCCGAAAAAAATTATGAATCAATCATTAATAATAATCCAAATAATTTAGGAGATAAGAATAAAATTCAAATTAATAAAGAAGAAATGTTAAATAATAAATTAGATAATATTTAACCTTTAATTAATATTTCTGAATATAATACACAACATTTAATTAATATTTTTGAACATAATACTCAACTTTTAATTAATAATTTAAATAATACTAATAATTCTGAAAATAATAATGAAATTATAATTAATAATTCTGATAATAATCCTAATAATTTTAAAGATAATCATGAAAATTTAATTGAAAATCAGGAAAATAATTGTCAAACTTTAATTATTGATTATGAATATAATTCGGAAGATGATTTTGAAATTGATATATATGAATTAATCCAAATTAAAATGTTAATTAAAAAATTTTACCAGAAAAGAAATAAAATAAAAATATTAAATAAAATTTAAAATTTAAAATCAAAAGAATTAATAGATGAATCAGACTTAATTAAATTAATGAAAATGCTACAATTAGACCCAAAATTATTCTTTTAACTCTTACAAAATTCAAACAAATTTCAAATTCTAATTTAATTCTTAAAAATTTAAATCTTAATTAATAATCTAAATCTCAAATTTTAATAATAATTTAATTATTAAAATATTCAAATAGTAAATCTTAAAATTTAATTAACAATTCAACATTCAACTTTAATTGGAAATTTAATGTTAATCTTTAATTTAAAATTCAATATTTTTTAATATAAAATTCACGAACCAAATTCAAATTAAACACCTTTAATTATGAAACTAATTAAAATTCTACCCAACTAAAACAATAAACTTAATAATAACAAATGTATCTAAGTGGGTTAACACATTCGTGGGTTTACACAGTCTGTATCAAATCGAAAATTTAATACTTTATTAGAAATCTAATTAAAATGCTTTGACTTGATTAACACATAAATAATTATCATTCCCATGCATCTGTTTACTTTTGTTTATATATGCACATGTCATGTAATTCATGCTAGTTTATTTTCCGCTTAATCTAGAATTGCTAGATAGAAAAAAAATTGTTTGATAAATGTCTAACATAGTATCAGGATGGGACGAGATGATAGTACGTTAGGGAAGCTTGGTATAGGAAGTCAGGAAGAGTAAGGAGTACCCGACTTGGTTGACCTAGCAAAGTGAAACTAGCCGAAGCTACATCGTCACATCCTAGACTAGTTAGACCAGGGTTTCTCAAAGAGTAAATTAAAAGTATTATTTTTTTAAAAGACTTTATCAAGGAAAGGGTTGTTGTTCTGATACTTAAGAAGACTCCTCTGTCTCGTCATGATCTGGAAGTCAATTATTGAATTTACTTTTATGTTACTATTTGTTAAACTTGAATCTAACTCAAGGTCAAAAAATCTATAAAATTAAATTTAGAAAAATTAATCAAGCATCTCACAAACACCCATAAGACTATCATGCTTATTTTACTGTGACACTTAGAATGGGTGAGATGATAAGGACTAATTAATTGATATATGTTTTCAAAAATCGTTAGAATATTTTCTTAAAAATTATTTTTAAAATAATGATTTAAATATAATAATATTTTAATGAATTTAATGCATGATTATTTGTACTTATAAATAATTTTCAAAAATTTTATATCTTTTTAAAAATTATTGACCTACATTTAGATACAAAACCCTCTAGATCAGCACTAAAGCCTCTTAAGATACCTAGGTAGAGTTCCTTGTAATTAACAAGGATAGTCAGAAGGTGTCAGATTTTGGGGGAATCAGTCTTTTTGCGAAAATTTTATGTTTCCAAACATTTCTTTTGAAAAGTTATTTTTGAACACTATTCTTTCCAAAGCTTATCATCTCTTTCAAAATGATTTTTACTCGAAAAATTATTTTTAAAAAAAAAGTATTATGTCTCTCAAAATATTTTTCAAAAAATATTCCTTAAACATTTATTATGTCTTTTAAAATGTTTTAAATATATATATATTTTTCTAATCTTTCAAAAATTATCATATCTTTAAAAAATATTCTTCTAAAATATGTTTTAATTGCTCTTATGATTTGGATAAACTCTAAAGACGTATAAGAAATTTGCCTAATAATCTGCGAGGATTCTTAAGATTGTGTCAAACTTAGGGGAGTAATAATCAAAAGAATAATTCGTCTTTTGATTAATTTAAATATTTTATTAAAAAAATTATGTAATTTTTTCATTTGAATCAAACCCTAAGACTAAGAGGAAGATCAACTTGTGGTCAACAAACTTCCTAGGACTGTGTCATGTTTAGAGAGAGTTTAAATTAAGAGACTTATTATAAATCTCCAAGACACATATGAAAGTTTTCCTTGTAGTTAACAGATTTCCTAGGATTATGTCAGATTGGGGAGGAATCCAAACTAAAGAAAAATTATAATTTATTTTAAATACATATTGAAAATTCTTTATTGAAAATCTCTAAGACACGTAGGAAATTTTCTTATGGTCAATAAGATTCCTAAGATCGTGTCAGACTTAGGGAAGCTAAAATCAATAAAGTACTTAACTTTTTCAAAAAAAAATTTAAGTACTAAGTTTTCCTTAAAATATATTCAGGAAAAGGATACTTAAATTTTTTAAAAAAAAATTAAAAATCATGCTTTTTTTATCAAAAACCTTATGCATTTTCGAAAATCACATTATTGGTGCAAATTTTAAATTTAAAATCAAATTGTTATTGGCTTATGTTGTTTTGATGTCTGTCAAAGGGGGAAAGAGTACTTAAGTTAGATTTTTTGATTTTTCTTCATCTCCCAAGTATTGACCTAAAATCCTTAGACCAGAACCCAACTTAAAATTATTGTCAAGGGAAAGATTGTTGGTGCAAAAAGCATCAAACATGAACAGCCAACCTCTAGTGTTTCAATGTTTGACAATATACCAAGGTCTGGTCGATCTAACCAAGGGTTAAACGAAACAGGATTTGGTGTTTGATAGGGTAAACACAGGTTTGATCAGTTTGACCAAAGGGTTAGCCAAATAGGACCTGATGTTTGGCAGAGTGATTAACACCCAAGGTTGGTCAGTTTGACCTAGGGTTAGCCAAACAAGACTTGATGTTTGACAGAGTGATCAAACCTAGATCTGATATGTTTGACAATATACCAAGGTTTGGTCAGTTAGAACAAGAGTTAGCCGAACAGGATCTGATGTTTGACAGAGAACCTAGGGTTGGTCAATTTGATCAAGGGATAAACCAAACAAGACTTGATGTTTGGCAGAGTGACTAAACCCAGATCTGATCAGTTAGACCAAGGACTAAGTCAAACAGGACTTGATGTTTGGCATAGAAAAGTCTAGTCAAGATCTTATAACTAGCAATGAAGTCCTTATTAAGGCACCGAAGTTCTAGTGAGTGAAGCTGTGCACGAAGTCCTAGATCAGGGAATTGGGCACGAAGACCCGGCCGAGGGTTGGGCACAAAGTCCTAGTCGAGGATCGGACACAAAATCCTGGTGAGTGAAGATGGGTCCTAGTGAATGAAGCTAGATGGGTGAAGTCCTAGTGAGTGAAACTGGGCACGAAAACCTAACCGCGGATTGGGCACGAAATCCTGGTGAGTGAAGCTTGGTAAAAATTCTGGTGAGTGAAGTCAGGCAAGGTAAAGTCCTAGTGAGTGAGGCTAGGCATTAGGAAACCCTAAGGAGTTGACCTTAGGTAGTAACGTCTTGGAGAGTTGACTCCAAGCTAAACCCAGTAGGTCAGGTAGGCTTACAGAACTAAGGCTTAGGATTATTTATTTGTCTTGTGTTTGTTTATCTTGCAGAAACCTGAAGCTGGAGGCAAGATAGGAGAGCAAACACAAGCGAACAAAACTTGGGTCAAAGGCTTTCGGGCGGCCCTATTGAACCCGCCCGCTCCAGTAACCCGAGCGCCCCAAGGCACCCGAGCACCCCCTGACCGAGGCGCCCTCAATGTCATGGGGCGCCCACAAGCTGGCTTTTATCCCTACGCTGATTTCGTCGATGCAGATCAGATTGGATCACATTGAGGGTGCCCCTATAGGCACTCGAGCGCCCGGATGACTAATATATAAGGGGATTCGAGCCATGCTTTCAAGTCATCACTTCCATCATTCTACGAGTCATTTTCTGCGAAGTAAAAGCGCTGCGACGAAGCTCTACGACCAAGGAGGCTCCAGGAGGAAGTGTGTTGCACTTCGGACTTCCGTATTAGCCGGATCTTCATTTCTATTGGTTTGCTTTTCTTTACAAGTTATACTTAATTTCTCTTATTTGTGTTTATACTCAAAACTGTAAGACGAGTTTTTCCACCTCCGGAAAGAAGACCATTAGTAGACGGGTAATTCCCATGATTGGACCTTGGACGTACTAACCCTGAGGAGTTGAGAACCAAGTAAAATCCCGCATGTTTACTGTGTCTGTTGTTTTTACTTTATTATTCCACTGTGCTACTAATAATTCTGATATTAAGCGAACGAACAAATAACGAAATTCCAGAAAAGAAAACGAAAGTCGATATTTACCCCCTCCCCTCTATCGACGTCACCAATCCCACATATACTATTTCATTTGTGATTCATTATCTAAAGCATTTTTGATAAATTTAAAAACTTCTTCCTCGAGTGCTCTTCAAAAATTCCTTTTGAAAATATAAAAATCTTTCAAAATTCTTTTGAAAATTTAACCTTGAAATTTATTTTGAAAATTTATTCTTCAGGTTTTTTTAAAATTCCCCTTCAAATTAATTCTTAACATATTTTTCAAAATCTCTTTTGAAACAACTAAGCCTTAAACTATTTTCAAAAATTCTTTTTGAAAGATTCTAACTTTCAAATTTTGATTGAGATCATTTTTGATAAAGAGAGTACGTAAAAGTTAAGTATTTTAGTATATAGCTTAAGCACTTTTCAAAAAAACAAACTCTTTAATATTAAATTCAATGAGTGTTAAGGAGGAAGAATTTGTTGAAACTTAACTCTTTATGTTATATTTATTTCTTTATGTCTGCTTTAACTTAACTTTGAACTAGTTTGTCATAATTAAAAAGAGGAAGATTATTGATGCAAAAAGTACTAGATAATCAAACCTGATTTTTATATTGACAAAAGGTTTAATGTTAAGTTGTATTGTGATCTAATGATGTTGACTAAATGTGTAGGTAGCTCAGCAGAAAGTTCTAGTAGGTCATGTTTACGGGATACTACTAGGTAAGATAAAAGCCCTAGTGAATACTAGGCAAGACAAAAATCCTAGTAAGTCTAGCTGACTAGATACTAGGCAAGGGAAAGCCCTAGTAGCTGGACCGAATACTAGGCAAAAAACTTGATAGAACAGGTCTGGAGGACCGAACGTCTAGCAGGTCGATGGGTATGAAGGACCAGACATCGAAAGGAAGTCCTGGAGCCAGAGGATCGAATGTTGAGCAATAAGTACAAACATGTCTAGAGGACCAGATATTTGGCAAGTCAAATAACTTTTCCAGAAAGGAGTAAATGAGGATGCGGTCTCTTGAAGGGAACTATAGGTGTCGGTCCGAGATAGGATTTCATAGGAAATTCAAAAGTCAGGATCGGACAGTCTCGAGACTGTCAAACTATTTCTGCTTTTATGTTATTATTATGTTTGTTGTGCTAACTCAGCGATGCAAGAAGGTGGCCAGAGTTAGGCCCAAGCGCCCGGAGGTCTGGGCGACCAGATGGGTCCAAGTCTCTGGAATGGTCTAGTTGGCTGGAACACGTCAACTTCTAGGTGCCCGGAAGGGATCCAAGCACCCGGGAAGGGATAAAGGTGACTCAAATAGAGCATCACCCAAGTACAACCACATCACCGGTTCAGGCGCCTGAAGTTGGATAACTCAGTGACGAAGATGGATCAGATAGGCCAAACATTCAACTCTATATAACATAACAAGTGTAAATCTTGTTTGGTAAAACTTCCCTTTAAGATTTAGAGGTACCTTACAATTACAAAGATCGTTATCCGATATAAAATATCTCTTATCAAACCCTCCATCCTTTTACAAAAATGATCTATTTAATGCTCTCATTGTTAGTATCTTATCATCTCCTAACTTAGCAATCGTCTTGCCATGTTTAATATTACTAAACTCATATATTTTATTTTTACTTTATAAAGCCTAAAACCTTTTATTTCTACTATTACATGCCAAAATTAAAGCTTAGTATTTATGTGTCTTGGATGTATTTAGTGAGTTTATCCATGACTATTATAAAAAAGATGGTCTCAAAGCTCATCTTTAATATAACCCTATTATAGGAAATACTTCAATTAATCTGTAGTCTTCACTCATTATATATCTTTAATTCTTATAGTCTTCACTTTTGTCATTACATATCTTTAATTGTTTCAACATACACTATATTAATATCTTTCTTTTCTATAATTCTTCACATAATTTCCCTCGTGGCCCAATCATAGATTTTTTTTAGGTCAATAAATATCGGGTGCAAGTCTTACTTCTTTTTCTAATATTTTTCAAGTTAGTTGTTTAAGAAGATATATATCTTCTATCATCAACCTTTTAGGCATAAATCTCAATTAATTTCCAATCACCTTGGTCTCCTTAATTTTTGTCCATCACTCTTCCATCAAACTCTCTCATAGTTTGCTTCCTTAAGCATTTCCATACCTCTATTAGAAAATCATTCAATTCAACTAATTTTCCACTTTTTATCTCATTTACCGCATGTATAACTTTGAAAGTTTGAATTCTCTAATAAAAATTTAAATTTTTATACTCCTCTAACTTTCTCAGCGCTCCTAAGCTAATTTAGTCACCTAAACCATGATAAAAATACATCTTCCATCGATCCTTTCTTTTCTCATCCATCACTAGTATCATATTAGATTCATGTTAATGCATCTTAATTGAGTAAAATTCTTTATTTTCCTCTATCTCACTTTAGTCGTTCTATAGATGTTCTTTTCCTTTCTTTTGTATCAAGATGTCGATATAAGCTTATCAAAGCTTCATTCTTGGCTTCACACTGCTTTTTTGGCTTATTTCTTGAATATTGTATAATTTTTAAGTTTTCGTAATTCCTATAAGAGTATCATGATAATTATTTAACTTGATCTTCCTTTTCTCTTCTATATTTCATTTTATTTCTTTTTAATCATCTTTCTGTATATTCAAATGCCATTTTAAATTAAGTGAATATTACTTTGAAAAAGTTAATAAAATATATCATACATGATTAAATTCAAAAGACTTCTGATAATGTTCAAAGTAAACGGGCATCAATTATCATCATTAATTTATTATTTCAAGAAAGATAAAAACACTAATGACCTATATGCAAGATGTTAAGCTTTAATATAGCATATTTACAAAAAATGTAAATGCATAAATATATTTATAGGATCAGAAATTATGTACTACGGATCAGAAATTATGCACTAAGGGTCAGAAATTTGCAAGATGTTAAGTTTTAGATTCAATCACCTACTCATTTGCAGGCAACATAGTATGCAATTATTTATACTAAGGATCAGAAATTAAATCAGAAGGTATATGCCACCAAAAATGCTATGACTTACATGTTTTCTTCTCTGGAACTGCTGGTAAAATGGGAAGTTGAGCTGGAATTTAGAGTATAAGGGTCATCGTACATGCAAATGTATGTTTCAGATGCTTCATTCTCAGGGATAGTAAGCTCTGATTTGTTATGCTGTGGTATCCTCAAGCAGATTGTAGGAGCTGTATTAGACAAGAAGAACTTTCTTTGAAACAATAGTTTCCTAGGGAAACAATTAGGTTGAATTTCTGGTTCTGGGATTCTGATATATTCGCTCACTTCACCTAGCTTCCGTGAAGGATCTGGTTCAATTTTTCCATCTGTATGCACTCCGCCCTGTCCATCTATTGCTGCTTCTGATTCAGCATAGTCAATATTGTCATCTGTTGTCTGCCTGATCATTGCTTTTGGGTCATGACTATTTGCTGGTTGTTCGCCAGCACCTTGTAAAACAAAAGGTGAAAATTTCTGAGCAGGATAAGATGAATAAATCTTGAAAGATCTTTCTATCTTTTCAGATGTGTCTGCCTCACCTTCATCACTTATTGTCGAAAGTGATAATTCTTTCTTTCTACCAGAACAGCTTAACAAACTAAATGAAGATCTATTTGATTTAGCCACCTTTCTTATTGATTTTGGGACAAATTTGATTCTAATCTCTATATTGCAACCCAATACATGCTGAAGTGCACATGCTATTAATTCTTGTGACTTTGCTGCCCTGGTTACATGTTCAGGATTGTAGAATTCTATCTCAGCCACTGCAACACCTGAAATTTTAAACAGAATACTGAGTTGCCACAGTTTAAAGTGTTAAATCTCATTTGTAAGAGCCATACTGGATAATAAAGCGAGAGTTACCAAATTTAATGAAAGAGTAATCATCAACTTAACCCTACACGATTTTGTATTCTTTGAGAATTGAGATATCATACATATGGGTGATGGAAGAATTTCTATCCAATAAAAAGCTGCAGCAATAATGCTTCATTTGGAAGCTGGTAGAGTACAAAAAATCAAAATCTTGATTGTTAAGTATGTAAGAAATGACATGCTTATCATATTGATATAGAACTTTCCGACTGAAAGTACATTGACCGTTCAAGATATTACTCGCCAGAATGTGGTATCGTACCCACTCCAGGAAGGGTTGGAAGAGGAATGACTATAACATACACTATTTGACATAATAGAACATGATCCACTTCCATAGCAGTTTTATTTTTAAAAATAATAAAAGACAAAAAAGAATAGAGTGCGAACTATATCGAGAAACTGTCCAGAAGAACTTTCTAACATACCTTGATGAACATAAACTGCTGACAAACATCCTTCTTGTTGCAGAAATATTCTAAAAGAATTCGATTGGCATCTTTGTGTGACTTGTCTCCATATGCTTTCCAATTTTTTCCCGCTGCAGTTTCTATCTGAACATACTGACTTGTCCTGGTTAAAAGAGTAGCAAACTGAGTTCTTACGATCCCACGCCTTGGTCGTGCTTAATCTAGCATCATCTGTTAGGAGGGAAGAGTAGTTTGACACACAGAAAAGTTTTGTTAGGATAATTTAGGATCTGAGGATCATTTAAGGACTCGTGTTGACACAAAAAATTATTTTTTACCTCTCAAATAAGGCATTTCCAAGCACGGATGAGTGCTGTTGAATTCTGTTAGAGGCGAAGATTCTAATGTGCTTAACTCTAAAAGGGCGACAGTGAGCCATGTTGCCTGATTCTTTGATGACCTCAATTGCTTTTCAGTCTCAGAAAGAATTTTTAAAGCGCCTCTAAGTTTCTGCATCCCAATGCCAGATGCTGCAAGAAGGGAAATTTAGGGAAACTAGGAAAAAGAAGAAAATCCATGAAAAACATAGGCCAAGGAATGCAATAGAAACCAAGAAAGAGAGAAATAACATTTATTTCTCATGCATCAGAAATTGCAGCAAGTAGGCAAGAAATAACAATTTCATATAAAGGACAATCCGGTGCATGAAACACCCGCCAATGCGGGTCCCAGGGAAAGGTCGGACCATAATGGATCTATTGTAGCCAACCTTACCTTGAATTTTGCAAGAGATTGTTTCTACGACTCGAACCACATAATTGTCACATGGCAATAACTTCACTATTGCATCAAAGCTACCCTTCAAAAAACAATATGATAAAGAAATATCGAAATAAGCAATGAATTGATAATGAGCTATCAATGTGGTATGTTTTAAAATTATAAATGATTACGAGGTTGGGTACGTCAAACCTTGGGCGACAAACCCAATCCCACGGAAGTTTCCCACCAGCCGCCAGGGTAAATCGGGAAGCACTCGCGGCGAGCGGTCCAAAAAGTCCAGCGTCCCAAGGTTCGCGCCCCATTTGGAGGAAAAACTCTTGCAAAATACGTCATAATTGAGGAACGAACTATGAATGTCTGGGATGACAACTAGTCGTTCTTCCGCTGCACCATAACCTCGGAGGCTAGGCCTATAGTTCACTTAAATAGTTCACTTCACCGAGCATTCAAACTGGTATGTTTTGATAATTTTAGTCTATCCAATTATTTCACCAAACTTGATAAAAAATTAATTATTTTCATTATATTACTATTAAAAATGTTTACTATAATATTGAACAAACGGTCTTCTTTTGAATTTTCAAATTATTTCAGTTCATTAATTTCATAAAGATAATTAATGTTTAAAAATTCTAAACATATTAAAATTAACTATATTCATTTTTTTAAAGATAAAAAATAAATTAATTTAGCTCATTATTATAAGCTAAGCTATTTTTCCAAAGAACCGTGATTAAAATTAATTAATTTTTTAATTAATAAATTTTAAAGAATTGCATATTCGAAAGATTAAATAAGGCCCATTTATTTTAAAAAATAAATTTATTTTCTAAAATATTATTTATCTCCTTATAAGTATTTTATAATTAAATTAAATGGATATTTATTTTCTATGTCTAAAAATTTAAAACAATAAATCACTTGTAAAACTAAATCAATCACTTGACTGATCGAAATAAACCAAATTAAACTACTTTTCATCTTTAAAAAACAAACATAGTTCGTTTAAATTTTTTAAAATTTTAACAAATCATTTTTAAAAATAGATGGATTTTGCAAATAATTTAAAAATAGTAAACGTCTAATCATGTTTACAGTTACATATTTAAAAAATGGAAAAAGCCAAAATTAATCAATTTTATTTTATCAAGTTATTTGATGAACTAAAAGTAGAGATAATTTTTTTTCTTTAAAAAATATCAATTGAATTAAATAAAGCAATAATTTTTATGTTTAAAAAATGAATTATTTTATTAAGTTATTTCATCAATCAGCTTAACTGATTGAAATTAATTGAATTTTTATTTAAAAAATACTTATGAAATTAAGTGAATACTTGCCTTTTTTCTCATTTATTTTACTATTTCACTTAATTGACTAATTACTTAATAAATTTAAATGAAAATGTATCTCTTATGTTTAAACTATTTTTAGAGCTCTTTTAGTCCCTCAGTTGTGGTGCAATCCGCCTTTAGTCAAGGTTGACTAGGTTGGCCAACTTGATGAGTTGACTCAATTTGAGTTTTAATGTTTAATTAATAGTTAAGGGATTGAATAAAACGTGAAGTAGATCAAAATTGACTGGATACAATTGATCAATTCTTAATTGGTTGAGCGAAGAATCAAATAGGTCATGATTGGTTGAATACTTGACAGTGGAGAAATTCAAGGGAATCACAGTGAACTGCACACACAGTCGAAAGTCCAATGAGAAGTTGGCAAGAGAAAAATCCAAGTGAGTCACAATGGATCAGACACTTGGCAGTCAAAAGTCCAACTGAGAGTTAGCGAGAGAAAAATTAAAGTAGGTCACGGTTAATCGGGCATTTGGTGATCAGAAGTCCAAGTTGATTACGATTAATCGGACACTTGGCATGAGAAGTTTAGTCCTAATGGGTCATGAAGGACTGGACACTTGGCAATGAGAGAAGACCTACCTGATGTTAGGCATGAGATGAAAAGTTCAAAAATGTCAAGAAAGATTGAATGTTTGACAATGACAAAGTCCCTACAGATCAAATTTGACCAGATGTTGGCCAATGGAAAGTCCTGATAGGTTATGGTCAATCGGATACTACGTAGGATGAGATTTCAATTTTGGAAAGGCTGAAACAGAGGAAGTAATAGATTGCTACTTCATAGCAATCGATTGTTAAACCCTAAACCTCAAATTCGAGGTTTGAGGGAATAACTGGTAGCCTACCAATCGATTGTTGGCACTGTAATAGCGAATAGAGAGTTTAGGACTCAACTGCGTGGTTCAACTGGTCGACTACCAACCAACAATCAATTGATAGTACTGTAGCAGTGAACACAGAGTTTGAAACTCAATAGTGGGGTTCAACTGGTCGGCTACCAATTGATTGCTCTATTGCTAGCACTATGGCAATATACAACTGATCGATCTAGTCATGCTCTAGCAGAAAGGATAATATTTTGGATTACCAATCGATTGCTATGGAAGGCTAGCAATCCATTGGTGGTGAGTAGCAATACATTGAGGTAAATGAATCGTTAAACTGACAAGTGCACCGATTGAAATCGCAGTGTGGTAATCGACTGTAGAGACTAACAATCGATTGTTACCCTATAAAAAAGGGTTTCATGGAGATTTGAAAGGTCGGCTCTTAAGGGTTTAGAGACGAAATGTTGTTGCATTTCCTATCATCAAGAGGCAATCCAAACTAATAAGAAAGTATCCAAAGCTTTTTCTCCCGATTTGGCTTGAATCGGATTCCTTGGTGGCCCTGAAGTTAATTCGTTCTTCTTCAGTTTATTGGGAGTTTAGAAAGATTATTCTTAAAATTAGAATGTTGGTCAAGAATTATAAAGTTTCCTATTCGCATGTATATAGAGAAGCAAATGTGGCTGCGGATTATCTGGCCAATTTAGCCTTTAATTTACAAGGAGAAAAAGTGCTACTTAAGCAAAACATGGACAAGACTTTAAATGGCATTTGTAAGACCGTTAGGTTGGGTCTTCCTTATGTTAGGATGGTTCGAAAACTTATTTAAAAGTATTGGAAGGATCCAGACATGATTGCTTGACTTTGATTGCTCCAATTTTATTGACTGGAAAACTTTTGTTATGTTTGGATTTCTGTAGTAATGGGATGTCTGGTGTTCAGTGATGTTGGTAGTGTGGCTCTTATGAATTCTGGTTTGTGAAGCTCGATATTTCTGAAGTTATTGCTCATGCTGATAGCTGTCATATGTTTACTTATGATAGTTATGGTTGTTTTTGTGTTCTGAATGGAAATGTTGTGATGAATCTTGAGCTATCAACAATGCCTGCTGGATGATGTCATACAATAGCTGATCCATGATCCATGATCCATGATATGGGTGTCTAAATTACTGATAAGCTTGTTCTAGATTCCAGAGCTAGAATTACAGATTTTCTGTTAGTAATGGGTGTATGACTTTTTGATAGCTTCAGAATTATAAAACTGTCAGTTTGATGTGGCTGAGGGATAATTTGGTTATCACAGAGCTTGGAATTAAAGAAAATTTGGTTCTGCAAGAACTGATTGATATCTATTATCTGGGGGTAGATCAGAAATATTCATTTCAATTTTCTGGATGTGGTTTACAGGGATGTCTGGTGTTCAGTGATGTTGGTAGTGTTCTCTTATGAATTCTGGTATGAGAAGCCCGTATTTCTGATATGTAGTGTTTTCTTATTTACAAAATGCCACTGAATGAAGTTATTTGCTCATGCTGATAGCTGCCATATGCTTACTTATGACAGTTATGGTTGTTCTGGTCTAGGAAATGTTGAGATGAATTGTAGCATTTTGTCTCAACAAATGCCGGATCCATGATATGGTTGTCTAAAAAACTGATATGCTTGTTTCTTGAAACTGTAATGTATCTGTGGTATGTTCATTGTTCAGGGAGCGTATAGAGCCAAAACTACAGATAGTAGTTGTTTGGGGAATGTCAGAACAAAGCGGTTCTTTTTGGCGTGGAAATTCTGACAGGCTACAAGGTTGTTTAGAAAATATATTGGAGGAAGAAGAGGTTATGGCATTATTGCTTTATTCAGGAGATGCAGTTTAAATGCTGCATTTACTGATAAGAGATAAATTTTCTTCCGGAATTTTTGTGTTTTTCTGAGCTGTGATCCGAGGGCCAATTTTTCCTATAACTGTCTATGTGTCAAAGGCACTTGGAAGTATCATTTTGGGATAAAAGACGCGTTTCTGGTGATGGAAAAAGGAAAATTTTTAAGAAGGTTGTTTTGTAGTATTTGATCTTTTTGATCTTTGAACTATAAAACAGAATGTTTTCCTTGTAATTTCTATATTAGAAGGTCAGGTTTGGCCCCCCTTCTAATATGGATTTTTCTTCTTCTTGAAATAAGATTCTTTTCTTCAAAAAAAAAAGAAAGTATCCAAAGCCGAATTTTCCACTTGTAAAATTGTTTTACTTTCATTTTTATTTGTATCTTTATTTATTGTTGTATTGTTGCAAAAATAGGTTGTAAGAAATTTCTCCGCCTCCAGAAAGTATCCGAGAAGGAGAATAATACTAATGGTAATTCATTAGGACTAGGCCTTGGATGTAGCTGCCTTAGAACCATAGTTGTCAAACGCGGATAGCGGCGCGTAGCGGCCGACTCCAAAAACACTATAGTGGGATAGCGGATAGTGTTCCGGCCGCTATTTGATAAAAATGATCAATAGAAATGGCAATTGCAATTTAGAATGTCAACATTATATGATAGCAATAATTAACCAAAAGACATCCAAGTTAAATTACTCAAACCTACAGGTTAACAGAAGTAGAAGTTACAAAAAGTCAAAAACTACTTTAATCTTCCTCAGCTAAGCAGCATTTGGAATACTTACAGATTAAAAACACAACATAGACTCTAAATTCAAGTCATTCTAATAAGGTAGAATAATTAGAGGAATATGCAAACATGGTATAGCCGTATAGGGCAAAAACTTGTGGCCACTCCAGAAATTCAAAACATCAAGTTCTAAACATCAAGTTCTAAACATCAATATTACATAAAGTCATAAACATCAAGTTCTAAGGGCAATACAACCAAAAAAACAACACCATCAAATCGTAGTAGAATCATTCATCATCATCATCATCATCATCATCATCCTCTTCAACCATTGCCAAATTGTCCTCTCCATCAGTTTCTTCACTACTAGACTTATATATCTCTTCTTGTCCCTCCTCTGAGTCTTCTTCATCATCAAATTCTTCTTCCTATTGAATAGGCTCCTTCCCTTTTCTTGAACTAGAATGCTTTGATACTTTCTTCTTCAATCTTGTAGCAAGTCTAGTGTGTCTTGGAGGCTCCTCAGCCCCAACTGCAGCAGAAACATCTCCCCAAGTCAATCCATCATCACCAAAAACAAATTCTTCTTCAGCATCTTCTGTGTTAACACTCATTTCTCCTAGCAACCATTCATTGCTATCATCAATACCGTTTAGGAGAATAGGATCAATCACATCTTGGCTATCAAAGTGCTCTTCAAGGGTTCGGTTATACTTGACAAATACCAAGTCTTGTAACTTTTGATGCTCAAGTTTGCTCCTTTTCTTAGAATGAATCTATGATATTCATATCATAAATTATTAAATGTTAGTTTTAAAATTATTAAATAAAAGAATAAAAGTATAAAACTATGCAAGGAAAAATTATTTTCATGTGCTTACGTGCTCAAAAGTGCTCCAATTACGTTCACATCCCGTTGAGCTACAAGTTAAGCTCAACACTTTGATTGCAAATTATTGCAAGTTAGGAGTGCCTGCTCCATACTTTCTCCACCATTTTGCTATGATTCAATAATAAAAAAATCACCTTTACTAAGAAACATTAAGAAATGAAACTAAATTTATCAAGAATTAAGTACATATTTCTTAATTCTCACCAGGAGCCACAGTATTCCTTTGTTTAATTGCTATCCTATTTCCAAATATACCTCCAGCCCTCTTAAATATGTCAATCTCATTTGTAATCTTCTCGGCCAAGTCTTCATCTGGAATCAACCTATCAATAGTCTTATAAAGTCCATCCATTACTTCATGATCACTCTCAATCTTTGTTGAATTGGGATAGTAAAACTCAGGATTCAGGAAATAGCCAGCTGCATGCAATGGATGATGAAGTTGTGAATCCCATCTCCTATCAATAATAGCAAAAGCATCCTTGTACTTGGCTTCATTATGCTTGAAGGAATTTTGAATAGCTTCTTTAGCTCTATCCATTGCTTCATAAATGTATCTCATTGCAGGCTTTTTCTCATTATCAACAAGCCTAAGGACATGCACAACATGGTAGTTAAAATCCCGATTAAAATCTTAAAATCCTAAGATTTTACGATTTTTGACCTCCGAACGATTTAAATCGGAGTTAAAATCTTAATTTGTTAAAATCCCTTTGAAATTGCGATTTTAATCCTTAAAATTGCGATTTTAATCCTTAAAATCGCGATTTTACGATTTTAACAATTTAAAAAAAATCTTTTTTTTCCCATTGAACCAGTTCATTTAAAAAAAACGTTCAATCTGAAAAAACCGCTTTCCAAGTCGCGTGCGTGCCCTAATCGGCTAATCCGTCGCATCTCTTCTCATTTTTCCACTTACTCGCGTCTTCCCTGCTCAGTTGGTGGAAGTTATTTGACTATTTTGTGGCTTATGGATGACATTTTTAATGTAATATTGATTATGAATGCATGTTTATCTAAGTTTGTTTAGCGATTTAAAAGTTTTTTTTTATTTATGCTATTTGACATCCATGTATACGACTTTATAATTTTATATGCATATATATATAATTTTTATAAAATCTTACGATACGATTTACGATTTTAAGATTTACGATTTTAAGTACCCCTTCCGATTCAAGTTAAAATCCCGATTTTAACTACCTTGATGCACAAGAGGCCCCATAAGTTTAATAGAGTACACAACATCATTCCAAAATGTTATGCTGAGCACAATATCACCAGCCTTCTTCCCCTTAGCCTCTTTAGTTGTCTTGGAGCTCAACCACTCATCTGAAGTGAACATCCTTCTAAGGTTATTCTTTTGTTTGTACAACCTTTGCAATGAAAGGAAGGTTGTAGCAAATCTTGTCACTCCATGCCTAACCAACTCCATTTTGTTGGTAAATTTCTTCATTGTATTCAATGCCAAAGTGTGGTTGTAGATAAAGCCCACGAGACTAATGCCTCTCTGTATTGCCTTCTTAACTCGAGGAAACTTTCCAATGTCCTCCAACATTAAATCTAGACAATGTGAAGCACATGGAGTCCAAAAGAGATTAGTTCTCTTAGCTTGAAGTAGTTTGCCTAAGAAGCGTCAAATTAAATAAAATTAGATAAGTAGCAAAATATTAAAGGAAGTAATCAGAAATTTAAGCAATTTATAGTTTTTTACCTGCCAAGACATAATTACTTCCATTGTCAGTCACCACTTGAACAACATTTTGTTCTCCAATCTCCTCTACAAAACTATTCAATAGCTCATATACTTTGTCCCCTGTCTTCATATATGCAGAAGCATCAACACTCTTCACAAACATTGCCCCAGCTAGACAATTTACCATGAAATTAATCAATGTCATATTCTTCCTATCTGTCCAACCATCTGACATTATTGAGCATCCATATCTCACCCTTTCCTCCTCATAACCCTTCAACATATCCTTTGTTAACTCCAACTCTTTTTTAAGGAGTGGAACTCTCAACTCATGATAACTTGGAGATTTAAGATGCGGACCATAATTTCCAACAGCTTCAAGCATCAACTTAAAGTTTTTAGATTTAGCAACGTTGAAAGCAATCCCATTCATATAAAAGAATCGGGCTATGTATTGAATGGTTCTAGCTCTTGCTTCCTTATCACAAGCATCATTAATGCTTGTTTGCCGGTGAGACTTCCCCAATTTAATGGTAGCTTCAGGATTTTTCAAGAACGCCAAATCCAAAGGACCTTTTATGTTTTTTGCTTTCTTGGGTTGCTTAAGAATAGTTAAAGGAATACAGTTACTCCCACTTAATGTTGATGAAGCTCTTTTCCCTCTTCTCATTTGTAGGATTTCTTCCAACTCTTCTTGGTCGTCATCATCTTCTCCAACTGCACCAAAATTTAATTCCTTCTCCGCATTTTTCTTCTCAAAAGCTTCCTTGAGAAGTTGCTTAACTTCATATGGGACTTTTGTATAAGTTTTTGCATCTCCTATCACACCCATTTGATGTCTCTTTGCTCTAGTTATTCCACTATTAGTTGTTTTGCCACAAAAATCACATGTTACACTCTTCCTATTATTGATATCTTTTAAGCTATTCCATTGTCATGCTATATCAATGTTGTCACCAGTAGACTTCACCAAACCACAAGAAGAGGGAGCAACACTAGAAACTTGAGTGGATGATGTTGCCATTTGTTGCATTGAACTGGAAAACAGAAGAAAAAAAATAGAAAAAAACAGAGGAAAAACAAATGGCAATGAGATGGAAAACAAATGGAAAAAAAACAAACAATGAGATGGACGCTTGAAAAAAAACAAATGAGAGAAAATACAAAAATGAAGCATGAAATTGACGCCGGAATACAAAAATGGAAAAAACAGAGGAAATACAAAAATGAAGCCGCCGGAAATTGACAATGAGATGGATGGAGGAAGGAAAACAAACAATGAGATGGAGAAAGGTCGCTGGAAATTGACGCCGCCGGAAATTGACGCTGCTGTTGTCGCCGCCGCTTTCAGAAAACCACCGCCGAAAATTGAAACAAAATGCCACTATCGCCATCGCCGCTCTCGCACGCTGCCGCAGCCGAAGAATCGCGGAAAATTGTGAGCCCGTAACCCATCCACTCAGCAAAAAAATAAGGTTAGTCAAAATGACCATTTAACCCCTCCATTATATTTAAAACGGTAATAAATAAAGGGTTGTATGGTCTTTTTGGCAACAATGGTAATTGCGGCCGCGATGAGCCGCGATGCCCGCGATGAGCCGCGACGCCCGCGATGGCGAAACGCCCCGCTCCTGTGCGTGGCGTTGCTCTCCCAGGCCGCTCCGCTCCACTGCGATAGCGCCGCTATCGCGCGCTATTGACAAGCTTGCTTGGAACTAAGTAAAATCCCAGAGTTGTGCTTGTGGTGTGGATTGGTTTTAAGTTTCGATTGTGCAACTGAATCGACGCAAATCGAAGCTATTCACCCCATCTCACTCACATAGGTCTTAACAGGTTGATTCACCAATCACTTGATTTTTTTTTTTAAAAAAACATACTATTTTTTAAATGGAGAAGATCTTGGTCCCAAAAAAAAAATGAGAGGGGCCTTATTTGGTGATTTAGAATATTGGGGGCTCATTTGGGGCATTCCCCCATAATAAGGAGCTTACTAGGGACGAAAATTCAAAAACTCAAGCTATGTCGAAGTTTTACATTACTAGTTCCTTATCATGTTGATATTCTGATGCATAGTGTAGGTGACAAATTGAAGATTAAAGGAGGAAGGAGATGAAGTGTCGAGTACTATCAAGTTTTTAATATTTTATCGGAACAATACATTTAAACAAGGGAGGAGCCACCTTTGTGGCTACCCGGGCTGTAGCCCGGGGTCAAATAGAGGAGAGAGGGAAATTTAAGTGGGAAGAAGAGGGAAAAAATAAGGAAAAGAGGATATTAGCCCGGTCGGCATTGACGGAAAGAAGAGGCTAGCCCGGTCGGCATTGACGGAAAGAGGAAGATAGACCGAGAGAAAGGGCGTACATCATCGCCGAAGGTCCACAGCCCCGATACATCATCCGGGCTGGCTCCGCCATTGCATTTAAACTGTTTCACCTGACGTGATATGAGATTTCAAACCATGTTTGGACAAGAGAGAAGCCATATAGAATCTTGTTGAGTGTTAAAATTGTTGGTTGATGACATATTTCAAATTTTTGAAGTGTTGGTAAATGAACATGTTTATCGATCATCTTCTTAACACTTTGACTCATAGATACACTAACAGCCTAAGCTCAGCATACATACGGACTAGCTCAATATAATTGGAGATATGACAAATGCAAAGTCTATTGTTATGTACGATACCAACTTGAATAGCTAGTTACTTAACTAAAAAATTCAAGTGGTTGGGAAAGCCACCAATATGAACTTCTAAACCACTTGTTTAATTTCAATATTTTTTTGTTTCCTTATTTTGGCAGTCAGATTTCTCTAATTTACACGATGAGGAAAAATGAAACCTAGAATGACACTTGGTTCCATTGTAACTTTTTAATGTATCTTTGGGTAAGCAGCATAGACACATACCAGAATGCCTCTGCATAAAGCTTCTACTTATTTCAGAAAATCCACATCTTCCAGCAAGAATGTCCATAATAACATTAGCCAGTTGTGATACTAACTGCAAAGGATCAACCCTCGTCATCATGAGCTCCCTAGCGCTTCTAACTGTGTTAGCAGTGTCAGAAGATAAAGCCAAATCGAGCAAACTGAGCAACTCATCATCAGAAACAACTCCTATCTGTAGAGAAGCAATTTATTAGAATTTTGAAGCAAACTCAATCAAACACTTGTACTACCGAACAAGTTGCAAAGAGAACAAATTTGAAAGCCTATGGCAAAGGGGAAAGACATCACAACTTACAAGCTCATTCACTAAAGATACTGTTATTCTCTTTCCAAGTAATGCAAGCTGATCAAGCAATGTTTCTGCATCTCGAAGAGAGCCGATTGATTTTGTAGCAATGAAGTCTAAAGCGTCCATGTCAAATTGCAACTCCTCTTCTATGCTTATTTTTTCCAATCTGCATACTACATCGACTTCCTTTATCTTTGGGAAATAGTATCTTTGACACTTTGACATGTAACTGCGAGGCAATGCATCCACGTCCGAGGTGATCAAAATATATACAGTATGTCCAGGTTTCACATCAAGGCTTTTAGAAATGGCTGCCCATGCTTCCTCACTCAAGTGTTGACACTCATCTATTATGAAAACCTCAGAATGAACTGCACGTGCACTCTTCCAAAGGGACTTGAGCCTTTCTTTGTGATTTATTTTGGAAGCATCAAGCTCTTTGACAGTTCTACTCCTTCCAGAGAATATGTATAGGCATTCTCGGCAAAACCCACATGGCCTATCTTCAACCTCAGATACACAATTCAAAGCAGCAGCAAAAATTCTAGCAGTCGATGACTTACCATTACCCTGAGGACCATGAAAAAGATACATAGGAGCAATCTTTCTTTTCGTTATGGCATGTAAAAGGGACTCTAATACGACATTCAGTCCAACCAACTCACTAAAGGACTTTGGCCTATATTTCTGGCTTAAACTTCGAAGATTTTGTGGGCATGGTGTAATGTTTATACTTCGTTTATCTGTCTGTTCAGCAGATAGCAAAGGTTTTTCCTGCTCTTCGTCATCTGAATAAATATTGCGGCCCATGTACTTTGGTGTTCCTGACCAACAGTAACTGATCCCGCATCCACTAAAATGTGAATCAACAGCATCATTGGATTTGGATAGTGACCCCGCAATTGCACTGCCCATGGTGCGTTGCCTTGAACCAGTACTATGAGCTTCACTCGCTGAAAAATGTGGAGTCACAGACGTATTCACCTGAGAAGATTTTTTCCTCAAACTTCTGCGTACAGATTTATTTCCTTTTGCCGTGATCCTGTCAGCCAAATCAAATTCTGGCTCTCTATAGGAATTTACTTCCTCTTCTACATGGATTTTGGAATGTTGAACACTTCTTCGATCCAATGCTTTCCGTGCATGATTCCTACATTTCTTATGAGTGGCTTTGGCCATTGCTGGTTTAGCTCCTCTAGTTCTCGTTGCATAAGGTTTTTCAGGGATGATTTCAGGAAAAGGCATTCTAGACCCAAAACTCGAACCAGAGTTACCAGTAATATCATCATTTTCTTCCCCCAAACGACAATTCCTTGTCTTGGTAAACTTGTGTTTATTCTTATTCTTCTCCAAAAGAGCAGCATCTACAGAATGGGCCACCAGGTTCAAATTTTCGATCAATGCTGTGAATTTTCTCAAGGAGTTGGTTGATGGATCCCTCAGAGACCTGACTCTCTTTAGGGCTACTAGAGTTTTTGAAAGAGGAATATCGACAGAATGTCGTGAAGCCTCAGTCATCCTTGTCATTCAGCCTACTAAATCGAAGAAATGAAACAAAAACATTTTTCATGTTCCAACAAAGAACATGAAGAACCCCAAGGATCTCTCTGGAGCCACAACAAGGAATGCTGATTAGTATTCCCAAGTCAATTGATGGAAGTTGACATGACAAAAAAGTTAAACTTGAACGTTAACTAGCAAAAAGCAGATCAACAAATAGACAATAGCGCATAAAGAACCTCAAGAGAAAAAAGTAAACCCTTGACACACCAATTAGAGCATACGCACCAGTTAGAGCATATGCAACCTTACTTCAAACTATTTTGTCATACATCAAAATATAGTTTCAATCATGTGGTGTTAATTGTACGAACTCTCCCTTTTTTAATTTTTGATAATATGTTTAAAGTTTGGAAAAATAAATGCAAAATAATGCTCAAAAATAACTCTTTGTTTTAAGTTCTCCCCCTTTCTCTCCCTTTTTTTAAATGTGTAACTTTAAACTCATCTTATACTCTCCCACATTGACACACATCAAAACAGAACAGGGATACCAACGAATGAAATTTCAAATTTTGAACGTTAACTAGCAAACAAAGCATATCAATAAGTAGACGAATTTGATAGCACATAAAGAACCTGAAGAGAAACAATTAAAAAAAATGAAACCCCTTAACTTTTACTCTAAAAGAGTATACAGACACATTCACGGTAATAAGAGGGAAACAAGAATCGGGAAACCAATGGGCGCACAATGCAGCACCGTACTCACTCACAAATGGCCTTCGCCAAAAAGCACAAACGCTCACGGTAATATCCCACCGAAAACCTCCATTTTTCCATACAAATACGGTAAAAAGGTAGGGTTTTACACGAAGTACAGGAACTCACCAGCTGTAACCTCTCCCATGTTCCAAAGATCCAGCGAAAGTAATCCTCGAGCTTAACCTAAAGGAGCAGAAACTTGAGGCAAGAAAGGTCAAGGCACGACAATGTGTGGGAGTGCAAAACTGCGAGAGGGCATCAACAGTTCGATGGCAGAGGCGTAGTAGATAAGCAAGATGGCGGATGCAGAGATGCTCCTATCTGCCTCGGGAATCGTTAGCAGCTTGTTTTATTTTAAGAGTAGGGGCGAGTAAATAAGAGTAGGTGGGTAAATTTTCCTAAATCCTATTTATCAAGTCAACTTGTATGTAATTTCTATATAAATTTTTTTTTGCATGTAATCCTTGATGGAATATTTGATGAGTATTGTTTGAAGAAAATTGAGTATAAAAGTTAAAAATTAAGTATGGCAGGTTGCATCCACCATATCAATAACCCATGTATTCAATTTTCACTCTTTTATACTCAAATTTCACTCTTTTATACTCAGTTTTCACTGATGTATACTCAATTTTCACTCTTTTATACTCAGTTCCATCAGGAAGTAAAAACAAAGACAAACTTATGTGGTGAGTGCATGTAAATATCAAAGGGCTATTGGGGAGTTTATGATAATTTACCGGGCGAGTAAATTAGAGATAAATCAGTTCAGTTAATTTTAAAATTAATTTTTAAAAAAAATAAAATCTTAATTATTTTAATTTATTAGTCAATCAACAAGTTGGAAAACATGGTAAATAAAGAACCAAGTAAATTAAAATAATGAATCGAATAATCCAATTCGAAAGGGTGAATGAATATCGATGCAATGATGTAACGTTTAAAATTTGAATTCATGGATTATCTAAATTATTAAATATATATATGATTAATTTATGATGAATTTGAATAATTGAATAATTAGATTATTTAAAAAATCATAAATTTATTTTTAAAAATAAATTATTTTAATTTATTCAATTAGATATTAGATATTGATTTAATTTTAAATTTTGGTTAGACGATTCAAACTGCATCCCTTGATAACAATTCTAATAATTGTACATTTTAGTCTTGATTTTTCATAGACCGTTAAAAAAAATATGATTAATTTGATATCCAATCGAAATAATTAATTTTTATTTATTTAATTTTCATTATAAAATTGAATCAGTTTGATTTATTAAAAAAAATATTCGATTTCAATTTAATTATTTGTTTTTTAATTTAATAGGATAATAGGAGAATCGAAAATAAACCTGTCGACGCATGGAGATCGATGATCGGGGAAAGCTGGCCTCTCATCACAAGGGGTGGCCGGGAATCAATGGCGGAGATTGGCGGCATGCGTAATTTCGCATTCGCACTCGGGCTCTTTGGATTCTTCATCGCGGCATTAACTTCGAGGGTCTCGAAAGGCACGTTTAATATGCAGTTGTTGTCTTATTCACGGTCGCGACCACCACATGTTTTGGAGCCTTGCACGTGCGCCATGGCATTTAGCCAACGGGCCATTCTTTTAAAAATTGCAAGATAGACTAGTGCACGTGGTGCAGTCATAAAGCAGTCAGACGATGAGTAATAAAATAAGTGGGTAAAAAAATTAAAATGGCGTTCATCCACTTTTCTGTTTTTTTCTGAATTAGCACTTCATCCCATCAACATAGTTTATTTAAGTCTACTATTTGATGTTTTATTTCGTTATTGTACGTATTAAAATTTTGAAAGAATCAGTTAATTATATCAATAAAATAAATTCGTATAATACCACTACAATTCATAATTATTATCATAACTATAGTAATTAAAATTTGTGAAAGTGTTAGGAGATAATAATATAGATACTATTTTTGAGAGTAGTTGTATACAGGCCCGGCTCAAGGCATAGGCAATTAAGGCCTATGCCTAAGGCCTCAATAAAATTAGGGCCTATTATTAATATTAATTAATGAATCATATAGATGACAACTCATGATAATAAATGGCATGTTATTTCCAATTCTACATCTCATTTAAACATTTATCCTTATTTCCTCATTTATTTCCTCGTTAATTATATTCATTAATTTTATATTAAATTTATCATATTCGATTCCACTTACCATTTACATCTCACATTATTTTTATTTCCCGTTAAATACAATTTACATCTCACATTATTTTTATTTCCCGTTAAATACAATTTACATCTCACATTATTTTTATTTCCCGTTAAATACAATCCTAATTTTATATATGTACTATTCATTTTACTTATTTATTATTATTATTATTATTTTATTCTTCCCATGACGTTTTATAATTAAGTAACCCATTTAATTATATATCTTATAAAATTCAGTCTAAGTCTTCTTTTTAATATCTCTCAAAAACCTTTACTAATTATATCATAATTTTTCTCTCTCTCATTAGTGATTCACGTAGTTTATTTTTCTCACCAACAATTTTATATCTACTCTCTCGCTGATGATACTCTTAGAAGATGCCCTTCTCTTCCTTCATCGATAATATTTTTTTCGTTCTTTCTTGTTCTTCCTCGATAACAACATGAATTAGGGATTTTTTTTATTCATACAATGCAAAGTAAAATACTAATCTTTTTAAATAATAATTTTTTTTTTCATTTTTCTTATGATGAAAAATATTTATATGTCGAAATTCTAAATAAAAATATTTCCTTGGGATATAGGAGAATTATAAACACCAAATGTTATACGTAAATGATAAATTATGAATGAATTCAAATATAGTTAGAAAAAATATAAGTGATTTCCTACCTATTATTTGGACAAAATGATCATTTGTCTTGAAAAAATAGTGCTGATCATGGTGGACAAAATTATTATTAACATTTGAAAATAAAATTTTAATTAATAATTTTATATCTCATAAAGTTAAAAAATTAAATTTTATTTAACAATCTATTTTTAAAATTAATATTTTTTTTTCAAAAAAATTAAATATCAATCTCAAGTCCTACAGTACAAGGACGAGAGAAATGTTTTTAAAAAAACTTTAAAGGATTAAAAATAATTTGCCTAGGGCTTAAGTATCCTCGAGACGGCCTGGTTGTATAATTTTATAGGGGAGTTCATGAAGTAGAGAACCTTTTGATAAAAATAAATAAAAGAGAGATTAAAAAATAACTACTCCTTTGATTTATTACCATATATACAAATTATATTTTAAATTTACTCGATAGATGAATCAAGAAGAGAGTGAAGCTCCATGGTAAAAGTGTTTTTACCCTGTGGAGTCAGACCTATTGGTGCTAAATGCATAATATTCTATTATCTTCAAATCTCTCAAAATCTATGTTAACAGAGAAAACATCCAACCCTTAAATAGTTCTGACAAAATAAGATTTAGACAGTTTAATCTAGCCAAAATAGTTCTTAGAGGAAACATCTTAGTCTAGAAGGATAATAGGTAGGCCTATCTAAAGGCTAATGAGGTCCCAGCTGAGCTAGTTGACTAGGTGTCTCGTCTCGAGACCAACGGAGCCGTTGATCCTATTGGTGCAATCGACCTAAGTTTGATCGGATAGATCATGGGTTTTGATGTGTGTGTCAATATGATTAAGTTAGGGTTTCATGTTAATCTAATATGTGTATGTGAGTGTGCAGGTTTGCAGAATACACATAGACTTAGTTGAACGTCTTCGGGGCCGGAGAAGGATGGCACGGGTAGACAAGTCGTGGGTATGCATGCATCCGAGGGGACCGTGGACAAAGCAAGGACGATGAGCCGAGAGAAGCAGACTTCGAGACATACGTGAAGGATGGCATGGGAGACAAGTCGTGGGTTTGCATGCATCCGAGGGACGAGAGCTAAAGTTGAAGAGGGCTTGAAGGTAACAGGTCGAGGTTGCTGAAGCAGGGACGATGAGCTGAGGGAAGCGGACTTCGAGGCATACGTGAAGGATGACATGGGAGACAAGCCGCGGGCTTGCATGCATCCCAGGGACGAGAGTCAAAATCGAAGAGGGCTTGAAGGCAACAAGTCGAGGCTACTGAATGAAAAGTCAACTGAGTCGTGAGAATTCGAGTGCTGAGAGAACTGTACTCGGGAAGGAAAATCTTAGGGTTCGAGTGCTGAGAAAATTGTACTCGGGAAGGGAAACCTTAGTTGCAAGTCGACTGATGCTTAATCAATCGACTGAGGTAGAGCACAAAGAGATCAGTCGACTGGTGCTTGGATCAGTCGACTGATGCAGTCGACTGGTGTCGACCAGAATGCAAATCGTTAGGCTGTGACATTCAAATTCGTGAGAACCAATCGACTGCCCCAGGGCCAGTCGACTGGTAACGGTCAGAACAGCATCGGACACTATTTAAGAGGGCTCATATTTTGTTGTTCTTTCTTGGCGAAACAAGCTTGGTAAAAGTATGTTAGTAGCCTACAAGTGCTCAGTTCGTGTCAAAAGATTGTGGCGAGGTTTCTCCACCTACAAGGAGCAACAAAAGTTAGCCAGAGGTGTTCCGGGGAATCATCCATCGAAGGATCGAGATCGTCCACCTTACGGACAGCCGTGGAGTAGGAGTTTCATCTCCGAACCACGTAAAGGTGATGTGTTAGCATTATTTAGTTTAGATTTGAGATTTCCGCTTGCGCGTGCTAACCATTGTAGGAAGAAAATCGAAAAGAAAGCTATTCACCCCCCCTTCTAGCTAAACGGAAAGGTCCCAAAAAGTGGTATCAGAGCTTGGTTCGCTCATCTACGGACTAACCGTCAAGAGAGCAAAAAGCTAGAGGAAATGATGATTGAAGAAAGATTAGGGGATGATATAAATGTTCGACCTTCCTATGATCGCGAGAGTTTCGAGTATTGGAAGATGCGGACAAGGACATGGTTCGAAATAGATTGGAACTTCATGATCATGCTAGAAGAGCCATTTGAAGTCCCAAAAGATAAACACAAGAAAAAGCTTCGACCAAGATATTGGAATAAGGAGCAATAAACGTAATCAAAGGCAAATGATAAGGTAATATCAATTTTAATTAATGTTTTGCCTAATGATGTGATTAAACGTGTAGGTGAGTACAAATATGCACATGAATTTGGAGCAAGATGCTAGCACTTCATGAAAATCTTACACAAGTTCAAGTAGTGGAAGAACCCAAGAAAATGAGTCCAATGGTCCAAGAAGAGGAGAATGACCAATCGGATGAAGAAAGAAGCTCAACATCCGAAAAGGAGGAGATAGAAGAAAAAGGTTCATCCATCTCATCAAGTGAAGTGGCACAAGAAAGTGAAGAATCATCCACTTCATCAAAGAGGGAAGAAGAGGTATCCACTTCAGGAATTGAGGGGGAGGAGAGATCACCTCAATACCGGAGCAAGAAGAAGCATCTTCGTTCACCAAAACAAAGTCAAAAGATCACATTATTTGCTTTGGGTGCAACAAGAAGGGATACTACAAGGACAAGTGTCCATTAGGTAAAAAGGAGGTAAACCCTAAACCAAATCAATTTATTTAAAATCAAACATGGGTTATAGGGAAAATAAGGAGAAGAAGCACATTAGGTGTTACACGTGTGGTGAGCTAGGACACTACCACACCAAATGCTTAAGGAAAGGAGAATTCAAGAAATTTGAGCATTTGAGGAAGTGGGAAAAGAAGGAGAAGGACAAAAGCTCACATCAAGGGGGAGCTACAAGGGTAAGCGAGGTAATCCTTAACTCTAAGCATTTTTCAAATTTCTCTATGTGTGGTAGAAATAATGAAAATTATTTACCTATGCATAATTTTGGTTTTAGGTATCATAATAAGAATATGGCTAATGTTGTATCTCAAAACCCTAAGGATTTTATGTATCATGATAAACCTAAAATTTTTAGACCTAAGGTCCAAGGCATTAATCCAAAGAAAGGGAAACACATGCCTAGATAAATGGGTAAATCTAGAAATGTCCAAGATGGACATGGTAATGCTAAGGTTAAGAATCTAGAGAGGGAAAATCAAGCTTTGAGGGCAAAGCTTGACAAACTAGAGAAAACCCTAGAGAGATTCATTAGTGGATCTAAGAGTTTAAGCATAGTGTCGGGTAGTCAAAACCTCGACAATGATAGATCGAGTCTAGGATACCGATCTATTAGATCAAATGCTATGGAAAAGTCATATGCAAGGATGTCATATGACTATAGCAAGGGGAAGACCAAAAATGACAAAGAAAAGTCATCTAAAGGAGAGAAGAAGAATTTAACCAAGGACAAGATGTATAAAGTTAAGAAAGTTAGGGTTGTAGGTCAAGAAGTACCGGAGGTACACATGTGTAGCCTTGTCATTATAGATGAGTCACCTACGGAGGTGACTAAGGCTAAGAGCTCAAGGGGAAGCTCTAGGAGTCAAGTTGGGATCCATGGTCAATGGATCTCAAGAGGGTTTCTCCAAAAGGACTAGATGAATTATGGAGTGTGTCAAAGGATGTGGAGACAAATTTAAGTCTTAATCCTAGAAATTTGGCACATTAAAAGTAAGGTATAATGCAAAAATATAACAATGGAGCCATATTGCATGAAAATTGGTTCTTAATATGGAGATGTCATATAAACCAATGCTAAAGATACATTGTGGTTGGGGATGAGAAGATACATCAAGGAGAGATCAAAACTAGGACTTTAGGTCAAGGTTCAATTGAACCATTTAGATAGCTAGTTTTGAGTTTTGTGTCAATCTTGGGATTGGTGATAGATACATGTGTGAATGTATTTTTTTCCCAAGTAAACACAGGTATCACAAATCTCTCCATAAAATTTAGGAATTTTTGGAGGTTTGTGGAGTTTCTGGTGCATTTCTGAAGTTGAGCCAGAAATGTTGAAATATAGGGTATCAGTCGACTAATGCAGAGGCAGTCAATTGATCCAATTCGAATTAGAAACGAAGATATTCAATATAGTAGTCGACTGATTCCCAATCAGTCGACTGATCTTTCTGTCTAGTTCATCAGTCGACTGGCCCTGGGACAGTCGATCGATGCTGCGAATCTTTAAAAGACAACCCCATGCGGGGACGACCGAACCTAGGGTTTTAGGCGCCGTCCCTTGCTGCTACATCTCTCCCCCGACCTCTCTAGCCACTCCAAGCCTTCCCAAGGTCCTGAAATCGAGTTTCTAGCCCTCCCTCACCTTTGATCCAAATCTAGGGCAAGAAAAACACCCTCCTTGAGTCAATCTTGATCATTAGTCATCATGCAACGACCAGAGAAATGGTAATGAATCATTTGCTATATTTTTCTCATTTGGTTCGTGATTCATGACTAACTCTTCATTTTGTGCATGTTTACCTTGTTTTTTCTCTTGATTGTGTCATTTTTGGTACATGCATATGATGGTTGCATTTATGGCTAGGGTAAAGAAAAGGGTTGGTGAGGGATCATCCCAACAGTAGTCCTTAGATCCAGCGACACCTCGGTTCTGCTCCGAGGCTTGTCGGCGAATATTTAACAATGCTGACTTCATTTTGATGAATTGTAGATATCTCAATCAAACATACTTTCAGAAGATTACTCCTCACATAATTGAGATTATTACGCATTTTGGGTTAGAAAAGCTAGTATACTGTCAGCATTATGTCAACTTTGACCTATATAAGGAGTTTTATGCCAATCTTACATGTGTTAATACCAATGACGGGACGTATGAGTCTATGGTACAGGGAGTTATCATTTCTTGTACACATGCATTATTAGGATCATTTTTAGGGTGTAGGGTTTCGGATAACCCATTTACATGTTTCCCAAATGTCACTGAGCCATTGACCTTGCCCAATGTCACCATTGATCAAATTCATCGTCATTACTTCGAAAATCCTTGACCTCCTCTGGAGCGTATCTTCATAGCTAGGTGCATGAGTCCAGTGAGCAACATCCTGTATAAAATCGTCCTAGACTGCATTCTGCCGATTGTCACCAAGGGAAGGTCAAAGATTCGGCTACCTCACTTGGTGATGATATATTCTTTAGAGAGGAGACTAGACATTGACATCGCTCGTCATGTATTTGCATCTATTGTCCATTTTTCGCATGACGTCAATAGGAAGCTCTACATGTCATTCGATCATATTTTGACCGAATTCTTTTCATCTAGAGGTATTAGAGTCATTAGAGGTTAGATTCATCAACTGTCAAAGGACTACGACTAGATAGGGTCTCGGCAGCTCTCCTTGGCTGGGATCGAGAGGAGGCAGGGAGTGATGGTCTGGCGAGGACGTCATGCTTCTTCCAGTTCTAATGATGATGAGGTGGCTGCTCCTGCTGCTGCACCTGTTGCTGCTCCTGCCATGATTATAGAGGAGTGGTTCTCCCGACTAGAGGCAGAGGTTCATGGACTCAGGGAGGACTTCCAAAGTTTTCAGGGGGAGGTGCACGGTCTCAGGGAGCACTTTCAGAGTTTCCAGCAGCGACAGGATGACATGTATAATATGATGCAGCACTGGAACCTGATGTATCAGGCCCCTCCTCCTCCTCCTAGCGATGACGCGTAGCTTCTACATGACTTGGATGTGAGGGTGTTGAGAGTTTGTTTGGATTGAGCATGTTTTTTTATCTCTCAAACACCATTTTTATATTGTATTATTTGAAGATTTCAGGGTTATAACCCTTGTAGCACTACTTATGGTTCCCTATGAAATTCATCTCTCAGTAATGCTTATATGAATTGTTATTTCCTTGTTATTATGGTTGCATGATGAATTTCAATATATCTTCTATTAAATGATTATGGTATAAAAGGGGAGCTTTTATCACTTTTTCTGTCTTGAGTGTTCATGTGAGAAAAATGGGAAGGATTGAAAGCATTTCTATGTTTTAAATGGTATGGGATAGACTTGTAACACATATGGGTTCAAACCTAGGATGGAAGATCGATACAAACTGAAATATTTTCAAAGAATTAGAATTTGAGTCAAAAAGTCAAGCATATTTGGTATTTTCATGGAAATATATTTTTCTGAGTTAGAATACATCTTAAGAAATATGCTTGCAAAATTTTAGAATTTTTTGAATTTTGTGGAATTTGTTAGGGGTTTCTAAAATTTCGGCTGAAAATTCAGACTGCTGTGTATCAGTCGACTGCCCCTGGGGCAGTCGACTGATCTTTCTGTAGGTTTGCAGATCGAAGGCACCAGTCGACTGGTAACTGACGTAGCCGACTGGTGCTGTTGTTTTCTGATTTTTGGGGGGTTTTCAGAAATAGAAATGTGTTCTCATTGATACCAATGATAAGTATTGCTTAAGGCAATCGTTTTGATGGTGTCAAAGGGGGAAAACTTGTGGTTTTAAGTTAGGTTTAACTTAACTTGTGAAGTTAGTTTTTAAATTAACTTGTGGTTATGAAAATTGAAAATTATATGGAGGACATAGGTTAAGGGGGAGTATGCATTTATTTATGCTTCTTAAATTGTTATGTCTGTAATTTTCAATTGTTGTTTTTGCACCTAACGAACCTTGTTTTGATATTGGCAAAGGATTCAAAGTTAAGAATGTTGGAAACGGGATGACTAGAGAGGGGGGGTGAATATAGCCAATCACTTTTTCTTTTTCTTGGCACTTAACAAGTTTTCTGCACTCAACTTATCAGTAGAACAGCGGAAGAAGCAAAATAAAAGGACGCAGTGCAGTAAACGAAAACAGAAATGAAAGCAAACAGAGACAACTACCAAGATCGCTAACAAGAGGGTTTACAAGGTTCGGGGATAACTTGCCCCTACTCCTTGGCGTGCTCTTAAGGTGGGCGATCCCTTGATCGTCGGCAGATCAAGCCCCGGTTTTCACCGGATATAACGCAACCTCCTTCTCGGTGGAGAAACCTCTCCACAGCGTTTCAATCACAGATAAAGTTTATGCACAAAGAAACAACAAGAAGGATCTTACTCAAACACTTAGCAAGGACAAGAACACAGCAAACTTCCCTGAGCTCCACCCAGTGGCGATCTCAAGCAAGAACCCCTTTTCGTGTCTTCCCACTGTCGGACTCCAAGCTCCTTGTTCTCTCCTTCAAGCGCTCAAGTAATGGATGATTGCTTCTCGATCGCTTGCTCAAAGTAATGAAAACTTCAAGAACACAGCAAGCAAGTTGTGGAGAACACAAGGCGCGGCAAGAACACTAGTTCACAAAAACTTTCTTCCACGAAGCCAACTTCCGCCCTTTTGATTCTCCATACAGCACCAGGTGACAACATCCTCCGTAGCCTCCAGCTACCTCACTGCCAACGCCAGCTACCACTGAGCCCTCTCTGGTCTTCCTGAGATCCCCTCAGCCAAGCCCCAGTCTCGGCTCCAGTCTGCAGCTCGGCCGTTGCAACCTAAAATGGAGAATCGGACAAACCTGCTCCAAGAAAAGCCTCCATTGACCTCTCCTTGAGTGTTTGAATCCTCCCCTGTCACCTGCAGCTTAATCAGACTGTTAGAGCAGCATATCAAGCAGTAAATCAAGTATCAGATGGAAGTAGCAGCGAATCGGATACGTTCAGACGCGATCAGAGCTTCTGACAGTGCAATTTGAATTAAAGTGATCGGTCACCGAACCGATCCAGAGCTTGTGGATTGGTCACCAGACCGATCTACTGCTTTGCTGGGATTCCCAGCTCTTATGGCAACACAGCCTGATCAGTCACCGGACCGATCAGAGTGAAGCCTGATCGGTCACCAGACCGATCAGAGTGAAGCCTGATCGGTCACTCAGACCGATCAGGTCTAATGAACTGTGACTTCCAAAAATTAAATCCTAAGTCCCTGATCGGTCACCGGACTGTTCAGGACTTGATCAGCAAGGGAACTCACTCACTTCCCGCTCCCTGATCGGTCACCAGACCGATCAGGAGCAAGGCAGTGAGGAAGCAGCCTGCTCCCTGATCGGTCACCGGACCGATCAGGAGCCACACAGTAAGTTCCCAACCTCATTGTGCGCTCCCTGATCGGTCACCAGTCCGATCAGACATCGCTGGATCGGTCACCAGACCGATCCACGAAGGAGCAGCGTGCCAATGTCCCTGATCGGTCACCAGACCGATCCAGGGACTCAACCCTAGCCCTCCAAGCTAGTGTTTCATCCACCTTAGCCCTCCAAGCCAAGGATTTTTCCATCTAACTCTCCAAGTTGGGAATTTGCACCTAACCCTCCAAGTTAGGACTTTTCACCTAGCCCTCCAAGCTAGGACTTTTCACCTAGCCCTCCAAGCTAGAACTTTCACCCAACCCTTCCGAGTTAGAACTTCATCTAACCTAGCCCTCCAAGCTAGGCACCTGACCCTCCAAGCCAGGACTTTTCACCTAATTTTCTAAGATGGGAATTTTCACCTAACCCTCCAAGTTAGGACTTTTCACCTAGCCCTCTAAGCTAGGACTTTTCACCCACCTCCTCCGAATTAGGACTTTTCATACACCTAGCCCTCCAAGCTAAGATTTTTCTCACCTAACCCTCTAGGTTAAGATTTTCCAACACCTAGCCCTCCAGGCTAGGACTTTCCATATCATGTTGGGACCGGGTGCATGTTGACAAGGATACGGGTTCGTAAAATTTTAAATTTTTACGTGCAGCGGAAGAATTAGCATAAAATAATTTCTCAAATTATTTTAACCACGTATCTAGCATGCAACCTTATGATGTATGGACATGATCATAAATTAAAACTTTGCGGAAAAGTAAACTAATTTACTTTGTACCTCGCGTAACTCGAAGAAAGGGACGAGATCCAACCGTAGTGTCCCTTGGAAGCTTCGCCTCTATTCGCGTCCACGCCGAGTTCTCTTCGGGATGACTTCGCAAAGCCACGAGTTTTGTGTCGACGAGAACTACTAGATTCTCCAAAGACACAACTAGAATATCAAGAGAGAAGAAAGGAAACTAACCACCAAGTAACGGAATCAAAATTCCAGGAAAGGAAGGAAGGAGTCGCGATCCGCTTCTTCTTCTTCTTCGACACGAACTTGGTGGAGGAAACTCACGGGCACCCTAGGTGCTTGCGCCGGCCCTAGGGGAGGAGAGAGAGCCGACCCTAGAGAGAGAAAGGGTGCCGGCCCTAGAGAGAGAGAGAGTTAGAGAGAGAGAGAGAGTTAATCTCTTGATCAATCTATTAAGGAAATCAAGCCTAGCCTTGGTTCCTTTATATAGTAGCCTCTCCCTTGCCAAGTCTCCCCTTTAACGAAATTTTTCATAAGAAATTTATCCTATAAATTTTCTTTATGAATTATTCCGTTTAAACCAAGTTTTATTATAACTAATTTTATAATAAAACAAATACATCTCTCCTTTTATTATGGAATAAATTTTACAAGAAATTTATAAATTTTCTTATTATGGAAAAATCAATTCATAATTGATTTTATAAAATTAAAATAAACCATTCCATAGATCATTTTAATTTCCATAAAAAAAGAATAAATTTCTATAAATTTCTTTATATAAATTTCTTTATACAAATTTATTTATCCATAATTTATAAAACAAATCGCACTTGATTTATTTTATAAAATAAACCAAATAAATTGGTTCTCTCTTTTATTGTGGCCGGCCAAACCAAAGAGGGCCGGCCACTTCAAGCCCAATCCCTCGCGAATTAAACTCATTTAATTCGCCCGATAAGCCTTCAAAAGACTTAGCCATTTTAAGCTTCCATTGCGCCTCTGATTAATTCAGATTCGACTTATTTCTCTTGATTGGAAAATCTAATTTTCAACTCGTTTTAAATCCCTCGGATTACTCGTAGTGCGTGTGACTAAATAGGCTTTCGATTTATGTTGGCCGTCTATAATCAACTAATTATAGAACGAACATGAGTGGCACCTAGTAGTATATCATGACCCTCAATTAATCGAAAGATCAACGGTTGACCTCAGAAGTAATTCTGAAACCCTTCAGTAGCTCTAATGAATCGTGCCCCATTCCCTTCACCATCTTATACCCACTTGGTTCAGGACATGGTCTGTGTGTGTCAGTCCCCACTAGGCTGACTACGTCACACCTAGCCCAAGTAGTGTCTTTCTCGTCCTTTGGATTTCTAATTACTCTCATATATTTAAGAGACTCATACTCTAAACATGACATGCTCTGGCCAGAGGCTTTGAGTAACAATCCGACGATAGGCCTGGGTATACATCTCCTCGCAAGGAGTGGTGAATCCTTTGTAGGCTGTTCAAACATCTTCAGGCACTTCGGCTTATACCCAATCATCCTGGGTCCACACCTCCTTGGAGATGCTTGCTTAAGATATTAAAGTATAAGTCTCCATGACCAAGATGACTTGAACACCGCAAGTCAAAGGAACATCGCACTTAAGCTGCAGTAAGAACTTCACTGACATATCTATATAGATTACCATATGAAGTTTTACAGCTAGTCACTCCAATGAACTAGTTCCCTTAACTAGCATCCATGTTTATCTCCGGACATCCCAATGTCACCAGCCAGTGAGAATCAGCTGATTAGAGAATAACTCATGCTAGTCTCAACAGAATTGATAGTGTCCGTTTTTATCAATTCATCGACTAGGGATATTTTCAATACTTCACAATTGCACATGTAGAGATAATCACTAGTTGTGATCTCATCACAAATTCTCTTATGCTGTGAATTGTATTGCGGGCATTCAGTAGATGAGTTTAAGATCCCAATCAAATACACAAACATGTATACTCAAATAGTGAATATTCATTTTTTAAAATAAATGTTTACAATCATAAGGCGATTGCCTTAGGACACTTCTCTCATAATACTAACATATCATGCCTAATCCTCGATCAGGACTTAATCATAATCATCATAATCATCAACCTAAACTAAAATCGGTGTCTACACCAAAACAACAATCAGGGTCAGACTGCATCAACAATCTCCCCCTTTTTGTTGTTTGACAACCCGATTTTAAGTTTAGGGATTTCAATCAATCCATAAATATAGGGAAATCAAGATCCTCCCCCTATAATATAGTCATTCTAAACTTAACCAACCACACTCTCCCCCTTTGTCGAACACGAAAAGGGTCTAGACGGACTGTTAAGTCTAACGATACTCCCCCTCAACCCTAGGGGTATCTCAAATCAACAAGGATATGATTGATTTTTGGATAACCTTATGACCACATGTGAAAAAGATAGAGCAATATATAGCAATCACATGCATCATACGAACATGAAGTAGCAACTCACAAAGCATATCATAACAGTCATATGTATCAAGTAGACATGACATTATAAGCATGAACATGACAATGTAGCAAACATGCAGATCATAGTCATATAAACAACATGACATCAACAATAAGCATACTAAGAGTAGATAAGCATGTGAGGTAAGGTCAGACAAGTCAAAGCATAAAACATCCAGACAAGTAGCAAGATACGTGTGGCACAAGGCCACAATAAGCAAGTTAAGGGGTATACGACCCAAGAGTCATACAAGGCAAGAGATCAAAAAGTTAAATGTCAAACAGAATAACATCAATCGTCAGCGGCATCATCGTCGGAATCGTCGATATATATGATATCTCCTGGTGAAGGGTCACTGGGAGATGCACCATCAAGAAATGTATGATGATACCACTCTTCAAACCATCTGTTCTGGAATGAGTGCATCTCAGATACATCAGAGGCTAGAGCATTGAGACGGCGATCGAAAGACTGACACTCTGAGCGAACCTCCTGTCGCTAGAGCTCGGAGATATGCAACTCGTGCTCTATCATCCGCTCTATCTCCGCAACCTGCCAGCGTAGATCAGGGGCCCACTCATCGTAGTCGGCAGTAGCTGTTGGCGGCTCCTGGTCATGAGCTGCTCTAGGTGGCCCTCTCTCACATCGGCGATCCTTCCACCGTAGCCCCTGGGTCCCGAGAACAATGTCGGACTGAGCAAGCATGCGGCGGTCCAGACGGTAGTCCTGGCGAACCATGGGCACAATGCGGCCCTGTGTAACATCGATGCCAATCGACTCCAGCCAGGCAGTGATGATATGGCCGAATGACATATAGACTGACTGAGAGGACGACATACTGTGGACGATGATAGAGAAATAGACCGAAGCCACTGGGTCAAAGTCTAACTGCTGATGCATCCCGTAGAGCATCAAGCAGTGGAACGGTTGAATCTCATCAAGGTGTTTCGAAGTAGTTGGAAGGAGACAATTGGTGATGATTTTAAACAACACATAGTCAACAGGGGAAAGACGAAGAGCAGGAAATGTGGGAAAGTCACGGGTGCGCTCACCAAAACCCCCTGGCCTAGGATGACCTATAAAGTACTCGTAGATGGAATCAGGAGTCACTCCATCGAAAGGAACCGAAAGGGGATTAGGAGGATAGGGGTAAAGAAAGAAATCATTTTCTGATCGGCGACAGCCGAGAAAATCACTGAAAATAGATCGATTAAAATCAAGATCAATACCGGCAACACGGGTCCTCCACCCCATGCCCTCTCCACTCACCATGTTGTTATAGAATTCAGAGACCAAGTCAAGATTGATCGACCTCTCAAGGTAAAGGATGGATTGAAGATTATAATGTGTGATAATTTGCTGGATCGTCGGGCTGTGCTCATAGATGAAGGAATGATCTATAGTTCGACATGACATTAATTTGAAATTGTGCCACTCATAATTTAACGCAAGAGTGACATTTGGAAATCGAGTATGTAGAGGTGGTGGAGGCCTTGGAGAAGGTGTAGATATTGAAGGGTCTGTGCCCTTAGAGCTGCCCTCCATAGGTTCCTTACCCTTAGAAGATTTTCTATAGATTTGAATTGATCATACAATCATGATTTAACCAGGGAAGTGATCACACACGGTTTGAATCGATTGAGCAAGATGGACATAGGTTGAATCACACATACAAGAGTTGATCAACAAAGGGTAATCATATGAACCAGATTAACCATGAAAGATAAGACCCAATCATAAGATAGACATTAAATCAAGATCAAAAGTAGAACAATAGTGAGATGAAAGATCGATTTGATCATTTGGTGAGAAAGTAAGGTCACGGCAAATACAAGAGGGTCACGGCACCACACCAAGAACAACACCAAACCATGGTTAGCTTCAAAACATAGTTTTATGAACTGAGTTACAAGAAAATCGAAGCCAAAAACTCACTTTGGTGCCATTGAGGTTGGTTTGAAGGTTGGAAGCACAAGCTTGCGCAGAAGACTCTCGCAAGACAGAGACGCAGAGGTCTTGGAGCAAATCGAGAACTTGCAGAGAACAGTGGACGCCCGAAGAGACCTTCGCACCAACTCGCACGCACGGAAAGGAGGGAGAAGAAGGCACTGGAGAGCTCTCGCACGAAGCAAAGGTGGCGCGAGTGGGAGGTTTCGGCGCTAGGGTTCGAAAGTGAAGGGTTTTGGGAGGAGTTAATTGGTTGGTGGATCGGTCCACCAACCAGATTTTAATGCACCTGAACAGATCACCGTTCGATCTGATGGAGCCCAGACCGATCAAGCTCTGGCCTGATCGGACTGGCCTGGTCCTGATCGGTCTAGTGACCGATCAGGCAGGATCCTGATCGATCGGCTGACCGATCAGGAAGGGGACAGTAGGGTCGGATGATTTTCGAAGAACCCTCCTGATCGGTCTGTGGACCGATCCCAGCAGGGTGCCAGATTGGTCCGGGGACCGATCCAGGCTAGCTCAGAACACTTAGTCAAAATTTCGGAAGGTCACTGCTTGCCTCGTTGATCGGTCTGTGGACCGATCACCACAGGAAGGAGCCAGATCGATCCAGGGACCGATCAGCCCTATGCCTGATCGGTCCGGTGACCGATCAGGGTTCCTGATACGAACTGAAATGTTCAGTTTCAGAATTTCTGAATCTCTCCAAGGAGATCTGATGAAGTTTATCGAACTTGGACATGATCTCATGACTAAAATTGATCCCTGAACGAGGATCAAAGGTCCTTATAGGTTCAACAATCACTTTGACCCATCCAAATGGAGTCAAACTCAATCAACAATCAATCAAGCAATTTCAACTAAGTTTGTATCAAATTCAGGTTTCCAATCAAGTTGTCTTGATTGGAATGTCCAAGTATGATCATGGAGCCAAATACACATATGTTATGTATCAGTTTTCCCCATACTTGGTCATCGAAGTGATTATTATCTCGTCAACTTAACTTCTCAAGGGATGCATTGACATTTTGAGAAATTGAGTTGATCCTAACATCTCACCCCATTTCTAGTAAACAAAAACGTTTTGTTAAATCTTATAGTTTGTGTGAGATGTCCCCAAAGTTACCCAATTGTTTCCCAACAATTTCGAAATAATCATGAAGGGTTTTAATGCAATTCAATCTTATGAAGCACGACACATTCCCAACTCCCTTCTTAAGAAACTAAACTCATTTTCGGGGAGTTGTTTAGTGAAAATGTCGGCTAGGTTTGATTTGGACTCTACATGAGAGAGTACAATATCTCCCCTAGCTACATGATCTCTAATGAAGTGGTGACGCACTTCAATATGTTTGGTTCTAGAATGATGGACTGGATTCTTGGTTAAGTTAATTGTGCTTATGTTATCACATAACACTTGCACACTCTTGTAACTCGATCTATAGTCCTCTACAGTGTGAATCATCCACAACAATTGTGATACACTCTCTCCCATGGCGATATATTCTGCCTCGGTCGTGGAGAGAGCAACACAATGTTGCTTCCGACTTGACCAACTAACTAAAGATGACCCTAAGAATTGGCAACCCCCACTTGTGATTTTCCGGTCCAACTTACATCCAGCGTAGTCGGAATCCGTGTAGCCAATTAAATCAAATGATTCGATACAGGGGTACCATAGACCGACTCCAATTGTGCCTTTGAGATATTTCAAAATTCGCTTAACAGCGACTAAGTGAGATTCCTTGGCACAAACTTGATACCTAGCGCACATACCCACAGCAAATAGTATATCAGGTCGACTCGCTGTAAGGTATAGCAAACTGCCTATCATGCTTCGATATTGAGTCAAGTCAACGGGTTTACCACTCTCATCATTGTCTAATCTTGTATTTGTAGCCATGGGAGTGGTTACCTCTTTTGAATCACTCATATTGAATTTTCGAAACATTTCTTGTGTGTATTTCGATTGGTGCACATGGATCCCATCTTGGGTTTGCTTGATTTCAAGTCCAAGGAAGAAAGTCAATTCTCCTACTAGACTCATCTCAAATTCACTCTCCATGTGTCCAATGAACTCATTTAAATAGCCATTATTATTTGAGTCACAAATTATGTCATCGACATATACTTGGGCTACAAAAATATTGTCACCATCTCTCCTTAGAAACAGTGTAGGGTCTATTTGGCCTCTAACGAAGCCCTTCTTAATTAAGAATGTCGACAACCGCTCATACCAAGCTCGGGGTGCTTGTTTAAGGCCATAAAGTGCCTTTTTGAGCTTGAACACGTGGTTTGGGAATTCGGTACTCTCAAACCCCGGAGGTTGTTCACATAGACTTCTTCTCTAATCAAACCATTTAGAAAGGCCGATTTGACATCCATTTGGTATAGCTTGAAGCCACGATGTGCTGCAAATGCAAGCATCAATCGGATGGATTCCAATCGTGCCACGGGAGCATAGGTCTCATCATAATCAAGGCCTTCAACTTGACTGTAGCCCTTAGCTACCAAGCATGCCTTGTTTCTAATGATTTCTCCCTTATGGTTCAATTTGTTCTTAAAGACCCATTTGGTTCCAATAATGGTGGTCTTCTTGGGTCTAGGGACTAAGTCCCAAACTTGACTTCTCTCAAATTGACCTAGTTCATCTTGCATTGCAATGATCCAATTGGGATCATTTAATGCTTCATCAATTTTCCTAGGTTCAATTTCGGAAATTAGGGCAACTTCATTAGCCTCATCCCAGAAGAATGATCTAGTCCTAACCCCATGATGGATGTCTCCAACAATTTGGTCTTGGGGATGACTAGAGGCTAATCTAGTTTGCCTTGGTGTTGGTGGTGCCTCTTGAGCGGGTTCACTAGACATAAGTTCAGTCTCAGGATCCGGCTGATCAATGGGTTGTCTAGGTTCACCGTCATCAGACTCATCACCATCAACAACACTTGGAGCTTCTTTCAAACTTAGTCTCCTAAGTTCGAGTTGAACTCCTTCTACATTTTCTGATTGGTCACTTGATTTTGGAATTTCTTCAAAGACCACATCAGAAGACTCTTCAACTAATCTCGATTTCTTGTTGTAGACTCTGTAGGCTTTACTAACGAGGGAGTACCTGACTAGTATCCCTTCATCAGCCTTTGCCGTGAACTTTCCAAGATGGTCCTTGGTGTTTAGAATGAACACCTTACAACCAAACACCCTAAGGTGTTTAACCGTAGGTGGTTTCCTAAACCAAAGTTCATGGGGAGTCTTTCCTAGAAACCTATGAATGAGGACCCGATTTTGCACGTAGCAAGCTGTATTTACAGCTTCAGCCCACAAGTAACTCGGGAGTGAGTACTCATTAAGCATGCTTCGTGCAGCCTCTTGAAGTACACGGTTCTTCCTCTCTACAACACCATTTTGTTGTGGTGTTCTAGGAGTAGAGAACTCATGCTTATAACCTCTATCCTGACAAAATTCTAAAAACCTTTGTTTTTGAAATTCAGCTCCATGATCACTTCTAATTGTCTTAATTGTTAATGATTTGTCATTTTCAACTCTTCTACATAAAGAAATGAAAATATCTAAGGTTTGGTCCTTATATTTTAAAAAGTAAGTCCATGTATATCTAGTGAAATCATCAATGATAACAAAGCAATATCTACTTCCATTTAATGATATAATGGTTCTACAATCAAATAAATCCACGTGAAGTAAATCTAATGCACTGGAAGTACTTACAGCGCTTTTACCTTTATGTGCAGATTTTGTTTACTTACCCATTTGACATGCATCACAAAGTTTGTCTTTCTCATACTTGATGCTTGGTAAGCCACGAACCAATCCCTTGTTGGCCAACTTCCGGATGTTCTTCATGTTCACATGTGCTAGCCTCCGGTGCCAAAGGGCGGACTCTTCTTCTTTTAACATGAAACACTTAGCAAAAGCATTAGTAGCACTTTTAAATGAAACTTGATAAATATTGTCTACTCTTGCTCCTACTAGTACCGTGTCCAAGGTGTCATGTTGTCTAACTAGACATTGACTTGGTTGGAAGTCAATTGTGTAACCCGTGTCACACAATTGACTGACACTTAGGAGATTAAATTTCATCCCCTTGACTAGAAGGACATTTGAAATTCTAAGACATTCGGATATTTGAATGTCTCCTATCCCTATGACCTTAAGACTACCATTGTTACCAAATGATACATTACCTCTACTTTTCTTGTGAAGTGTGGTAAACAATGATCTATCCCCGGTCATGTGTTTGGAGCATCCACTATCAACGAACCAAGTTGATAGATACTCCCCCTCAATCATAACCTACACAATTCGAAAAATAGAAGTTTTAGGTACCCAAACCTTGGGACCTAAAGCATCAACTAAACATGACTTAGGCACTCATGCCTTGACCATTTTCTTTTGAATCTTGGGTGTTCTAGATTGTCTCATGTCAGTCCTAGACATGAGAGACACAAATGACAGTTCCTTAGGACGGTAACCAATACCGGCCCTATTGTAAACTGCCCTTTGGGCATTTAAGATCATATCTAGGGTCTTAGAGCTAGTTGAGAATTTCCCAAGAATATTCTTGAGCTTCTCAACTTCACTCTTCAATGATTGGTTTTCCTCAACTAACAAGTTATCATGCAAATCATCTACTTCCTCAACCTTAGAGGATTTCAAATTTTCAATTTCAAGTTTCAATGATTTGATTTCATCTTCTAACAATTCAACATGTAAATCATCAATGTTATCATCCCTAGATGCTTTCAATTGACCAATTTCTAATTGCAATGCTTTAACCTTATTTTTGGACTTCTTAAGCATACTAGTTAAACATGCAATTGCTCTATAACACTTTTCAAGCTCGGGAGAAGTTACCTCTTCATCATCTGAAGATGATGAAGCCGCGTTTGAGGAACTTGAAGTGTAACGCCCGCTTTTTTTTTTTTCATAAGCGGCGTTACGTTAACATGCTTAGGGCATGTAGACATCATAAGGCAGCGGAATAACTTTAATTTATACATGCCCTGTTACCATTCTTAACTTAATGACATATGAACCTTAGCATATTAACTTTGAACTTAAGCATCATATCATATCATGTCATACGTAACGTCATATCATAAGGTTCCATAGGTCATTATTCAGACATATAAGTAACCAAGGAGAAGTTCTAACATAAACAGTAAACATAGAGTTTCCTGGGCCAAGTCACTACTACACACATGCGTTCTTGCCCTCCTGCTGCTTCCATCATTGTCCCCTTGAATGATCTGCGGTATAAGGAAATAAGACTATAAGCACACAGGCTTAGTAAGACTCTTTCCTACTCACTAAAATCATTCGTCATTCATTCATAATCATATGGAACATAAGCATCATAAACATTTCTATCATAGCATAAAGCATAAACATAGGCATAAATCTAATTAAACATTCTTATCATGGCCTAAAGTATAAACATAAGCATAAACATAATTAAACATTCTAAGCATGGCATCATACATGGCATGAACATAACTTAATAAACTTTCCTAGCATGGCATGGGACATGGCATGAATATAAACATAAGATATAAACCAACCTATATTGCATAAACATAGGCATACATTCTAACATATCATAAGAGTATCTTCTTACCATAATCATAACATGGATCATTCATTCTCATACATATCTTTTAACATGGAGCATAAGCATAACACATCATTATCATAACATAATGCATAACATGTATGAATGCATAGGTGGAATGCATATACATATGGATGCTTAACTTTTAAAATCATACTTTTAAAATGCTTAAACATAATCATCATAACATTTGGGGTCCCCGGCTTGTACCACATACATACATCATAGCGCGCATCCCTAGTAAATCCGAGGTAGCGAGCCCCGACCTACTAAGGTAAGGACAGCATAGTCGGTAGTCCCTGAACCGAGGCGTTCTCAAGGAGCCCATCCCTGTTGCACAGCTCCGGTAGTGCCAGAACCGTGGACAGCTCCGGTAGTCCAGAACCGGAGCGTTCTTAAGGTGCCCATCCCTTGGACCCATACTTGGGTCCGGTATAAGCCCATTCATAAAGTAAAATACTTTGCATGCTTCATCATTCATAAGACATTCATATCATACTTATCATGGCATCATTCTTATCATGAACATGATCATAACATACTTATCATGGCATCCTTCTTATCATGAACATAGACATAACATACTTGTCGTGACATCATTCTCATTCTTAGACATGGCATATGTACACATCATTCATAGAGCATGACATACATTCGTATTATCCTAAAACATGGCATATCATTCCTAAACATGGCATATCTTGCATAACCATGGCATATCATTCATAAACATGACATATCATTCGTAACATGACATATCATTCATAAACATGGCATATCATTCGGAAACATGGCCTATCATTCATAACATGGCCTATCATTCATAAACATAAATCACATCTTACCATAGGGCCATCGGGACCCTTACTTGAAATAAATCTTAACTTTTATCCTATTAACCCTTATTGGCTGAAACTTGTGGAGTCCCAAGGCCATGTGAAAATTCACATAATCACCATCCTTCATCCTTATATCATGGCAACACATAAACATATGCTTGAAGTTAAAGACTCAACCCTAACCCTTGGGTCCTTGGGGTTGGCCGAACCATATGGGCCTCTAGGGTACTCCAAAAATTCCCAAAATTTATACTTAACTTCTAAACATCATAAGGGAACATCAAATAACATTATAATGATTTTTAACATATTTATAGACATTTAAATCATGGTGGCCGAAACCCATAAACATAGGGACCTTGGTTTTGCCCCTTTCATGTTGGCCGAAACCCTAGAGTGTCCTAGGGTACTCCAAAAATTCCCAAAAATTATACCTAACCTCTACACATCATAAGGGAACATAAAATAATATTATCATGATTTTTAACATATTTCTAGACATTTAAAACATAGTGGCCGAAACCCTTGAACTTAAGGTTCTGGGTTTTGCTTCTTTCATGTTGGCCGAAACTCTAGGGTCTCCTAGAGTACTCCAAAAATTCCCAAAAATTATACTTAACTTCTAAACATCATAAGGGAACATTAAATAACATTATCATGATTTTTAACATATTTCTAGACATTTAAAACATAGTGGCCGAAACCTTTGAACTTAAGGTTCTGGGTTTTGCTTCTTTCATGTTGGCCGAAACTCTAGGGTCTCCTAGAGTACTCCAAAAATTCCCAAAAAAATTATACTTAACTTCTAAACATCATAAGGGAACATTAAATAACATTATCATGATTTTTAACATATTTCTAGACATTTAAAACATAGTGGCCGAAACCTTTGAACTTAAGGTTCTGGGTTTTTGCTTCTTTCATGTTGTCCGAAACTCTAGGGTATCCTAGGGTACTCCAAAAATTCCCAAAAATTATATCTACTTGCTAAACATCATAAGGGAACATTAAACAATATTATCCAGATTTTTAGCATATTTATAGGCTTTTAAATCATGCTGGCCGAAATCCATAAACTTAAGGACCTTGGTTTTTCTTTCCTTTCAACATCACATCCAAAACTACCCCATATATCATACTAAAAATCATGGAAATCATAGATAACTATTATACCACAGGTGAGGGAGTCTTACCTTAGATTTCTTGATTTTTTTTCGAACCTTGAAAGAGGAGAAGGAAGAGGACTTGGTATCTCTTGACCACAACTAGACCTTGTCACCTTGTAGGAACTTTAGATCTTGAGAGATGAGACCCCTTGTGAAGTTTTCTCCAAGGAACTCCTCCCTTTGGTGCTCGGCAAGAATGAGGGATGAAGAGGAGAGGAAATGCACTTGATTGAGAGAAGAAGTAACTCCCAAAACTCCTCTCATTATAACCCATCAAGGAGGCAAATGAAGAGCCTCTCCATGACCGTTCACCTCCTTTTACCTCTTAACCAACCTCCACTTCAATTACTCATAAGAATTCCTTGCTAGGTGAGTTGGTTAAAGCATTCTTGGTTGTACAAGAGGTTCAAGGTTCAATCCTTGCCTCATGCATATTTATTTTTATTTTGATTTTCATTTCATTTATTTTATTACTTTATTTTCTTAAATTCCAAAAATCCCCCCTAAAATTACCCATAATTGTACTAATATTCCTAAATAAAATTCTTTTATATTTATATTAATTTTACCTAATTAATACCCATTTTTGGGCCCATTTAAAGCCCATTAGTACCAAATTTCTCAATTTAGATGGGAACGTTAGGCTAATACTTTCCCATAATCATGTTAATGTGCCCAAATAAATTCATATTTATATTTATACTAATTCTTCCTAAAAATCCACCTATAATCATAGTACTAGGAAGCCCATATAAGACCCATTAGTACTTGGTTTCCTCAATTCAAATGAGAAAACATGGATTTCCTAGGCCAATATTCGTATTAATGCCTCTAGGTCCTTCGGAAAATTATCTAGACACGCTCAATATTTTCAGAAAATATTAAGAGAATTTTCCGGGCCGTTGCTCAATCTAGACATGCTCCTTGTTCTCTCCTTCAAGCGCTCAAGTAATGGATGATTGCTTCTCGATCGCTTGCTCAAAGTGATGAAAACTTCAAGAACACAGCAAGCAAGTTGTGGAGAACACAAGGCGCGGCAAGAACACTAGTTCACAAAAACTCTCTTCCACGAAGCCAACTTCTGCCCTTTTGATTCTCCATACAGCACCAGGTGACAACATCCTCCGTAGCCTCCAGCTACCTCACTGCCAACGCCAGCCACCACTGAGCCCTCTCTGGTCTTCCTGAGATCCCCTCAGCCAAGCCCCAGTCTCGGCTCCAGTCTGCAGCTCGGCCGTTGCAACCTAAAATGGAGAATCGGACAAACCTGCTCCAAGAAAAGCCTCCATTGACCTCTCCTTGAGTGTTTGAATCCTCCCCTGTCACCTGCAGCTTAATCAGACTGTTAGAGCAGCATATCAAGCAGTAAATCAAGTATCAGATGGAAGTAGCAGCGAATTGGATACGTTCAGACGCGATCAGAGCTTCTGACAGTGCAATTTGAATTAAAGTGATCGGTCACCGGACCGATCCAGAGCTTGTGGATCGGTCACCAGACCGATCTACTGCTTTGCTGGGATTCCCAGCTCTTACGGCAACACAGCCTGATCGGTCATCGGACCGATCAGAGTGAAGCCTGATCGGTCACCACACCGATCAGGTCTAATGAACTGTGACTTCCAAAAATTAAATCCTAAGTCCCTGATCGGTCACCGGACCGTTCAGGACTTGATCAGCAAGGGAACTCACTCACTTCCCGCTCCTTGATCGGTCACCAGACCGATCAGGAGCAAGGCAGCGAGGAAGCAGCCTGCTCCCTGATCGGTCACCGGACCGATCAGGAGCCACACAGTAGGTTCCCAACCTTACTGTGCGCTCCCTGATCGGTCACCAGTCCGATCAGACATCGCTGGATCGGTCACCAGACCGATCCACGAAGGAGCAGCGTGCCAATGTCCATGATCGGTCACCAGACCGATCCAGGGACTCAACCCTAGCCCTCCAAGCTAGTGTTTCATCCACCTTAGCCCTCCAAGCCAAGGATTTTTCCATCTAACTCTCCAAGTTGGGAATTTGCCCCTAACCCTCCAAGTTAGGATTTTTTACCTAGCCCTCCAAAGCTAGGACTTTTCACCCAACCCTTCCGAGTTAGAACTTCATCCAACCTAGCCCTCCAAGCTAGGCACCTGACCCTCCAAGCCAGGACTTTTCACCTAACTTTCCAAGATGAGAATTTTCACCTAACCCTTCAAGTTAGGACTTTTCACCTAGCCCTCCAAGCTAGGACTTTTCACCCACCTCTTCCAAATTAGGACTTTTCATACACTTAGCCCTCCAAGCTAGGATTTTTCTCACCTAACCCTCCAGGTTAGGATTTTCCAACACCTAGCCCTCCAGGCTAGGACTTTCCATATCATGCCTAATCCTCGATCAGGACTTAATCATAATCATCATAATCATCAACCTAAACTAAAATTGGTGTCAACACCAAAACAACAATCAGGGCCAGACTGCATCAAAAAAGTATTATTGTTGCTCTAACGATGTTACTCAAGTGTGCAGGAAAAGTCCTAGGAACACTAGGCACGAAGTCCTGGTTCTAAGAATTGGGCAATAAGTCCTGGCCGCGGGCTGGGCAACTAAGTCCTGACATAAGGTTGGACAATATGTCCTGGTCGTGGACTGGGCACTAAGTCCTGCCCGAGGGCTGGGCACCGAAGACCTGGTTCGAGGAATTGGGCACTAAGACCTGGCCGAGGGCTGGCCACCGAAGACCTGGTTCGAGGAATTGGGCACTAAGTCCTGGTCACGGACTGGGCACGAAGACTTGGTGAGTAAAGCTGGGCAAAAGTCCAACCGAATGAGCCGGTTGACAAAAAGGTAAATTCTCCTGAGAGGAGTAGGTGAGGACGCGTTCCCCGTCGAGGGAACAGTAGGCGTCGCTTTGACCTAGGGTTCCATTTGGGAGAACCGAAGTCATAACCAAGACAGCTACGACTGTAAATATTGACTAATATTCTTGCTTTGTTTGTTTTGGAACTAATCTTGGTTGCAGGGACCGAAGGAGTGTGTTTCTGCAGCTCAGAACGCCCCAAAGGAATGGGACAGGCAGCTGGGCTAGGCGCCCGGGAGATCCCGGGCGCCCAAGGTTAAGGCCAAAACAGCAAGGAAGCAAGAACCGCATCTGGGCTAGGCGCCCGGGAGGTCCCGGGCACCCAAGGTCAAAGCCAAAGAGGTAATTGTGAAAAAGTTCTTTATTGATATATGGCCAAGGGGGAGAGTAGAAAACGTGAAATTAAACTCTTCCTTAAACTTTTTCCTCCTTTTCAAAGAAAAGTTATCTTAGAAGCTCTCAAAAGTTTTTACTTTAATCTAAGGTTTTTCTATCGTAGAATCTCCTTTATGATACCCAGAAAATTTTGTTCAAAATATCATTTCAAACTGAATTTATGAGTATGTTTAAACTTAGAACTCTTTTCAAGTATTCTTTCGAAAAGTTTCAAGGGGAAAATTTCAAATCATGAGGGAGCTTTGTGCAATGTTTTAGTTTTGCAAGTGGAAATGGTCTAAAACATAAGCAGAAGAGTTTCACATTAAGGGGGAGAGAAAGAGAGAGAGGAATTTTTTTAAAAATATATATATATTTAAATTTTTATCTCTTTTTCAAAAAGTAAAGCAAAAATTTCTAAGTACTTTAAATTTTTTTTAAGGACTAAGTGTTGTTAAAATTTCAAAGTACTGTCAAAATACTTCAAATGTTTTCAAGTATTTCTAGTGCTTCAAAATTTTCTAAGTATGTCTAAGTGTTTCAAATTTTTTTTGGAACATGTTTTTTTTACCTAAGTAAAATTTTCCTTAGTAAACAAAATTTGTCTAAGCAAAAACTTTTTGAATTTCTTAAAGATTTTGTTTTTCAAAATGCACAAAGTGTTTCCAAACAAATTCTTCTAAGTGTGCAATTTTTTTTAGTAAACAAATATTTTCCTAATTCTCAAAGTTGAAATTTTTTAGGGAAATTCGGCTTCAAAATTTTGCCTAAATAAATTTTTCTTGAATTCTTTTTGCAAAGCCTTGTAAATAAAAAATTTAGGTTTGCAAAACTTTTCAAAATATAAAATTGTCTAAGTGTTAAAAGTTTTTGTTGATGCAAATGCTTTTACTCTTTTTTTAAAAAAACACTCTGTCAAAAACTTAAAAATTTTACAAAAACTCAAAACACTCTATCAGAAAACTTGTTCGCCCATGTATGTTTTTGATATATGTCAAAGGGGGAGGAAAGGTCAAAGTTAAGTATTTTATAACACAAATATTCAGGGTTTTACGGGGAGTATGAGAAATAAAGGATTTTTTTCAAATCTACATTGATTCTGTTCATAACTGCTATACATCATTTTTACCTTATAAGTTTTTACTTAACTTTGAATTGTGTTGCCATAAATCAAAAAGGGGGAGATTGTTGGTGTAGGAAGCATCATATCGAACCTTGTTTTGATATTGGCAAAGGATTCAAAGTTAAGTATTATTGTTGCTCTAACAATGTTACTCAAGTGTGCAGGAAAAGTCCTAGGAACACTAGGCACGAAGTCCTGGTTCTAAGAATTGGGCAATAAGTCCTGGCCGCGGGCTGAGCAACTAAGTCCTGACATAAGGTTGGGCAATAAGTCCTGGCCGAGGGCTGGGCACCAAAGACCTGGTTTGAGGAATTGGGCACTAAGACCTGGCCGAGGGTTGGGCACCGAAGACCTGGTTCGAGGAATTGAGCACTAAGCCCTGGTCACGGACTGTGCATGAAGACCTGGTGAGTAAAGCTGGGCAAAAGTCCAATCGGAGGAGCCAGTTGGCAAAAAGGTAAATTCTCCTGAGAGGAGTAGGTGAGGACGCGTTCCTCGTCGAGGGAACAGTAGACGTCGGTTCGTCCTAGGGTTCCATTTGGGAGACCCGAAGTCAGAACCAAGACAGCTACGGTTGTAAATATTGACTAATATTCTTGCTTTGTTTGTTTTGGAACTAGCCTTGGTTCCTTGGTTATAGGGACTGAAGGAGTGTGTTTCTGCAGCTCAGAACGCCCCAAAGGAAAGGGGCAGGCAACTGGGCTAGGCACCCGGGAGGTCCCGGGCGCCCAAGGTCAAGGCCAAAACAGCAAGGAAGCAAGAACCGCATCGAAACTACATTGGGCTAGGCGCCCGGGAGGTCCCGGGCACCCAAGGTCAAAGCCAAAGAGGTAATCGAAGCAAATCAGCCACGAAGCCAGCAGACCAAGTCAAGCTAGGCGCCCAGGAGGTCCCGTGCCCCCCAGTCAGCTCCAGAGGCCGAGTCGGAGGGGATAAGCGCTGACCGAGCTACGGATTGAGTTTTCCGCAGATGAAGGCACGTGTCAGGCGCCCCCAACGTCTCAGGCGCCCCCAGGAGCATATAAAAGGGTGCTCCACCCCAAGGCTTCAACACGACTACTTTCTAACGCTCCAAAGCTTTTCGTTCAAGCGCTCCGCACCAGCAAACTCCGATTTCGAGATTCCAGCGCCGACGACGACCCTCTGCTCCGAAGTACGATCCACATCGGGCGTCGGTAAAGAAAAGTGTAGCTCTTTTCATTTACTGCAATATTCTTGTATTGAAATTTGTAAACCTTTTGCGCGGTTATAGAATTGCCCAAAGTAAACGGTCAAGGACCGTGGGCCTTGGAGTAGGAACCGACTGCGACTCCGAACCAAGTAAAATACTTGTGTTTTTGTGTGATTGTTTTGTTTCCGCTGCATTTACTCTTTCCTTAATCCGAAAAAAAGTTTTAACGATATTCACCCCTTCCCTATCGTTTTTCTCGATCCAACAAAGTGAACTCCAAGGCATACATGTAGGATGGCATGGGAGACAAGTCGTGGGCTTGCATGCATCCGAGGGACGAGAGCCAAAGTCGAAGAGGGCTTGAAGGCAACAGGTCGAGGCAGCTGGAGCAAGGACGATGAGTTGAGGGAAGCAGACTTAAAGGCATACGTGAAGGATGACATGGGAGACAAGCCGCGGCTTGCATGCATCTGAGGGACGAGAGCCAAAGTTGAAGAGGGCTTGAAGGCAACAGGTCGAGGTTGCTGAATGAAGAGTCAACTGAGTCGTGAGAATTCGAGTGCTGAGAGAACTGAACTCAGGAAGGGAAATCCTAGGGTTCGAGTGCTGAGAGAATTGCACTTGGGAAGGGAAACCTTAGGTGGCAGTCGACTGATGCTTGATCAATCGATTGAGGTAGAGCACAGAGAGATCAGTCGACTGGTGCTTGGTTCAGTCGACTGATGCAGGCGACTGGTGTTAACCAGAATGCGAATCGTCAGGCTATGACTTTCAAATTCGCGAGGACCAGTCGACTGCCCCAGGGCCAATCGACTGGTAATGGTCAGAACAGCATCGAGCACTATTTAAGAGGGCTCATTTTTTGCTGTTCTTCCTTGGCGAAACAAGCTTGGTAAAAGCCTATTAGTAGCCTACAATTGCTCAGTTCGTGTCAAAGGATTGTAGCGAGGTTTCTCCACCTACAAGGAGCAACAAGAGCTAGCCGGAGGTGTTCCGGGGAATCATCTACCGAAGGATCGAGATCGTCTATCTTACGGATAGCCGTGGAGTAGGAGTTTCATCTCCGAACCACGTAAAGGTGATGTGTTAGCATTGTTTAGTTTATATTTGAGATTTCGGCTTACGCATGCTAACCATTGTAGGAAGAAAATCGAAAAGAAAGCTATTCACCCCCCCTCTATCTAAATGGAAAGGTCCCAACAGATCCAATATAAAATCGGATAACATCTTCCCTGCCCGACGAACAATTTACACATACACACAAACACCCACGCAGTATAATTGGTCTCTAACCTCAAAACAGATATATATCATATGAAAATAATAACATCACAATACGGAATATCGTAAAAACTCACCTGAGGTGCCCCCAGGGCTGGCGCACAGTAAAAACCACACCACAAAGTCCAACAAATGAATCAAAATTACATTACCTCATGAATAAATCAAATACAAGCCCACGGTATCGAAATGAATACAAAATATAGACTACACTATCAAAAGAAACGAAATACGCGGAAGCACTCATCCAAATGAAGTCGTGGGGACTCGGGACCGGCAATTGGGCTCCTCCGTCGAGCTATCAACCTGAAAACAAAAGCATTGTGACGGGTGGTGATTCCAAATGGATTCTGCGGATATATAAAAAGATATGCATGGTAGAAAAATAGCTAAATAAGCTATACAGTAACAACATGATACCGTCTCAACAATAGTATCAGAAATATGCATAACTGAAGTAACAAAGGACTGTACATACCAGAAATCAGTCTATCCTGATCATAAAAGGGACTCGTATCATACGACCAAGTGCAGGGTCATTAAATCACACAAATGATATATCCTATATGGGCATGTCAAACAAATGCAACATAAAATGCAACAATCATAATGTGTCGCCCGAGTCATTGAGACATGCAACAAATAAATGCAACAATCACAATGCATCATATGCACATAATATAATGACATAGTCACCCCTGACGTCAATCAAGCCATTGAGACATGCGATAATGTGTCGCCCTAGTGGGTAGGGCTATGACACTATATGCACTCTACCATCACTGCTTCTGAGTGGCCGAGTGGACATGATGCTAGTGGGGGACCACCCCTATCCCATGTATATATGAGGGAGCGTCGCTCTCATATCCTCTAGTCTATGGTAAGAGAAGGATTCCCTGCCTGCTACCATGCTCCAGAGCCACTACCCATAAGCGGCCAAGCGGGGCAGTACAGAGCAAATACACACACCCAACAGTATCCACTAACCCATGAGTGGTCGTGTGTGCATATCATGTGCTGGAAGGTGATAGACTCAACCACAAGGGAGTCGTTGATCGCCGTCATGCAACAATGTAGGAATAATGCATGACTCTAACACATGCAACCCCTACCAGGTCAGCAACACATAACATAACCAAACATGCACAGGTAGTAAACATGTATCATAACCCAATCATCATATATCTAGATACACGTACATGTATAACTAGAATAAATCCATGCAACCATACAGTGGTATGCAATTTTATATCTACATACTCATGCTCACACCAATGCTATACAGAATCAGATAACAAATAAACGAGACTGTATAGAAGAAAAATCTAGATCATATCTAAGGTCAAGCGTAAGTATCAAATAGGATAACAAACGGTAGCAGATAAAGGTAAACATCAGCCTACTGCATAAATATCAATAGCCATGCATAAAAATGTAAAGTGAATCTACAGAATACAAGCAAGAAGTACCCACCTCAAATGAAGATACTCGTATCAACAAAGAACCTCCCGTCCAATGGTTCGCAACCAAAAGTCCAAATCAATACCCTATATCAAAGGTTATATTTAAATAGCTATTACAAAAATGGTAGCTAGCTAACAAATCTACTAAACTGTACTAGGTTCGATCCTAGTTATTGTTGGTGCTTGGATGGCTATAGAGGGGGGGGGGTGAATGTAGCCAGACACAAATTATTTGCCTCTTTGCAATTTCTGCACTTAGAATTAGTCACAGCGGAAGCAATACAAAAACAAAACCTAGTGATGCAGAAATGAAGAACACACCAAAACTCTAACGCGAAGATATACAAGGTTCGGGGATAACTTGCCCCTACTCCTTGGCGTGCCCGTAAGGTGGGCGATCCCTTGATCGTCGGCAAATCAAGCCCCGGAAAATCCGGATATCAAATCCTCCTTCTCGGTGGAGAAACCTCTCCACACAAAGAGTCTCAAGAGTATCAGAAATTAATCACAGAGACAAAAAGGAAGATCTTACAGATCGCTAACAAAGCACAAGGATGAGAATAGGAGAACAGATCACCGAGCACAGCACAACACCACCAACACAAGAACTCTCAGCTCTTCGTTTGCTTGCTGATCCACTCGCGACTTCCTCCAAAGACTCAAGGTTACAGCTTTGCAAGAGATCGCTTCAAGGTCAAGGATGAATCAGTGTTGTCGCAACAAGAGATGAACAGATCGAAGTTTCTTTGAGGCTTCTTCGCTACCAAGCTCTTAAGCCTCTGCCCACTGATCGCCAGGTCACAGCCACCAGACGCTCCTTTGCAGCACACCAACTGCACATCTGCAACTGCCCAGCTACCACTGAGCTCTCCTGGACTCTCTGAATCCTCACCAGTCGAGCCCCAGGTTAGCTCCTTAGCCGTTGCAGCTCGTGCCAGAAGACGTTGTTTCCTGTGAACGGAAAACTGCCAAACCTAATGTAGCAAAAGAACCCAGTTGACCTTCCTTGAGTAATCCTGAGTTACCTGCACACTTAACAGTTGTTTAGCACAACAAATCAACAGAAGATCAAATATCAAAACATATCAGTAGTGATCAGAAGAGAAACAGAATGCAATCAGAACTCTGACAGTGTTTTTGAATTAAAGCTGTCAGCTACTGATCGGTCACCAGACTGATCAGAAATGGCCCTGATCGGTCACCAGACCGATCAGGGTGATCCCAGACCGATCAGGCTCCAACCTGATCGGTCCCCAGTGAGAAACCTGGATCGTAAACTCATCTATGATCGGTCACCTTGACCGATCAAGTACTAGGGATCGGTCACCAGACCGATCCAACATGTGAGGACAGAACCTTCAGCTTTCGCAACCCAAACCCACTGATCGATCACCTGACCGATCAGGTCCCTCCCTGACCGATCAGGCTCCAGTCTGATCGGTCCGGGTGAGAAACCTTACGATAGTTTGATCGGTTACACTGACCGATCACGGGTCTCTGATCGTTCACCAGAACGATCTGAAGCCACATAGAAGCTGAACCAAAAAGCTTCTGTTCTCTCCCTGATCGGTCACCAGACCGATCAGCCCTTTCTGGATCGGTCACCAGACCGATCCACAATAGATGTTCGTGTCAACTCCCTGATCAGTCACCAGACCGATCCAGAGACTTCCAATTCAACCCAAAGTCAAGAGAACGGGCTCCCTAGCCTTCTCTAACTCGTGCTCAGTCCCCCGGACCAAGACGCCGTGCCCAGCTTCACTCACCGGGACTTCACCTAGTCCCACTAGGTGTGCCTAGTCCCACTAGGTCTTTTCTCATGCTAGCGTACGATCTCCCAGATCCACCTGGACTTCACCTAGTCCCACTAGGTGTGCCTAGTCCCACTAGGTCTTTTCCCATGCTAGCGTACGATCTCCCAGATCCACTTGGACTTCACCTAGTCCCACTAGGTGTGCCTAGTCCTCCCACTAGGTATTTTCCCATGCCAGCGTACGATCTCCCAGATCCACATGGACTTCACCTAGTCCCACTAGGTGTGCCTGTCCCACTAGGTCTTTTCCCATGCCAGCGTACGATCTCCCACATCCACCTGGACTTCACCTAGTCCCACTAGATCTTTTCCCATGCCAGTGTGCGATCTTCCAGATCCACCTGGACTTAATCTGAATTCACTCAACCAAACTTAAATCGTTGTCAACACCAAAACAACAATCGGGTCAGACTGCATTAACAGTTATCCCATTCATTTAATTACATCTTAATTAAATGATAAATTTCTAATGACCCCGCATAATTAATATTAGGTTCAAATATCAAACTTAACCTGAATCATCACCTCCTAATCATGCTAGGTTAGGCATTACAAGTAGTGAGACTAACCTCTTAACCTAAACTCAGATCAACTAATTAACCTAACACCTAATCCAATATCCCTTCAAACCATTTGCTCCAAGTTTCGTTTGGCACAAGTAGCTACATTGCAATTAAGAGTTATGAATCAAATTTATCAACCAAGACTTACCTAAAACAGTAGCCAACTCCAAGAGCAGAATACACTAGCAAAGTCACTCTCCAACTGCTTATAGCTACCTCCAATTCCCTATACTAAGCTAACACAAGCAAACTCAAACTCACAACTTCTTCCACACCTTTAACCAGAAACTCACAGCACAAACAACCCATTCCATCTCAGATCTAAGCAAATCTACTCACCAACCATATTACACTACACAAACTCAAAACACCCAATTCGATTCCGAATACAGACTTGCAGTAATGAATCTACATTCCAAATCAAGGAATCACAGTAGAATCAACACAAAACATGGAACTGATGACAAAATCTAAAGCTAACATCTTCCAAGCATAATCCTATACAAAGGAATTTTGGACAAAGAAATGAGATTAAAAGCCACTCTATCTCACTGATCCAAACAAAATCCAACACCAAGATTTATAATCTGAGAATGGAAAATACAAGAGATTAAATCTAAAACTCAATATAATCATTCCATAAGAGGAAACTCATCTCAATCCCACAATGGATTAAGGATCACCCTTAACTCACCGAAGCCAATTTCCAACTGTGAATCACACAACCAAATCATGCCACTGGATAAGCTATTTTAAATCTAAAATAGGACAATCTAATTGAACTCAGATCAATACTGCTACCATTCCAAATTCTGATCCAATAACAACATTAACATGCCACTGATCAATACAATGGCTACATCAATCCATACGAACAATCACCAAATCCACAGACCTAAACAAATACCAACATATCTTACCTGGATGATGGTTGATCTCTACTGATTGAAAAAGAATAGAGGAAGAAGTGCTACCCCAGAAGAAATCCTCATTCGTTAGATAGTCCCCTACTCCCAAATCGATGTAGGGAAATGGAAAGCTGCACATCCATGGGTCGATTAGGATTCAACAGCTAACAAGGATCGCCCGTGACACTCGGATAGTACACGCACCGCAAGAAGATGTTAGTAGGAGCCCTAGAGTCAATTATGTGATGATTGACTAGGGACCTTTTGTATCATATTCTATCATTAATAAAGACATGTTTGGTTATTATACTTTATATTTGTGCCAAATAAATAAGTATAATAATGTCCTTAGGTAGTAGGTTCTTATCTACATTATATCGATTGGTTGAATCGATAGTGAGATGATGTAGAGAACATATTACTAAACCATTCCTAGTCAAGCATTAATATTTAAAGATAATTTTAATGCATGGAGACTAGCATGTAGGTCAATTGATGACTTGAGCTCATAAGTCATGGATATATGATATCAAGTTGATACATGGTATACATTAGAGAATGTGTACTGAATTGACCTACTATGGAAAAGTTTTATAGATTGTCATATAAGCGTCATAAGCTTTCTCATGTGACTATTAGTATGAATAATCCTTAGACCTGAAGTCACTACGGTTCCCTACACAAGAAGTTATGTACTTTGGTATCGTTAAATGTCACCCGTAACAGGATGGACTATAAAGGCAATCACTCGGTATGTAATAAATTATGCAGAGGGATGTAAGTGATGTAGATGGGATCTATCCCTCCCATATGACGGGAGTGATATCTGTGGGCCTCTTGATCGAGTAGGAATACTAAAACGTATGGTCATGCTCAAATGAGTCAATATGAGATATTGAACTTATTTGTTTGAGTGAGTCTACTCGGGGATCAAGAAACACAAAGATTGATCGATGATGACACGGTCTATGCCTCATTGGTCAATCTAGATATCGAGGATGGAAGGACAAGGTCATATATTATCATAGTCACGGAGGTTAAATCGGATCTTGATTTTCTCGTCACTTGGGTAGCAATAATGCATTGCTAGATGTCGCTCATTGCTTATGTGTCTAAAGCGGTTTAGACATATTGCCAATGCTACGAGAACCTATTAGGTCACACACTAAGGGCACGATGCTTCGGAGATTAATTGATCTTAGTTTGACTAAGATTTGATCAAAATTGGATTAATTGAGTTAGACTCAAGTGAATCCAATTGAATTATAGGATTGAGATCTAATTTGAGTTTAACACATTTAGATTAGACTCAACCACATTTGAATGAGATATTAATTTATTAAAATATTTAATAAATTAATAATAGAGGAAGATGAAAAGTTTCTCTTCATTGGATGAAGAGAAATTGAAGAGCCAGATGAGAAAATGTGCTCTAAGTGGGTTTTTATTAGCATCAATGGAGGGAAACTAAAGGGACAAAAACTCTTCATATTCATGGGATGAGTATATAAGAGTTTTTCTTGTCATTTGGATTATGAACTTGTCATTCTTTCATCCCTTCCTTCTCTTGGCCGAAATCCCTCTTCTCCCTCTCCTTCTTACTTTGTGAATCTCCTCTTATGGCTAGCACCATATGTTAGTGATATGAGAGAAGTGTCCTAAGGCAATCGCCTTATGATGTAAACATTTATAATAATAAATGATAATTCACTATTTGAGTATACATGTTTTGTGTATTTGATTGGGATCTTAAACTCATCTACTGAATGTCCGCAATACAACTCACAGCATAAGAGAATTTGTGATGGGATCACAACTAGTGATTATCTCTAATGTGCAATTGTGAAGTATTGAAATTATCCCTAGTCGATGAATTGATAAAAACGGACACTATCAATTCTGTTGAGACTAGCATGGGTTATTCTCTAATCAGCTGATTCTCACTGGCTGGTGACATTGGGATGTCCAGAGATAAACATGGATGCTAGTTGAGGGAACTAGTTCATTGGAGTGACTAGCTGTAAAACTTCATATGGGAATCTACATGTAGATATGTCAATGAAGTTCTTACTGCAGCTTAAGTGCGATGTTCCTTTGACTTGCGGTGTTCAAGTCATCTTGGTCATGGAGACTTATACTTTAACATCTTAAGCAAGCATCTCCAAGGAGGTGTGGACCCAGGATGATTGGGTATAAGCCGAAGTGCCCGAAGATGTTTGAACAGCCTACAAAGGATTCACCACTCCTTGCGAGGAGATGTATACCCAGGCCTATCGTCGGATTGTTACTCAAAACCTCTGGCCAGAGTATATCATGTTTAGAGTGGAGTCTCTATACATGAGAGTAATTAGAAATCCAAGGACGAGAAAGACACTACTTGGGCTAGGTGTGACGTAGTCAGCCTAGTGGGGACTGACACCATAGACCGTGTCCTGAACCAAGTGGGTATAAGGTGGTGAAGGGAATGAGGCACGATTCATTAAGCTGCTGAAGGGTTTCAGAATAATTTCTTCTGAGGTCAAACCGTTGATCTTTCGATTAATTGGGGATCATGATGTACTACTAGGTGCCACTCATGATCGTTCTATAATTAATGGTTAATTATAGACGCCAACATAAATCGAAAACCTATTTAGTCACACGCACTACGAGTAATCCGAGGGATTTAAAACGAGTTGAAAATTGATTTTCCGATCAAGAGAAATAAGTCGAATCTGAGTTAATCAGAGGCGCAATGGAAGCTAAAAATGGCTAAGTCTTTTGAAGGCTTATTGGGCGAATTAAATGAGTTTAATTCGCGACGGTTCGGGTGGTTTGGCCGGCCAAAGAGGGTGTTGACCCTCCTTGGGTGGCCGGCCATTAAAGGGAATAAATCAATTTATTGGTTTAATTAATAAAATAAATCTAGTGTGATTTGTTTTATAAATTATGGATAAATAAATTTGTATAAAGAAATTTATATAAATAAATTTGTAGAAATTTATTCTTTTATGGAAGTTAAAATAATCCATGAATTGGTTTATTTTAATTTTATAAAATCAATTAAGAATTGATTTTTCCATAATAAGAAAGTTTATAAATTTCTTATAAAATTTATTCCATAATTTAAAGAGAAGAAGAATTTGTTTTATTATAAATTAGTTATAATAAGACTCGGCTTAAACGGAATAATTAATAAGAGAATTTATAAGATAAATTTCTTATAACTAATTCCGTTAATTCCGTTAAGAGGGAGACTTAGCAAAGGAGTTGCTACTATATAAAGGAACCAAAGGCAAGCCCTTATTCGCATTACTAATTAAGTTGTGAAGAGCTCTCCCTCTCTCTCTTCTCTTCTCCCTCTTCCTTTCCCCTTAGGGCCGGCGCCCTCTTGGAGTTTAGGGCCGACACCCCTCTTGGCTAGGGCCGGCGCACCCTCTCCTCCCTGTGAGTTGCCGTGAGCTTCAACAAGAAGGAGAAACCAAACAAGAAGAAGAAGAAGCGGATAGCGACTCCTCTCTTCCCGGAATTTGATTCCGTTTTCTTGGTGGAGTTTCCCTTTTCTCTTGTTCTTTCTTGTTGTGCCTATAGAGAATCTAGTAGTTCTCGTCGGCACAAAACTCGTGACTTTGCGAAGTCATCCCGAAGAGAACTCGGCGTGGACGCGAATAGAGGCGAAGCTTCCAAGGGACGCTACGGTTGGATCTCGTCCCTTACTTCGAGTTACGAGAGGTATAATGTAAATTAGTTTACCTTTCCGCAAAGTTTTATTTTATGATTATGTCAACACACTATAAGGTTGCATGCTAGATACGATGTTAAGATAATTTAGGAAATTATTTTATGCAAATTCTTCCGCTGCACGTAAAAATTTTAAATTTTACGAACTCGTATCCTTGTCAACATGCACCCGGTCCCAACACCATAAAGGCGATTCTTCTCTGAAGCTTGAGAGATCGTGTTCGTGTGGATACGTATAGAGGCACGGACACTTGTGTTGATGCAGTCTGACCTGATGGTTGTTTTGGTGTTGACACCGATTTAAGTTTAGGTGAGTAAGATGAGTTCGACTCAAGTCCTGATCGGGGACTGGGCACGAATCCAAGCCGGGTAATGGAAATCTCGGTGAGTGAAACCGGGTCTTGGTGAGTGAAGCCGGGTCCAGTGAGTGAAGCCGGGTGATAGAAATCCTGGTGAGTGAAGCCGGGTGATGGAAATCCCGGTGAGTGAAGCCGGGTCCCGGTGAGTGAAGCCGGGTGATGAAAATCCCGGTGAGTGAAGCCAGGTCCCGGTGAGTGAAGTCGGGTGATTGAAATCCCAGTGAGTGAAGCCGGGTCCTAGCGAGTGAAGCTAGGTGAAGGAAACCCTGGTGAGTGAAGTCAGGCTGAATGAAATCCCGGTGAGTAAAGCCGGGTCCTAGTGAGTGAAGATAGGTGAAGGAAACCTGGTGAATGCCCAGGATAGCTAGGTCCATGTCTGGTCGATCCATGGCACTCCGGTCCATCCCCCCACCGAACTCCCAGCAAGGATCCCCCTGACTCAGGCCGATCGGTCGATCATAATGACCGACCCCCCCCCCCGATCCCACCCAGCAATCGGTCCAATGACCGATCCACTATCCCTGATCAGTCAGTGTGACCGATCACAGCTTCACTGGACCGATCAGGTAGGAGCCTGATCAATCAGGGTCTTCACTGATCGGTCTGGTGACCGATCAGTGTCTGATAACTTTAATTTGAATCGTTGTTAGACGTCTGATTTCGCTCTGATCTCTTCTATTACTCTGCTTATTCCTTTTGATTTGCTGTGCTAAGCTTCTGTTGAGTGTGCAGATGTTGCAGGGATGATACAAACCAAGGAGAAGAGTCAATGGCGACTTTCACCGTGGCAGGTTTGTCTGTTTTCTGTTTCCAGGTTTCAATGGCTTCTGGCGCGGCTGGCGACTGACCGGAGGCTCAGCTAAAGAGGTCTTCAGTGGACTGAGCGCTCAGTGGAGGTCAGTGGGTCAGGCTGTGGTTCAGTGGGTGCTGATGGAGTTCGGCGACGGTGAGCAGAAGCTTAAGAAGAAGCTGGCGACGCAGAGGAGTGTCAGAACAGACAGAAAACTAGAGAAGGGTTTTGCTGGGTTGTTTGAGCTCTCTGTATAGTCTTTGTGCTTGAGTGTTCCTGCTACATCTGTGTGAGCTATTCTTCTCATTGTCTCGTGCGCTTAACTGATATCATCTGGAGACTATTTGTGGAGAGGTTTCTCCATCGAGAAGGAGGTTCTATTCTATTCGGAGTTCCGGGGCTTGATCTGCCGATGATCGAGGGATCGCCCACCTCACGGGCACACCAAAGAGTAGGGGCATGTTATCCCCGAACCTTGTACATCCTTGAGTTAGCGACTGGTTTGTATTTAATCTATTTCTGCATTTCTGTTATGTTCTTTCTATCTGTGTTTGTTTCCTCTACTAACCCTAGTCGCAGAAAGAATTCAAGAAGCCAAAAGTTTGTGTGTCTGGCTATTCACACCCCCCTCTCTAGCCATCCAAGTTCCAACAATTGGTATCAGAGCCTGGGGATCTTTTCAAACGGACTAACACCCGAAGAGTTACAACAATGGCTTTGAGAGAAGGATTCAGCACTAACCGACCCCCTTTCTTCGATGGGGCTGATTTTGTAACGACCCGTAAAATTTTCTCAATATTTTTCTTTAAAATATTGATCATGCCTAGATAGATTCTCGAGGAACATAGGGACACTAGTATGGACCTTAACCTGATTATCTATGATTTTCGATATAGATTAGGAAGCTAAGTAATAATGGGTCATACATGGGCCCTTCTAATACCATGGCTATTAAGGGACCTTAAGTAAAAATGTTATCATGAATGGAAATGGATTTCAATTAGAAATATTAACATAAGCCTTAGTGGGCTCTTATATGGGCCTTGGCAAAAATAATTATAAAAGTAATAAAAAGAAGTGCATGCACCAAGGATTGAACCTTGGACCTAGTGTATCACCATGCATGTACTAACCAATTCACCTAGCAAGGGAGTGCTATTAGAGAATGAAGAGGATTTTGGTTAAGGCTTAAAGAAGTGAAGGGTCACCATGAGAAGAGGCACTATACCATGAGAAGAGGCACCATGCCCCTTCACTTGCCTCCTTGCTTAGTATATAAGAGAGGGATGGGGAAATGAAGAGATAACTTGGCACTTAAGTTATAGTTTCTCCTCCTCTTCTCTTCCATCAAAGCTTCCCTCTCTCCTTCTTCCTCCTCCTAGCCGAAACCCACAAGGGGTTTTCTCCCTTGGAAAAGCTTCACAAGGGGACTCTCTCTTGAAGATCCAAGGTTTCCTACAAGGCTACAAGGGCTAGGGGTGATCAAGGGACAACAAGGTCTTCATCCTCTTCTCTATTTAGGGTCTATAACCAAGACACCAAGTGTAAGACTCCCTCCCCTGTGGTATAATGGTTTTCCTTGATGTTTATCATGATTTACGTTTTGTTTGGGATTTATATTGAGAAAACCATGAGCTAGGGTTTTTAATAGTTTCGGCCAAGCAAGTTGTGGAGGTATAAGATGATGTTAAAACCTTATTTGTGTTTCCTAGTGCTTTCTCATGATGAATAAAGAATAAATTGTGACTTGGGGAAATTTTGTAGCACCCTAAGGCCCTCTACAAGTTTCGGCCACCACCATGTTTCCATGGTTAGGATTGGATCTAACTCTCTAATAATGTTTCTTATGTTTCCTCATGATGCAAGGGATGTTAATGGTGATTTATGTGAATTTTTACATGCCCTTATGACCCTTGTAAGTTTCGGCCAAGATAGGTTATAGGGCAAGGAGTTAGGGCTAACTCCAAGCAAGGGTTCTAATGGTTTCCTATGGTGTTGTATGTAAGGTATTAGATGTAAATTGGGAATTGTATGAATTTTTCCATGTACTTGTGACCCTATAGGGTTTCGGCCAAGACCAAGATGTAGGGCTAGGACTTAGGGTTAACCCCAATCATGGGGTCTAATGGCTGCCTATGGCATTGTATGTAATGTATGAGCTTTCTTTTATTTATGTGACCTTTCATGTTGCTTGAATAATGGGATCTCCTCCTATTAAACATTCGGCTATGCTCATAATCTAGGGTTTGGGTTGGGTTAAGGTTTCAAGGATACTTGTTTATGGTTTACTATGATGTATGTATATGTTTAAGCATGTGGTAAGAATTTTTATGTTACCTAAAACCCTAGCTTTATGTGCTATATATCATGACTTGTATGATAGGTTATGTGCTATGTTTATTCATGAATGTTTTAAACCATATACCATGAACACATGTATTGTGATGTAGGCCTCATGTTTATGTAGAATAATGCATGTATGATGTTAAATGCCTATGATAGATATATGGTTATGAAGGTCTATGCATGTGCTATGTTGAATACCATGAATATAGGTGGTATGTGTTATGCTCATATAGATCCTACCCATGCATGTTTTATGATAGATACTATGATTATGTACACTACTTGATATGTACCATATATGTAATGCATGCTTACCTTATGTACCATGATCATGCAAGTTTGATGAACTAAGATGATGTTTATGCCTTAAGGCATAATTATGTATGTATGTCATGCTTATGAATAAAGATGATGAATGAAAATGATGTTAATGCCTCTAAGGCATAATGATGTATGCATGACATACCTTATGAATGAAGACGATGAATGATGATGATCTTCATGCCTTTAGGGCATAATGATGTTATGCATTAACTATGAATGATGAAATGCTAAGTATGTTTTATGTCATGCTTCATGTAATAAGATCATGTTTATGTCATTAAATATGCTATGAATGTCCCATGAATGATGAAGCATGTGAAGCTATTTTACTTTATGAATGGGCTTGTACCGGACCGAAGTAAGGGTCCAAGGGATGAACTCCTCATGTAAGCCTCGGTGTGGGACTACCGCAGCTGTCCCCGGTTCTAGGACTACCGCAGCTGTCCTTACCCTAGTAGGTCGAGACTAGCTACCTCGTATTTACTAGGGATGCGCGCATATGATGTATGTATGTGGTACAAGCCAGGGCCCCATGATGTGATGATTGTATTTAAGTATTTATAATTATATTTTTTTTTCAAATAAGCATCTTTATGTTATATGCATTCGACTCATGCATCCATTCATATTATGCATCATGCCATGTTAAATGTTCATATGCTTATGTTTTATGTTAAGAACCATGTCATGTTAAATGTTTCATATGCTTATGTCTCATGTTAAGAACCATGCCATGTTAAATGTTTCATATGCTTATGTTTTATGTTAAGAACCATGTCATGTTAAATGTTTCATATGCTTATGTTTTATATTAAGAACCATGCCATGTTAAATGTTTCATATGCTTATGTCTCATGTTAAGAACCATGCCATGTTAAATGTTTTATATGCTTATGTTTTATGTTAAGAACCATGCCATGTTAAATGCTTCATATGCTTATTGTGGGTTTTTCGGGCCGCAAAAACCGCCTTTTCGCGTCGCGGAAACCCCGAGAACCCAAAGCCATGGATCTCGTGCGAAGAAAAATTCCGAAACAAAAATTCACGTATCCATTTCATGCTCAAAACTCGATCTACTCCTAGATCTAAAGAGGGATAAACCATTTTTTACCTTTGGTGCGTGCCCCGCTTAATCCCGCTCTC
>JAGFNQ010000763.1:161638-186053 GCA_024364735.1 Boesenbergia rotunda
CAAATTCCACATACACTCATCACCATTTGATTTGATTGTGGAGGTGCTGAAGAATTGAATTTTTACTTGAAATCTGAAGACCCATTTGCTTAACAGCTGATGTGAGTTCTAACAATGCACTACTAATATCCTTTTGATCATTAGGAACCCCTTGAACTTCATTAACCCCTCTAGTAGATAATGCTCTACTTCCAAATTGCTGAGAATTTTCTGCCATGTTTGAAATAAGCTCCCTGGCCTGATATGGTGTCTTGTTTACTAAAGCCCCTCCAGCTGCTGCATCAATCAAAATCCTATCCATTTGTAATAATCCCTCATAAAAGTACTGGATGAGGAGCTGCTCACTAATCTGATGCTGGGGGCAACTGGAGCACAGCTTATTAAATCTCTCCCAGTAATCATAGAGTGTCTCTCCCACTATCTGCTGAATACCACAGATACTCTTTCTGATAATCGCTGTTCTGGAGGCTGGAAAATATTTCTCTAAGAATGCCTTCTTCATGGAAATCCAACTAGACACATGCCCCGTAGGTAAGTAATAAAACCAATCCTTAGCTGCTCCAGTCAAAGAAAATGGAAAAGCCCTCAGTTTGATGTCTTCCTCTGAAATGCCCTGAGGCTTCATAGTGGAGCAAACTACATGAAATTCATGCAAGTGTCTGTTTGGATCCTCTCCTGATAAACCTTGAAACTTAGGCAAAAGATGAATAAGTCCAGATCTGAGCTCAAAATCTCCACCCAGCTCTGGGTAGGCAATGCTGGAGTACTGAAAAGAAGCATCTGGTGCTGCTAGTTCTTTCATGGTCTTCTGGTGGTCTGCCATCTGATCAACTGAATAAGTGGAAATAGACTGAGTAGGAATAATGCCAAAAGCCTCTGAAACACTGAGCTGGCTCCTCCTAGCTCTGAAAGTCCTCTCAATCTCAGGGTCAAAATCCTCAAGATTACCACCTGTAGACCTGGTCATAAAAACAAGAACAAATCGCAGTACAAGTATATAGAAAGATGAAACAAATAAAATCAAATCAGATGATATAGCAGTAAGTGCAAGAAAGATAGATCAAGAAAAAATATGAAATGAATACACAAGCAAAAATCAAACAACTCAACTAGTATGTTTCCCCGGCAACGGCGCCAAAAATTCGATGAACCCAAAATGACTGTCACGAATGTGGGTCTCAAATTTAGATATTTATAAAATGCTAGAAACCCTTTTTGCAATCAAAATATGAAAAGCGTAGTAAAGGGGCCACAGGTCGTATTTTTCCAAGGGCTAGTTCAAGTTGTTCGATTCGTGCTCGAGTTTATGTGTCGTGAGTGTTTTCGGGTTTCAAATAAAATCTGGTGTTTGGTTTCAATTAGACAAGAAAAACGTAATGAAAAGGACGGAAGAATTAACCAAATGAATTTGAGCAAATAAAAGCATCTAAAAATTCAACTAATGAGAAAATTTAACCAACTAATGACTTAACGAATTTGGGAACCATTCTAATTTCAATTTTGCAAAACAAATGCTAAGCAAGAGAATCAAATGATGCTGACATTCTCGAATTGAGCTAATGCAAAATTATAAACAAAATTTCAGAAATAAAGACTTGATACAAAGTAAAGAATGGAAACTAACTTGAAACGCAAAGGAAGGAGAATTATGTGCCAAAAAGAAATTAAGTGCAGGTTCTGGGCTGGTAAGAAGCAAGCTGATCAAGTTGGATTGTGAAATAAACTACCAGTAACATGATCTACTGAATAGAAAGAACAATGCAACAATTAATGAAACTACTGATTAAGCAATTTAAAATGCAGAGATTACACTGGTGAAGAAACAAAATTCGACAGCTAAAGACTGCAACCTGAATACAGCAATTGAAACAAGGCAATTCAGCAATGAAACAAGTTAATTCAGAGGGAATGATGTGAACACAAACTTAGTGGAGAAACAGAATCCAGCAGCTAAACATATGCAAACATTTACTCAAACAAAACTAACTTGTAGAGTGAAAACTGCTGTGCAGAAATGGATTGCAGTAGAATTTCGATGCAAATGTCACATAAGAAAGCTGATTTCAAATGCAATAAAGTTCTAATGCAAGGCTCCACTGATCCAACTTCAGAATTGACAATTGGGGATTGCAGAAGTGAAGTTGGACAGCAGAAATGAAAAGGCAGAAATTACTAAGTTGACTACAGAAATTGTAACGATAGATCAATTGCTGAAACTAACAATTGCAATATGAATTTGAATCACTACTCTAGGTGCAGCAAAGCTTCAAAAGGAGCTAAGGTTACTTGGCACGAAATGCAAAAGCTTAAACTGAAACAATGCAGCCTTAAAACTGAACTTATGCAAAATTGAAACTGAAATGCAGCTTTAAACTAATGTGCAAAGCAGAAATTGTCATTAAGTGCAGAAACTAGATGTAAATGCTTGTAAAATAAGATAAACTACAATGTAGATTCGAAAGATGAAACTAAATCTATCCTAGAGCACAATTCAGAAACTCAAACAGAACACTGCTACACTTAAAGGAAATGAAAACTGGCACGCTGTTACCTCACTGATACGCAAGTGAAAAAACATGAAATAAACTGAATTTGCAAACGATTGTTCACTAAACAAACTCCCTATCTGATTGTCTTGCAGTATTAAGACCTAATTAAGGAAAAGCAATTCAGAAACTGAAAGTAACGCAGCTGATACAAGTGCAGAAACAGGATTAAGAGCAGAATTGAAATTACAGCTACAAACACGAAGAAATTTCATTAAAAACTAATCTCGATCCTTCCCATGTATCAAGACCACCTTGTTCGTCACGCAAGGGCAAGCCAAGAACCCCTTCAACTCGCAAATCGCTGGAAATTTAGCTCCAATGTCAGATCTGATCCAAACTGCATCCGACGCAATCTGGAGCTAAAATCGCCACTGAAACTTCCTCCCAACGATCCAAATCTTGCTCTAAGGTTGTGATCGAGTTGGACACGCCTTCACTGAAGAAAATCGCCGAAGAAATGAAGTAAAATCGAAGAAAAGCGAAGAAGAACGAAGCTGGAAATGGCGAAGACGCGACCCCGAGATCTGCCGAGGGAATTCCCTTTTAAACTTAAACCATTTAATTTGGACGGCTGAGATTAATCCCGCTTCATCCAACGGTGGATCTTTGTCCGATTTGATTCAAAATTTCCAGATCTCGATCAGAGGTCAAGATCAACCTCGTGGTAGCTCGGATCTGCCAGATCTCCAACGGATGGCTCAGATCAACTTGATATTTGAATGGGTGGTCTAGATCTCTCTGAATGTGATCCAACGGCTAGATGATCTCCGATTGAGTTGAAACTCTCAGATCTTGATCTGATCACTTGATTAGACTTAACCCCAGCTCGGATTAGTCAAAAGTTCTCAGATGGTCTAGATCTAACCGTTCTTGCATCGGACGGTCCACATGAATTGGAGCTTGATTACTTGATCTAGTCCACTTTTGACTCGACTTTGACCCAACATGACCTAGGTCCATAATCCTTCCAAGCCTACAAAAGTAGATCAAAAATTTAGTGACAAAACAACCCAAAATGACTGTCACGAATGTGGGTCTCAAATTTAGATATTTATAAAATGCTAGAAACCCTTTTTGCAATCAAAATATGAAAAGCGTAGTAAAGGGGCCACAGGTCGTATTTTTCCAAGGGCTAGTTCAAGTTGTTCGATTCGTGCTCGAGTTTATGTGTCGTGAGTGTTTTCGGGTTTCAAATAAAATCTGGTGTTTGGTTTCAATTAGACAAGAAAAACGTAATGAAAAGGACGGAAGAATTAACCAAATGAATTTGAGCAAATAAAAGCATCTAAAAATTCAACTAATGAGAAAATTTAACCAACTAATGGCTTAACGAATTTGGGAACCATTCTAATTTCAATTTTGCAAAACAAATGCTAAGCAAGAGAATCAAATGATGCTGACATTCTCGAATTGAGCTAATGCAAAATTATAAACAAAATTTCAGAAATAAAGACTTGATACAAAGTAAAGAATGGAAACTAACTTGAAACGCAAAGGAAGGAGAATTATGTGCCAAAAAGAAATTAAGTGCAGGTTCTGGGCTGGTAAGAAGCAAGCTGATCAAGTTGGATTGTGAAATAAACTACCAGTAACATGATCTACTGAATAGAAAGAACAATGCAACAATTAATGAAACTACTGATTAAGCAATTTAAAATGCAGAGATTACACTGGTGAAGAAACAAAATTCGACAGCTAAAGACTGCAACCTGAATACAGCAATTGAAACAAGGCAATTCAGCAATGAAACAAGTTAATTCAGAGGGAATGATGTGAACACAAACTTAGTGGAGAAACAGAATCCAGCAGCTAAACATATGCAAACATTTACTCAAACAAAACTAACTTGTAGAGTGAAAACTGCTGTGCAGAAATGGATTGCAGTAGAATTTCGATGCAAATGTCACATAAGAAAGCTGATTTCAAATGCAATAAAGTTCTAATGCAAGGCTCCACTGATCCAACTTCAGAATTGACAATTGGGGATTGCAGAAGTGAAGTTGGACAGCAGAAATGAAAAGGCAGAAATTACTAAGTTGACTACAGAAATTGTAACGATAGATCAATTGCTGAAACTAACAATTGCAATATGAATTTGAATCACTACTCTAGGTGCAGCAAAGCTTCAAAAGGAGCTAAGGTTACTTGGCACGAAATGCAAAAGCTTAAACTGAAACAATGCAGCCTTAAAACTGAACTTATGCAAAATTGAAACTGAAATGCAGCTTTAAACTAATGTGCAAAGCAGAAATTGTCATTAAGTGCAGAAACTAGATGTAAATGCTTGTAAAATAAGATAAACTACAATGTAGATTCGAAAGATGAAACTAAATCTATCCTAGAGCACAATTCAGAAACTCAAACAGAACACTGCTACACTTAAAGGAAATGAAAACTGGCACGCTGTTACCTCACTGATACGCAAGTGAAAAAACATGAAATAAACTGAATTTGCAAACGATTGTTCACTAAACAAACTCCCTATCTGATTGTCTTGCAGTATTAAGACCTAATTAAGGAAAAGCAATTCAGAAACTGAAAGTAACGCAGCTGATACAAGTGCAGAAACAGGATTAAGAGCAGAATTGAAATTACAGCTACAAACACGAAGAAATTTCATTAAAAACTAATCTCGATCCTTCCCATGTATCAAGACCACCTTGTTCGTCACGCAAGGGCAAGCCAAGAACCCCTTCAACTCGCAAATCGCTGGAAATTTAGCTCCAATGTCAGATCTGATCCAAACTGCATCCGACGCAATCTGGAGCTAAAATCGCCACTGAAACTTCCTCCCAACGATCCAAATCTTGCTCTAAGGTTGTGATCGAGTTGGACACGCCTTCACTGAAGAAAATCGCCGAAGAAATGAAGTAAAATCGAAGAAAAACGAAGAAGAACGAAGCTGGAAATGGCGAAGACGCGACCCCGAGATCTGCCGAGGGAATTCCCTTTTAAACTTAAACCATTTAATTTGGACGGCTGAGATTAATCCCGCTTCATCCAACGGTGGATCTTTGTCCGATTTGATTCAAAATTTCCAGATCTCGATCAGAGGTCAAGATCAACCTCGTGGTAGCTCGGATCTGCCAGATCTCCAACGGATGGCTCAGATCAACTTGATATTTGAATGGGTGGTCTAGATCTCTCTGAATGTGATCCAACGGCTAGATGATCTCCGATTGAGTTGAAACTCTCAGATCTTGATCTGATCACTTGATTAGACTTAACCCCACCTCGGATTGATCAAAAGTTCTCAGATGGTCTAGATCTAACCGTTCTTGCATCGGACGGTCCACATGAATTGGAGCTTGATTACTTGATCTAGTCCACTTTTGACTCGACTTTGACCCAACATGACCTAGGTCCATAATCCTTCCAAGCCTACAAAAGTAGATCAAAAATTTAGTGACAAAACAACCCAAATATAGCAAGATTTACAATTAGGTCCAAAAAAAGGGTGTAAATCCTAAAACCTAGGCCAAATCCACAATTACACAAGTAAAATATGGGACAAACACAGATTTAAACATATAAAATGATCAACAAAATGACATTTATCAGTATTTAATCTTTCCGCTTGAAAAACCTTGGTCTAACTAGTCTAGGATATAGCAAGGTAGCTTTGGCTAGTTCAACTTTACCAAGTAAACCAAATAGGTAGGCCTTACCATACTTGACTCCCTAGACCAAGTTTCCCTAACGTATTATCATCTCCCCCCACCCTGATACTAAGTTGGATAAGAGTCAAATTAGCTTTTTAGTCTAGTTCTAAGTACCTTGATGGGTATGAATTAGTTTTGAGGTACCAACTAGTTTCGATCAATCCCCTGAGTTGTATGATCGATGTTTAGGGTTAACATAGTGAATATCCTTTTTGGGAATGTAATATTGATTTAGCCCTACTTGCTTTGTTAGATAAGCTTTCAGGACCCACACGTTCATTAGGTTTTTTCATGGGGTTACAATTGAAATATTAGTTGATCCTATTTTGAACCCAATTCCAAATTTGTAAACTCATTTTTGAGATCCAATGATAAGGTCAAGTTTTTTGGATCTCATTGTGAAGGTTCCTAGTATGTCCTTTAGCCTTTGAACTTCACCTTTTAAGGTGGAGTTCTCTTTTTCAAATTGAGTTAACTTTTCAATTTGAATTAGTTGAGTTGAGTTCTTTGTATTAATTTTCTCCTTATGGTCTGGATTTTCCTTAAGGAGTTAGTTGACCATAATTTCATATGCATAATGTTTCTTATCTAAGCATGTTTAATCTTAAAGAACTTTGAGTTAAGTAAATTTTGTATCTCTTTCAAACCTTCAGAAATGAATATGGACACGTGGCTTGAATCGTATTAAAAATCTTTGTCTTGATCCATTTCTGACTTCGATCGGGTTTCCATTAGCATGAGGTACCTAACTTGCTTAGTATTGTTGGTGTCTGAATCTTCTGAGGATGACTCATCCTTGGTTTCTTGGAGGGCCTTCTTCTTTATAGTGTTCTTGGGTTCTTTCTTTTAGTTTGGGCATTCGTACTTGAAGTGCCTCTTTTTATTGCATCCAAACCAGGTGATATTGCTTTTGGTGTCATCGGATATGGGCTTCATCACCTTTTGAAGGACCTTCTTGGTGAATCTCTTCTTCTTTCTGGTGAATATTTTTCATACCAGGTTCACCAGGTGTTCTTCATCTTCAAATTCTGAGCTTGACTCACTCTCTGAATTAGCCTTGGTTATGCTCCTTGACTTTGACTACTTTGAAGAAGTCACAAATAAAGCTACCCTTTTCTTGACCGATTTGGCATTAGATTGTTCATGTAGTTCTAATTCATAAAATAGTTCATCTAATTTTAAATTAGAGAGATTCATTGAAATCTTGTAGGCGTCTATAAAAGATGTCACAATGTATTTTGAGGGAATGCATTGAGGGCATACCTTATGACATCCCAGTTCTCTGATTGGTGTCCAATTAAGTGTAGCCCGTTCATGATGTCCTTGATGTTAGTGATATGAGAGAAGTGTCCTAAGGCAATCGCCTTATGATTGTAATCATTTATTTTAATAAATGAATATTCACTATTTGGGTATACATGTTTGTGTATTTGATTGAGATCTTAAACTCATTTACTGAATGTCCGCAATACAATTTACAGCATGAGAGAATTTGTGATGAATTCACAACTAGTGATTATCTCTACATGTGCAATTGTGAAGTATTGAAATTGTCACTAGTCGATGAATTGATAAATACGGACACTATCAATTCAGCATGGATTATTCTCTAATTAGCTGATTCTCACTGGCTGGTGACATTGAGATGTTCGGAGATAAACATGAATGCTAGTTAAGGGAACTAGTTCATTGGAGTGACTGGCTGTAAAACTTCATATGGTAGTCTACATATAGATATGTCAGTGAAGTTCTTACTGCAGCTTAAGTGCGATGTTCCTTTGACTTGCGGTGTTCAAGTCATCTTGGTCATGGAGACTTATACTTTGACATCTTAAGCAAGCATCTCCAAGGAGGTGTGGACCCAGAATGATTGGGTATAAGTCGAAGTGCCCGAAGACGTTTGAACAGCCTACAAAGGATTCACCACTCCTTGCGAGGAGATGTATACCCGAGGCCTATCGTCGGATTGTTACTCGAAGCCTCTGGCCAGAGCATGACATGTTCAGAGTATGAATCTCTTAGACACATGAGAGTAATTAGAATCCGTAGGACGAGAAAACGTTACTTGGGCTAGGTGTGACGTAGTCAGCCTAGTGGGGACTCACTCACATAGACCATGTCCTGAACCAAGTGGGTATAAGATGGTGAAGGGAATGGGGCACGATTCATTATAGCTGCTGAAGGGTTTCAGAATTGTTTCTGAGGTCAACCATTGATCTTTCGATTAATTGGGGATCATGATGTACTACTAGGTGCCACTCATGATCGTTCTATAATTGATTAATTATAGACGGCCAACATAAATTGAAAGCCTATTTAGTCACACGCACTACGAGTAATCCGAGGGATTTAAAACGATTTGAAAATTGGATTTTCCAATCAAGAGAGATTAGGTTTGGTTTAGCCAAACGATAAGTCGAATCTGAATTTTCAGAGACGCACCGGAAGCGTAAAATGGCTAAGTCTTTTGAAGACTTAATAGATGAATTAAATGAGTTTAATTCATTGGGGCGTGGCTTGGATGGGCCGGCCAAAGAGGGCCTCCATCCTCTTTGCTTGGCCGGCCACAACAAAGGGAGAGAACCAAGTTTTTGGTTCAATTTATAAAATAAACCAAGTGTGGTTTGTTTTATAAAATTATGGATGATATAAATTTTTTTATATAATAAACCAAGGTTTGGTTTATTTTTCATGGAAATTAAAATGAACTATGGATTGGTTTATTTTATAAAATCAATCATGGATTGATTTACCATGATAAGGAATTTATTCCATAAGAGAAAAGAGACTTGATTGATTTTTATCATGAATTAAAATATGATTTTAACCATGATATAAAATCAAACTAGGCATGATGGAATAAGTTATTCCATATTTGAGAGGCTTAATGATTGAGAGACCACTATATAAAGGACCCAAGGCAAGGCTTGGAAAATAATCGAAGTGATGAAGGCATAGGCTCTCTCCCTCTCTTTCTCTCCTTCTCTTCTCCCCTTCTTGTCGTGCGCCAACCAGCCCCAAGAAGGATCTTTTGCCGACCACCACCTGCTGCCGGAGAAGGAAGCTCCGACCATCCTTTTGTGGTTAGTCTTGCGACTTCTCTCTTGGTTTTTCTCGTCGCGTTCTTGGAGAATCTAGTAGTTCTCGAGAACACGAAACTCGTGGCTTTGCGAAGTCATCTCGAAGATACTCAGCGTGGACGCGAATAGAGGCGGAGCTTCCAAGGGACGCTTATGGTTGGATCTCGTCCCTTCCTTCGAGTTACGCGAGGTAATACGTAAATTAGTTTATGTTTCTACAAAATTTTAAATATATGATCATGTCTACACAAGATAAATTTGAATTCTTAGATGTGTGGTTAAATAATTTTAGAAATTATTTATGCTAATCCTTCCGCTGCACGTAATTAATTTTAAAATTACGAACCCGCATCCATGTCAACATGCACCCGGTCCCAATAGTGGTATCAGAGCCAAGTTTGTGTTCGACATAATCATATAATTGTTTTTGCGAAAGCTTTGTCATGATCTCAATTTTGGAAATTTTTCCAATTATGGAAACTTTCCAATTATGATAAATTTTCAATTTAGGAATTTCAAAGTTTGGAAATCCTCATGAAATTTCGCAAACTTTTGAAATATCTCTGTGTCTGAAATTTTATGATAATTGTGAAAACATTCCATTTTTCGAAACTTTCCAATTTTGGAAAAATGTAAGTTTTCTTTGTACCAGAAATTTACAATTATTTTGAAAACCTTTTATTTTTTGGAAACTTTCCATTTATGGAAAGCTCACAATTTTGGGCACTTTCTTTCAAGAAAGTCTAGATAAATTATGGAAATATTAATTGACATTTAAATTCATAATTAGAAATTAAATTATTTACAAAATTCTATATTTTGGATTGAGCCTCGGGGAGCCGTCCAAATTAAGTTATTGTTATTAATTTTCCATAAATAAAATATGTGATCAAATCTTGAAAATTTTTGAGGTGATTCTCAAACGATAATTTCCTTATTTGATTTTCTGAGGTGATGCTCTTACATATTATTGTCTCCAAAATTAATTAGGAAAATTGTTTCTATAGAGTATATTTCCTTAAATAAGATTTTCATGAAAATAATATGTGGTTGAATTAAGGGAATCTGTCTCTTAATTTAATAAGATTTGATTTAGAGAAATCAAAGTCTTAATCATATTATTTCGGAAATTGATTATGACAATTCAGGAAATTGTTTCCCAAAACAATTCCTTGAATAAAGTATGAAATTAGAATTAGAAAATCCGGTTCCTAATTCAATTATTGAGACTTGATAAATTAAGTCACATACATACTTTATTAAGGAAATCGTTAGAACATGACATAATTATATGTCATGAATGTGCATAAAAGAAAAGGATAAGACCCAAAACCCCTTACAAAATATTAAGGTCAACACCTTCCATTAATATGGTTAGAACCGGAGTTTTGTTTCTCGTTTGGGTTGATGGACACATCCATGCTCGGCTTGAACCTCAACATGTTCAAACCATGGAATTAGTTTATGATTAATATAGTTAGAGTCAGAGGTCAATCCTTAGTTTTGGTTGTTGGACACATCCAAGCCTGACTAAACGGTTGAATGACCTCCAACTATATTAAAACTATTTCTTGATTAATGGGTCAGCCTTAAGCTTGGAGCATCGATTTATTGTGCCATAGCCAAGGTCGATGTAAAGAGAGGTGCAGTTGGGTGCTATGTATATTATTACATACTTGTTAATGAGTTAACAACCCAATGATTTATGCAAACATTCAATTAGTTGATAATGTGATAGTTACATATGTATAATATGTAATCGGTATAATTACCAACCTTCATAGCTAAGAATAACTTGATGGACTCTAGCCATGGTTGTTCTTATCTATGGTTGGATATTGATTGCTTATTTCCGCAAGTGCACGGTTTACCGTCAAGTAATAAAATATCGATCCCACAGGGACTGGGACAAGTACTAGAAATTTACGAGTTTTAATTATCCAGATGATTGATCTAATGAGAAATTTACTCTAAATCAAACAATTCAAGCGATCGAAAATCAGCGAAAGTATTGAGAGATAAAAATAATCCTAGGATTACGGTTTCACCACTCTAACTATTATCACGACGGTTCTCCGTTGACGACTACTTATACTCAGGTTAGTTTCTTTTATTTGAATGCAACTTTCTCTATCAAGGTTTTCGAAATAGATGATCTTTACATGCTTTGAAATCCTGTCACTAGATTCCCGCAAACCTATCTAAACGTCTACCAGATTCGTAAGTTGATTCCTAAATTATTGACGGCCTCTTTTGAAGATCACGCCGATGTATCTACTTTAATCTATCTCTAGTCTTATGGCATACGTACGTAGATGACTCTTACCTGCATTGGATCCTGTCACATGAATCCTGCAAAGCCTATCTAGACAATTACCATTTTCGTAGAAACCAATCAAAGCATCATTTAACAATTGAAACAACCAACGAGAATATGTATAATCGAAAAAACCAGAGTTAATAACAAATCATGAAAATAGTTAGGGGCTACTCCCTCATCCTAAGATTTATACGACTACTCCATAACACCGGAGAATTCGACAATAAGATAAGAAATAGACATTACTAATCCTCCTTGATGGTGTCTTCGTCTTCCTGTCTCGATTGCTGCCGCCGTTTTCTCCTCCTCCTCCTCCTTTTTTTTAGGTCTTCTCCCCTTTTATAGAGCCTCCTCGCCGTGATACATGGTATATCCATTGGATTGACCCTTTCCATCTTTTAAAATCACCGCCGCGTTAATAGTAATCTTTTATCACGAAGCTTTCCAAATCAGCGCCACAGCCATGTTGATCGACACGGCCCGAACATGTTCTCCTCTGCTTCCTGGTGTCGTTCTTCAATAGCATCGCCACGCCCGTGCCCTTAACTGGCACGGGCGTGTCTTCACGCGCCACAGCTGTGCTTAACCAACACGCCTTGAGCGTGTTGGTCTCTGGATTCTGGTACGAAGTCTTCAGGAAACACCACGGCCGTGGTAACCATGGCACGGGCGTGTTGTTCTGATACGCTGGGTAGTTCGTCTGGTTTTGTGCATCCTGTCATCAAAATTCAACCCAAAGCAGTATCCTTCATCCAAAATATGTAAAACCAAGTAAAAACTATCAAATATGCCTCTAATAAGATAAAACGAGATGAAATGCATATATGTTTGATGCTCAAAACTATACAAGAGTTGCACACATCAGATATCAACCTATTTGGAGATGTTCCTACGATCTCCCGAATTGATAAAAAAGGGTTATTCAATTCGAAAAATAAATAGAATTTAATTAATGTATATTGATGCATTCTTTATCATTCTCATCACATAACCTCAATTTGTATTTCTAGGATAATCACCTGATCATGTCTTCTCTGAATTTGCGTTCCATTTTGGACACCAATAAGCTGACTGGGCCAAACTTCATAGACTGGCTTCGAAACCTGAGGATAGTCCTCAAGGCAGAAAAGCTTGCTTATATTGGTGCAGAATGCACCAAAGTCAAACTTATGTTTTGATAATGACAACAAAGGTCAAAAGTTAAGTCTTACTTGTGTTTCTAACAAGTTACTCTAGTGTGCAGAGATAAAGTCCTAGCAAAGGACTGCTAGGCAACTGGCGAAGGACTGCCAGTAGCAAAGCCCTAGCGAAGGACTGCTAGGCAACGGGCGAAGGACTGCCAGTAGCAAAGCCCTAGCGAACGACTGCTAGGCAACTGGCGAAGGACTGCCAGTATCAAAGCCCTAGCGAAGGACTGCTAGGCAACTGGCGAAGGACTGCCAGTATCCAAGACCTGACAAAGGACCGTCAGGCAAAAGTCCAACCAAAGGAGCGGTTGGCATCAGGTAATTTCTCCCGAGAGGAGTAGGTGAGGACGCGTTCCCCGTCGAGGGAACAGTAGGCATCGGTTCGACCTAGGGCTCCATTTTGGAGACCAAAGTTAGAACCAAGACAGCTAAGGCTGTATAAACAAATACTTTATTGCTTTATTGTGTTTTGGACTAACCCTGGATGCAGGACCGAAGGAACGTGTGTCTGCAGCTCAGAAGCCTCAAAGGAGAGAGGCAAGGCTGAGTAGGGCGCCCGGAGTGTCCCGGGCGCCCCCAAGGTTCATACAAAACAAATCAAAGCAAAGAAGGTTCCAACAGCTGCTGGGCGGGGCGCCCCCATGCTCCCGGGCGCCCGCGCTGCTCCCGGGCGCCCCCATGCGCGTACCTCGAACCAGAACCCCTCGAAGCCAAGGCGAATAAAGTTTGACCCGGTCAATCCGGGCAGCCCGAGTCCTCCGGGCGCCCCGGTCAAAGCGGATCCAGAGGATCAGACGTGACCGAGACTTTGACGGATCAAAGGCCACGTGGGGGGCGCCCCCGACGTCCCGGGCGCCCCCAGGCCCTATATAAAGGCCCTTCGACCAAGGCTTCAGAAAACCAATTCATTCAACGTTTCTACGCTCTTCTGCTCTCGCGCTTTGCTCCGGAAACTGCCCAACTCGAGCTGACGACGTCCCGCTGCTCCGAACAAGTGAACCTACAATCGGACGTCGGTAAAAGAAGAGCATCTTTTTCTTAATTGTTAAAGTTTACTACACTTACTCTGTATTCAATATTTGTAAACTGTCTTTGCGCCAAATATAGAATTGCCCAAAGTAAACGGTCAATGACCGTGGGCCTTGGAGTAGGAGTCGACACAGGCTCCGAACCAAGTAAATCGACTGTGTCTCTTGTTGGGACCGGGTGCATGTTGACAAACATACGAGTTCGTAAAATTTAAAATTTTTACGTGCAGCGGAAGAGTTTGCATAAAATAATTTCCTAAATTATTTTAACTTCGTATCTAGGATGCAACCTTATAGTGTGTTGACATAATCATAAAATAAAACTTTGCGGAAAAGTAAACTAATTTACTTTATACCTTTCGTAACTCGAAGAAAGGGACGAGATCCAACCGTAGCGTCCCTTGGAAGCTCCGCCTCTATTCGCGTCCACGCCGAGTTCTCTTCGGGATGACTTCGCAAAGTCACGAGTTTTGTGCCGACGAGAACTACTAGATTCTCTATGGGCACAATTTAGAAGATCAAGAGAAAAATTAGGAAACTAACCAACGAAACAACGGAATCGAATTCCGAGAAGAGAGGAGTCGCTATCCGCTTCTTCTTCTTCTTGTTCGGGTTCTCCTTCTTCTTGAAGCTCACGGCAACACCTTCTAATGGAGGAGTTGTGCCGGCCCTAGATGGAGGATGAAGCTTCAAGGTGCGCCGGCCCTAATTCACCAAGTGGGCACCGGCCCTAGGCAAGAGAGGGAGAAGGAGAAGAGAAGAGAGAGAGGGAGAGCTCTTATTCAATTACTTGATTGGCCATAAGGGCTTGCCTTTGGTTCCTTTATATAGTAGCAACTCCTTTGCTAAGTCTCCCTCTAAACCGAATTAACGGAATTAACGGAATTAGTTATAAGAAATTTATTTTATAAATTCTCTTATTAATTATTCCGTTTAAGCCGAGTCTTATTATAACTAATTTATAATAAAACAAATTCTTCTTCTCTTTAAATTATGGAATAAATTTTATAAGAAATTTATAAACTTTCTTATTATGAAAAAATCAATTCATAATTTATAAGAAATTTCTACAAATTTATTTATATAAATTTCTTTATACAAATTTATTTATCCATAATTTATAAAACAAATCACACTAGATTTATTTTATTAATTAAACCAAATAAATTGATTTAATTCCCTTTAATGGCCGGCCACCACAAGGAGGGTTAGCACCCTCTTTGGCCGGCCAAACCAACCTGAACCGGTCGCGAATTAAACTCATTTAATTCGCCCAATAAGCCTTCAAAAGACTTAGCCATTTTTAGCTTCCATTGCGCCTCTGATTAACTCAGATTCGACTTATTTCTCTTGATCGGAAAATCCAATTTTCAACTCGTTTTAAATCCCTCGGATTACTCGTAGTGCGTGTGACTAAATAGGCTTTCGATTTATGTTGGCCGTCTATAATCAACTAATTATAGAACGATCATGAGTGGCACCTAGTAGTACATCATGATCCCCAATTAATCGAAAGATCAACGGTTTGACCTCAGAAGAAATTATTCTGAAACCCTTCAGCAGCTCTAATGAATCGTGCCCCATTCCCTTCACCATCTTATACCCACTTGGTTCAGGACACGGTCTATTTGTGTCAGTCCCCACTAGGCTGACTACGTCACACCTAGCCCAAGTAATGTCTTTCTCGTCCTTTGGATTTCTAATTACTCTCATGTATTTAAGAGACTCGCACTCTTAACATGATATACTCTGGCCAGAGGTTTTGAGTAACAATCCGACGATAGGCCTGGGTATACATCTCCTCGCAAGGAGTGGTGAATCCTTTGTAGGCTGTTCAAACATCTTCGGGCACTTTGGCTTATACCCAATCATCCTGGGTCCACACCTCCTTGGAGATGCTTGCTTAAGATGTTAAAGTATAAGTCTCCATGACCAAGATGACTTGAACACCGCAAGTCAAAGGAACATCGCACTTAAGCTGCAGTAAGAACTTCATTGACATATCTATATAGATAACCATATGAAGTTTTACAGCTAGTCACTCCAATGAACTAGTTCCCTTAACTAGCATCCATGTTTATCTCCGGACATCCCAATGTCACCAGCCAGTGAGAATCAGCTGATTAGAGAATAACCCATGCTAGTCTCAACAGAATTGATAGTGTCCTTTTTATCAATTCATCGACTAGGGATATTTTCAATACTTCACATTTGCACATTAGAGATAATCACAAGTTGTGATCCCATCACAAATTCTCTTATGCTGTGAGTTGTATTGCGGACATTCAGTAGATGAGTTTAAGATCCCAATCAAATACACAAACATGTATACTCAAATAGTGAATTATCATTTATTAAATAAATGTTTACATCATAAGGCGATTGCCTTAGGACACTTCTCTCACATCACTAACAAACTCCCACTTGGCCTAATGCCAATCGCTACGGTATCCAATACCACAGGCTCTAACATGACCCTCAAACTTGCTTTGAGGCAAGGCCTTAGTTAAAGGATCCGCTATATTCCTTTCAGTGGGAACCCTCTCAATTTGTATGTCATTCCTACTTATAATCTCTCTGATCAGATGATAGCGTCGAAGCACGTGTTTGGATCGCTGATGAGACCTTGGTTCCATTGCTTGTGCAATAGCTCCATTGTTGTTGCAGTAAACCGGCACTGCTTCATCAATGGTTGGAACCTCACCAAGTTTCGAAACAAACTTCTTGATCCAAACTGCTTCCGTGGTATAATCCGCTACGGTGTCTTGTTTGGAACTTTTCCAACTTACTGTGCCTCCATTCAAAGTAAATACGTATCCAGACTGCGATTTGGAGTCATCCTTATCTGTCTGGAAACTGGCATCTGTATACCCACGTATTACCATATCTCCTTCTCCATATATTAGGAACACATCCTTAGTTCTTCTTAAGTACTTAAGGATTGTCTTGACAGCCGCCCAATGATCCATTCCTGGATCCGACTGGTATCTGCTTGTGACGCTCAAAGCATACGATACATCGGGCCTAGTACATAACATAGCATACATGATAGATCCTATTGCGGATGCATAGGGAATCTTATTCATGCAAATCCTCTCGTCTTCTGTGCGCGGACACATAGACTTTGAAAGGTTGATCCCATGCCTGATGGGAAGGTAACCTTTCTTGGATTCCGACATGCTAAACCTTTTTAGCACTCGGTCTATATATGTAGACTGCGAAAGACCAAGCAACCGTTTTGATCTATCTCTATAGATTCTAATCCCAAGGATATAGGTTGCTTCTCCCAGGTCTTTCATGGAGAAAGTTTTGGACAACCAAATTTTAACTGTCTGTAAAACTGATATATCGTTTCCTATAAGTAATATGTCATCGACATATAATACTAGGAATACGACTGCACTCCCACTAACCTTCTTGTACACACAAGGTTCGTCAGGATTTTGTGAGAAATCAAACTCTTTGATTGTCTCATCAAAACGGATGTTCCAGCTCCTGATGCTTGCTTCAGTCCATATATGGATCGTCGAAGCTTGCATACTTTGGTTTTATCAACCGATGTGAAACCTTCAGGTTGTATCATGTATACATCCTCAAGCAGGTTTCCATTAAGGAAAGCTGTTTTCACATCCATTTGCCATATCTCATAATCATAATGAGCTGCTATGGCTAGGAGCATCCGAATGGATTTAAGCATAGCTACTGGCGAGTAGGTTTCGTCATAATCAATTCCTTGTTTTTGACGATATCCTTTTGCCACTAATCTAGCCTTAAAGGTAACAACATTACCTTCCATGTCGGTTTTCTTCTTGAAAACCCACTTGCACCCTATGGGCTTAATCCCTTCAGGTGGGTTAACCAAGTCCCATACTTGGTTTTCGTACATGGAATCCATTTCCGACTTCATGGCTTCAAGCCATTTGTCCCTTTCTGAACTTTTCAGGACATCTTCATAACTGATAGGTTCATCATCGCTTATGAGTAACACGTCGTTCGATTCACTTACGAGAAATCCGTATCTCTCTGGAATATTGCGTGCCTATCAGACCTACGAAGAGGTGGTGTTGTTTTAGGTTCAACTGATAGCTCATCATTATGAGTTATGGTTGTGGGTCTAGACTAGGTGTCTCTGTAATGTCTATTGGAGTTTCTTGAACTTCATCAAGTTCAATGCCACTCCCACTGTTTTCTTGTAAAAGAAATTCTTTTTCTAGAAATACAGCATGCCTTGAAACAAACACCTTTTGCTCCAAGGGATGATAGAATTGGTAACCCTTCGTTTCCTTAGGGTATCCAATAAATAGACACTTATCAGACTTAGCATCCAATTTGTCTGATATAACCCGCTTCACATAAGCAGGACAACCCCATATCTTAAGGTGAGTTAAGTGAGGTTTCTTACTATTCCATGTCTCATATGGAGTAGTAGAGACTACCTTGGTCGGGACTCTGTTTAGCAAGTAAACAGCTGTCTTAAGTGCATAGCCCCAAAAGGATTTTGGAAGAGTTGCATGATTCATCATGACCTAACCATGTCCATCAAGGTTTGGTTACGCCTCTCAGATACACCATTATGCTGTGGTGTATACGGCGGAGTCCATTGGGACAATATCCCATTGTCCCTAAGATAATCTTGAAATTCTTGACTCAAGTATTCACTACCCCGATCGGATCGAAGTATTTTAATACTTTTGTCAAGTTGTTTCTCTACTTCATTTCTGAACTCTTTGAATTTCTCAAAAGCTTCAGATTTGTGTTTCATCAAGAACACATACCCGAATCGTGAGTGATCATCGATAAAGGTGATGAAGTAGCTATAGCCTCCTTGTGCTAGAGTTGACATTGGTCCACATACATCGGTATGTATTAGACCAAGCAATTCTCCCACTGGATTACCTTTTCCGAAAAGGGTAATTTGGTCATCTTGCCTTTTAAGCATGATTCGCATGTATCAAATGAACCGGGTTCAAATGATTCCAAAATTCCACATCGGTGTAATTCGGTCATGCGTTTCTTACTTACATGGCCAAGACGACAGTGCCACGTGTAGGAGTCTATTCGATTATCTATTCGAGCACGTTTGTTGCTAACTTCGATATTGAAAACGTCACTGGATAAATCTAACGTGTAGATGCCATTGCACAAAGTTCCATTCCCATAAAAACGCCATTTAAAGTTATGTAACAACAATTGTTACTAAAAGTTAAATGATAACCTTTTTCATTCAAACATGAAATAGATACAATGTTCTTTATTAATGAAGGAACAAAATAACAATTATCCAATTCTAAGACACGTCCAGTGGGGAGCTTTAGCAAATAGGTTCCGATGGCAACAGCAGCAATCTTTGCTCCATTTCCAACTCGCATATTTGCTTCTCCTTTGACAAGTCTTCTTCTATTCCTTAGCCCCTGTATGTCATTACATATATGTGAGCTACACCCAGTATCAAGTACCCAGGTATTTGAGGAAATAGAGTGACATTCAATAACGAAGATACCTGAAGAGGAAGGGGCATCGGATGCCTTATTCTTCAAGGACTCAAGATAAGCCTTGCAGTTTCTTCGCCAGTGACCCTCCTTGCCACAATGATGGCAAGTTCCTTTTGGTTTCTTTTCAGTCTTCTTGGCCTTTTTCTTCTTCCCTTTGTTCTGTTCTTTGGCCTTCCTCTTAGAACCTTTCTTCGAGGAACCAACTAACAGTACCGCCTTTTGATCCTGCTTTACAGCGGGCTCAACAGCCTTCAGCATGTTGATTAACTCAGGAATGGTAGTCTCCAGCTTGTTCATCCGATAGTTCATCACAAATTGTGAACAACTTTTGGGCAGACAATTCAGAATTAAGTCAATACTTAGTTCATGATCCATTGCAAAGCCGAGTGTGCCCAGTCGCTCAATGTACCCCAACATCTTTAACACGAATTGTGAGGCAGAAGTGCCTTCCTGCATCTTTGAGGTGAAGAGGAGTCTGGAGACCTCGAACCTTTCGGATCTCGCCTGCTCTTCAAATAACTCATGAAGATGGAAGATGATGGTATAAGCATCCATATGCTCATGCTGCTTTTGCAGCTCAGGTACCATAGATGCTAGCATGATGCAACCCGCCATTTCAGAATCGGTCACATGTTTCTGATAGGCCAACAATTGGTCTGGAGTTGCATTCTCTGGAGGATGGTTGGGAAGTTGATTTTCAATGACATAAGCAAGCTTTTCCGCCTTGAGGACTATCCTCAGGTTTCGAAGCCAGTCCATAAAGTTCGGCCCAGTCAGTTTATTGGTGTCCAAAATGGAACGCAAGTTAGGAAGACATGATCGAGTGATTATCCTAGAAATACAAATTGAGATTATGTGAGAAGAATGATTAAAGAATGTATCAACATACATAAATAAAATCCTATTTATTTTTCAAATTGAATAACCCTTTTTATCAATTCGGGAGATCGTAGGAACATCTCCAAATAGGTTGATATCTAACCATAGATAAGAACAACCATGACTGTGGCCATCAAGTTTTTCTTAGCTATGAAGGTAGGTAATTCACCGATTACATATCACATATATGTAACTATCACTTTATGCTATCAACTAATTGAATGTTTGCAAAAATCATTGGGTTGCTAACTCATTAACAAGTATGTAACATTTTACATAGCACCCAACTGCACCTCTCTTTACATCGACCTTGGCTGTGGCACAACAAATCGATGCTCCAAGCTTAAGGCTGACCCATTAATCAAGAAATAGTTTTAATATGGTTGGAGCTCATTCAACCGTTTAGTCAGGCTTGGATGTGTCCAACAACCAAAACTAAGGATTGACCTCTGACTCCAACTATATTATTCATAAACTAATTCCATGGTTTGAACATGTTGAGGTTCAAGTCGGGCATGGATGTGTCCATCAACCCAAACGAGAAACAAAACTCCGATTCTAACCATATTAATGGAAGGTGTTAGCCTTAATATTTTGTAAGGGGTTTTGGGTCTCATCTTTTCTTTAATGCACATTCATGACATATGTCATGACTAACGATTTCCTTAATAAAGTATGTATGTGACTTAAGTTATCAAGTCTCATTAATTGAATTAGGAACCGGATTTCCTCATTCTAATTTCATACTTCATTAAAGGAATTGTTTTGGGAAACAATTTCCTAAATTGTCATAATCAATTTCGGAAATAATATGTTTAAGACTTTGATTTCTCTAAATCAAATCTTATTAAATTAAGAGGCAATTCCCTTAATTTAACGACATATTATTTTCATGAAAATCTCATTTAAGAAAACTCTATAGGAAACCATTTCCTAATTAATTTTGGAGACAACAATATGTAAGAGCATCACCTCTTAAAACATATTTTATTCATGGATTTAATTAATTACAACAAATCGTTTTCTAAGGGTTGCTCCCCGAGGCTCAGATACTCAAAGAAAAATAATTGGTTGTAAATCCAATTGGACGGCTCCCCGAGGCTCAATCCAAATCAAACATGACAATTTCAATTAAAAAATTGGGAAATTAAATTACAACAACTAGCTTTAAATTGGACGGCTCCCCGAGGCTCAATCCAAGATAAAGAATTTTGTTGTCAATTTAAAGACCAATTCAAATTTAATTATCAATTAACTATCCATGAATTTGTCTAGACTTTCTTAAAAGAAAGTGCCCAAAATTGCGAGATTTCATAAATTGGTTTTCAGAATAATTGTAAATTTCTGTTACAAAGAAAACTTACATATTTCCAAAATTGGAAAATTTCTAAAATTAGAAAAATTTCCAAAATTGGAAAGTTTCCAAAGATGGGAAGTTTTCACAATTATTATAAAATTTCAGAAACTAGAAAATTTCAAAAGTTTGCGAAATTTCATGAGGATTTCCAAACTTAGAAATTCCTAAATCTAAAATTTATTATAATTGGAAAGTTTCCATAATTGAAAATTTTTCCAAAATTGAGATTATGACAAAGTGTTCCACAAAACAATTATATGATTATGTCGAACACTAACCGGCTCTGATACCACTGTTGGGACCGGGTTCATGTTGACAAGGATACGAGTTCGTAAAATTTAAAATTTTTACGTGCAGCGGAAGAGTTTGCATAAAATAATTTCCTAAATTATTTTAACTTCGTATCTAGCATGCAACCTTATAGTGTGTTGACATAATCATAAAATAAAACTTTGCGGAAAAGTAAACTAATTTACTTTATACCTTTCGTAACTCGAAGAAAGGGACGAGATCCAACCGTAGCGTCCCTTGGAAGCTCCGCCTCTATTCGCGTCCACGCCGAGTTCTCTTCGGGATGACTTCACAAAGTCACGAGTTTTGTGCCGACGAGAACTACTAGATTCTCTATGGGCACAATTTAGAAGATCAAGAGAAAAATTAGGAAACTAACCAACGAAGTAACGGAATCGAATTCCGAGAAGAGAGGAGTCGCTATCCGCTTCTTCTTCTTCTTGTTCGGGTTCTCCTTCTTCTTGAAGCTCACGGCAACACCTTCTAATGGAGGAGTTGCGCCGGCCCTAGATGGAGGATGAAGCTTCAAGGTGCGCCGGCCCTAATTCACCAAGTGGGCGCCGGCCCTAGGCAAGAGAGGGAGAAGGAGAAGAGAAGAGAGAGAGGGAGAGCTCTTATTCAATTACTTGATTTTTTTCATAAGGGCTTGCCTTTGGTTCCTTTATATAGTAGCAACTCCTTTGCTTAGTCTCCCTCTAAACCGAATTAACGGAATTAACGGAATTAGTTATAAGAAATTTATCTTATAAATTCTCTTATTAATTATTCCGTTTAAGCCGAGTCTTATTATAACTAATTTATAATAAAACAAATTCTTCTTCTCTTTGAATTATGGAATAAATTTTATAAGAAATTTATAAACTTTCTTATTATGGAAAAATCAATTCTTAATTGATTAAAATAAACCAATTCATGGATTATTTTAACTTTCATAAAAGGAATAAATTTCTACAAATTTATTTATATAAATTTCTTTATACAAATTTATTTATCCATAATTTATAAAACAAATCACACTAGATTTATTTTATTAATTAAACCAAATAAATTGATTTAATTCCCTTTAATGGCCGGCCACCACAAGGAGGGTTAGCACCCTCTTTGGCCGGCCAAACCAACCCGAACCGGTCGCGAATTAAACTCATTTAATTCGCCCAATAAACCTTCAAAAGACTTAGCCATTTTTAGCTTCCATTGCGCCTCTGATTAACTCAGATTCGACTTATTTCTCTTGATCGGAAAATCCAATTTTCAACTCGTTTTAAATCCCTCGGATTACTCGTAGTGCGTGTGACTAAATAGGCTTTCATTTATGTTGGCCGTCTATAATCAACTAATTATAGAACGATCATGAGTGGCACCTAGTAGTACATCATGATCCCCAATTAATCGAAAGATCAACGGTTTGACCTCAGAAGAAATTACTCTGAAACCCTTCAGCAGCTCTAATGAATCGTGCCCCATTCCCTTCACCACCTTATACCCACTTGGTTCAGGACACGGTCTATTGTGTCAGTCCCCACAGGCTGACTACGTCACACCTAGCCCAAGTAATGTCTTTCTCGTCCTTTGGATTTCTAATTACTCTCATGTATTTAAGAGACTCGCACTCTAACATGATATACTCTGGCCAGAGGTTTTGAGTAACAATCCGACGATAGGCCTGGGTATACATCTCCTCGCAAGGAGTGGTGAATCCTTTGTAGGCTGTTCAAACATCTTCGGGCACTTTGGCTTATACCCAATCATCCTGGGTCCACACCTCCTTGGAGATGCTTGCTTAAGATGTTAAAGTATAAGTCTCCATGACCAAGATGACTTGAACACCGCAAGTCAAAGGAACATCGCACTTAAGCTGCAGTAAGAACTTCATTGACATATCTATATAGATAACCATATGAAGTTTTACAGCTAGTCACTCCAATGAACTAGTTCCCTTAACTAGCATCCATGTTTATCTCCGGACATCCCAATGTCACCAGCCAGTGAGAATCAGCTGATTAAGAATAACCCATGCTAGTCTCAACAGAATTGATAGTGTCCGTTTTTATCAATTCATCGACTAGGGATATTTTCAATACTTCACATTTGCACATTTAGAGATAATCACAAGTTGTGATCCCATCACAAATTCTCTTATGCTGTGAGTTGTATTGCAGACATTCAGTAGATGAGTTTAAGATCCCAATCAAATACATAAACATGTATACTCAAATAGTGAATTATCATTTATTAAAATAAATGTTTACAATCAAAATGCGATTGCCTTAGGACACTTCTCTCATATCACTAACATCTCTGTGTATTGTTTTTAATTTCCGCTGCGTACCTACTCTTACTCAAATCCGAAAGTTTTCCGATATTCACCCCCCCTCTATCGGTTTTATCGATCCAACAAGTGGTATCAGAGCGGGGAAGTTCAAACCTGGTGCAACCACCAGTTTGAAATTTTTTTTCGGATTCTTATTTTTCTATTTCTTTTCCCTTACGAATTTTTCGTTAAATATTTTATTCATTTTTTTTGTTAAAGCGAGGTTGGTGCAACACCCCTCGTGTTTAATTTATCCAGC
>JAGFNQ010000763.1:187197-250765 GCA_024364735.1 Boesenbergia rotunda
AGGTATGGGGGATTGTAACGACCCGTAAAATTTTCTCAATATTTTTCTTTAAAATATTGACCATGCCTAGATAGATTCTTGAGGAACATAGGGACACTAGTATGAACCTTAGCATGATTATCCATAATTTTCGATATAGATTAGGAAGCTAAGTAATAATGGGTCTTATATGGGCCCTTCTAATACCATAGCTATTAAGGGACCTTAGGTAAAAATGTTATCATGAATGGAAATGGATTTCAATTAGAAATATTAACCTAAGCCTTAGTGGGCTCTTATATGGGCCTTGGCAAAAATAATTATAAAAGTAATAAAAAGAAGTGCATGCACCAAGGATTGAACCTTGGACCTAGTGTATCACCATGCATGTACTAACCAATTCACCTAGCAAGGGAGTGCTATTAGAGAATGAAGAGGATTTTGGTTAAGGCTTAAGGAAGTGAAGGGTCACCATGAGAAGAGGCACCATGCCCCTTCACTTGCCTCCTTGCTTAGTATATAAGAGAGGGATGGGGAAATGAAGAGATAACTTGGCACTTAAGTTATAGTTTCTCCTCCTCTTCTCTTCCATCAAAGCTTCCCTCTCTCCTTCTTCCTCCTCCTAGCCGAAACCCGCAAGAGGTTTTCTCCCTTGGAAAAGCTTCACAAGGGGACTCTCTCTTGAAGATCCAAGGCTTCCAACAAGGCAACAAGGGCTAGGGGTGATCAAGGGACAACAAGGTCTTCATCATCTTCTCTATTTAGGGTCTATAACCAAGACACCAAGGGTAAGACTCCCTCCCCTATGGTATAATGGTTTTCCTTGATGTTTATCATGATTTAAGTTTTGTTTGGGATTTATATTGAGAAAACCATGAGCTAGGGTTTTTAATAGTTTCGGCCAAGCAAGTTGCGGAGGTATAAGATGATGTTAAAATTTTATTTGTGTTTCCTAGTGCTTTCTCATGATGATTAAAGAATAAATTGTGACTTGGGGAAATTTTGTAGCACCCTAAGGCCCTCTACAAGTTTCGGCCACCACCATGTTTCCATGGTTAGGATTGGATCTAACTCTCTAATAATGTTTCTTATGTTTCCTCATGATGCAAGGGATGTTAATGGTGATTTATGTGAATTTTTACATGCCCTTATGACCCTTGTAAGTTTCGGACAAGATAGGTTATAGGGCAAGGAGTTAGGGCTAGCTCCAAGCAAGGGTTTTAATGGTTTCCTATGGTGTTGTATGTAAGGTATTAGATGTAAATTGGGAATTTTATGAATTTTTCCATGTACTTGTGACCCTATAGGGTTTCGGCCAAGACCAAGATGTAGGGCTAGGACTTAGGGTTAACCTCAATCATGGGGTCTAATGGCTGCCTATGGCATTGTATGTAATGTATGAGCTTTCTTTTATTTATGGGACCTTTCATGTTGCTTGAATAATGGGATCTCCTCCTATTAAACATTCGGCCAAGCTCATAATCTAGGGTTTGGGTTGGGTTAAGGTTTCAAGGATACTTGTTTATGGGTTACTATGATATATGTATATGTTTAAGCATATTGTAAGAATTTTTATGTTACCTAAAACCCTAGCTTTATGTGCTATATATCATAACTTGTATGTTAGGTTATGTGCTATGTTTATTCATGAATGTTTTAAACCATATACCATGAACACATATATTGTGATGTAGGCCTCACGTTTATGTAGAATAATGCATGTATGATATTAAATGTCTATGATAGATATATGGTTATGAAGGTCTATGCATGTGCTATGTTGAATACCATGAACCTAGGTGGTATGTGTGATGCTCATATAGATCCTACCCATGCATGTTTTATGATAGATACTATGATTATGTACGCTACTTGATATGTACCATGTATGTAATGCATGCTTACCTTATGTACCATGATCATGCAAGCTTGATGAACTAAGATGATGTTTATGCCTTAAGGCATAATTATGTATGTATGTCATGCTTATGAATAAAGATGATGAATGAAAATGATGTTAATGCCTCTAAGGCATAATGATGTATGCATGACATACCTTATGAATGAAGACGATGAATGATGATGATGTTCATGCCTTTAGGGCATAATGATGTTATGCATTAACTATGAATGATGAAATGCTAAGTATGTTTTATGTCATGCTTCATGTAATAAGATCATGTTTATGTCATTAAATATGCTATGAATGTCCTATGAATGATGAAGCATGTGAAGCTATTTTACTTTATGAATGGGCTTGTACCGACCGAAGTAAGGGTCCAAGGCATGGGCTCCTCATGTAAGCCTCGGTGTGGGACTACCGCAACTGTCCCCGGTTCTGGGACTACCGCAGCTGTCCAACAAGGATGAGCTCCTTATGAAAGTCTCGATTTTTGGGACTACCGCAGCTGTCCTTACCCTAGTAGGTCGAGACTAGCTACCTCGTATTTACTAGGGATACACGCATATGATGTATGTATGTGGTACAAGCCAGGGCCCCATGATGTGATGATTATATTTAAGTATTTATAATTATGATTTTTTTTTCAAATAAGCATCCTTATGTTATATGCATTTGACTCATGCATCCATTCATGTTATGCATCATGTCATGTTAAATGTTCATATGCTTATGTTTTATGTTAACAATCATGTCATGTTAAATGTTCATATGCTTATGTTTATGTTAAGAATCATGTCATGTTAAATGTTCATATGCTTATGTCTTATGTTAAGATCCATGCCATATTAAATGTTCATATGCTTATGTTTCAAGTTAGGAACCATGTCATGTTAAATGTTTCATATGCTTATGTCTCATGTTAAGAACCATGCCATGTTAAATGTTTTATATGCTTATGTTCTGTGTTAAGAACCATGTCATGTTAAATGTTTCATATGCTTATGTTTTATGTTACGCACCATGTCATGTTAAATGTTTCATATGCTTATGTGTTATGTGACGTATGGTTTTGGTGAGTAGGAAAGGGTCTTACTAAGTCTATGTGCTTATAGTTTTATTTTCTTATACCGCAGACCAAGCAAGAGGATATTAAGTGAAGCAGCAGGAGGGGCAAGAGTGTGTGTGTGGCAGTGACATGGTAAAGGAAAAAGAAAAAAAAATTCTCATGTTTATACTTTGTCACATGTCTTATGTTTTGCATTGTCTCCTTAAGTTCATGCTATACTTATGATAGTCATGCCTAAAAGAATAACCTACTACCTATGTTGCTTATGGATGATTTATGTGAAGTTCGTATCATGATGTTACGTACAATGTTAACATGCTAAGATACCATGTCACGATGTTTAGAAATGATAGTTAAGGCATGTCTACATAATTCAAGTGTTGGTTGCATGTATGTATAAAGTTTTAAATTATTCCACTGCATTACGATGTTCACATGCCCCTATGTATGTTAGCGTAACGCCGCCTCTCGCCACGCCATAAGATGCGGGAAAAAGGCGGGCGTTACATCTACATAGGATAGTGCAGGAATTTGAAAATTTTTTAGAACATAGATTTTGTGTACCTTTGTCGGACACTTATTTTTGTAATGTCCGTACTTTTCGCATTTGAAGCACCGTACATAGCTCTTGCCCCTCTGGACTCCGGGCGCTGGTGCCTCCTTTTCTTTCGATGAGAACGAGTCTTACGAGTAGGGCACTGATTTTTATAGTGCCCTCTCTCCCTGCTCTTGAAACATATTATGTGGAATTTAAAAATTGGCATTTAAAATAAAATATACCTTATTCACCCCTGGGCTCCCCCTCAACTCCTGGCGCCTTTGCTTCGTCGGCGGTTAGTCTGGTGAAGAGCGATCTGGCTCTGATACTAATTGTAGGACCGGTGCCGTCGATAGAGGGGGGGTGAATATCGACCGTAACAAATCTTTTGCGAAATCGTCTTTCGTATACTTTCAAGATTCGTTCTAAACAGAGCGTTAGTAGCACAGCGGAAAATAAAACAGAAAAAATAAAAGACAACACAACTCAGAATGCACACGGGATTTACATGGTTCCCAACCCCCCAGGGTCAGTACATCCAAGGCCTAAGCACGGGAACACCCGTCCACTAATGGTCTCCTTTCCGGACTTTCCGGAGGCGGAGAAACCCATCTTACAGTGCAAGAGTTACAAACAAAATGATAGATAAATTGAAATGTAGAATGTAAACTCAAACCGAACACAAAGAATTGAAGACCCGACCGATCTGGACCTCCGAAGTACCGCGCACTTCCTCCTGGAGTCTCCTGGTCGCAGAGCTTCGTCGTTAGCGCTTTGTCGTCACTTGGGAAGCTTAGAATGGTTTCAGAAGTTCTGTTATGAGCTGAGGGGTCGAAGCCCCTTTTATAGTCTTGTCTAGGGCGCATGTGTTGAAGGGGGCGCCTCAAAGGGCTTGGTCAAAGCTTATCTTCGCGCCGAACTCGCCGCAGCCGATAAGCCTCTTGACCAGGGTGCCCTGGACCTTTGAGGCGCCTAGCTCCATCTAGGCACCTCCTTCATTGGGGGCGCCTAGCAGCCCTTTTCCAGCTTTGTTTGTTTGGTTGTTTGTCTGCTTTGTCTTCACTTTTAGGTACCTGCAAGATACATAAATTCAAGGCAAACATGTAGATAATCTAAACCTTAAGGACTTGGTTTTGACTTCGGATTTCTTCGAAACCCTAGGTCGAACCGACACCTAATGTTCCCTTCCGGGGAACGTGCCTTTGACCTACTCCTTTCAGGAGAAGTTTTGCCAACCAGTCCATTCGATTGGATATTTTCTTTTACCTAGCCTTCGAGACTCTCGGATCTCAAGACGTCCGAACCTCGACCCGTCTCTACTTCTGTCCTTAGTCATCGCTCAGCTAAGTTGCTCAATCCCTTGGACCAAGACTTCGTGCCCAAACCCTAGGTCCAGGACTTAGTGCCTAACTTCACTCATCAGGACTTTTGCCCAGCTTCACTCACCAGGTCTTTTGACCAACTTCACTCACCAGGTCTTCGTGCCCAGCTTCACTCACCAGGTCTTAGTGCCCAGCTTCACTCACCAGGTCTTAGTGCCCAGCTTCACTCACCTGGTCTTAGTGCCCAGTCCTTGGCCAGGACTTAGTGCTCAATTCTTGGAACCAGGACTTATTGCCTAGGTTTACTAGGACTTTTCTTCACTTTTTACTCCTCTCTTGACTCACCTTTCCCTTGTTCAATATATCATTGACTTAAGCATATTGTCAAACATTGAAATATTTAGAGGAGGACATTACTGATGCATCTTACACCAACAAAAGCAAAGGCCAGGCAGAAGTAGCCAACCGAGAGATCCTCAAAGGATTGAAGACCAAGCTGGATCACGCAGGGGGAACATGGGTGGATGAACTCCCTAGTGTCTTATGGGCCCTGCGCACCACGCCTAAGGAAACCACGGGATGTACGTCGTTCCAGCTGGTTTATGGAAGCGAAGCCGTAGTGCCCATCGAGGTTGGCTGTGAGTCGGATCGGCGAGCGGCTTACGATGAAGATAATTCTGAAAGGAGGCCCCTGGAGCTGGACTTAGTTGACGAGATCAGGGATATGGCAGCCGCTCGGATGTTCGCGTACCGGCAGAATATGAAGCAAAAATATGATCGGAGGGTGCTGCTGAGAACATTCCAGGTCGGAGACCTCGTCTGGAAAAGAATCAAGCCAGTCGGGGATGTCAACATGCCAGAGCCGCAGTGGGGAGGACCTTTCAAAATCATTAAGAAGCTCGCCTCAGGAGCTTACTACTTACAAAATGAGCAACGGAAGAAGCTGGATCGGCCATGGAGTTCGATCCACCTTCAACCCTATCGAGAGGCCAAGTGAAAGCTTGTAATACAAATGTATGACTCAACTGCAAAAATAGTGGAAAAACGTGGTCCTCACCTCACTTGCAGGTACTCCAGACTCTTGTCTCCGCACGGCTATAAATTGGGATCCGCTTCCACCACCCCTCGGATCGGCTCTCAGTCGGACGCGTGGTGACCCATGCTCCTGAGTCTTGCTCGACCGAGTGTCCAGACTCTTGCCTCACCAGCAAGTTATAAGTGGGCTCAGCTCCCGTGCCCCACTCTGCTCAGTGTCTCTGATCAGACGTGTGGCGGCCCACGCTCCTGAGAATCAGCCTGAGCAAGTGTCCAGACTCTCGTCTTGCACGAGCTATAAATCGGGATCCGTTCCCACCACCCCTCGGATCGGCTCTTAGTTGGACGCGTGGCGACCCATGCTCCTTCAATCTACCCCGACCGAGTGTCTTGACTCTTGCCTTGCCAGCAAGCTATAAGCGGGCTCAGCTTCCGTGTCCCACTCTACTCAGTGTCTCCGATCGGACGCGTGGCGGCCCACGCTCCTGAGAATCGGCCTAAACAAGTGTCTAGACTCTTGTTCTCATGAGCTACAAATCAGGATCTGCTCCCACCACCCCTCGGATTGGCTCTCAGTCGGACGCGTGGCGACCCCACGCTCCCTGAGTCTTGCCCGACCCAGTGTCCAGACTCTCGCCTTGCCAGTGAGTTATAAGCGGACCAGCTTCCGTGACCCACTCTGCTCAGTGTCTCCGATCGGACGCGTGGCGACCCACGCTCCTGAGAATCAGCCTGAGTAAGTGTCTAGACTCTTGTTCTCACGAGCTACAAATCGGGATCCGCTCCCACCACCCCTCGGATCGGCTCTCAGTCGGACGCGTGGCAACCCATGCTCCCTGAGTCTTGCCCAACCGAGTGTCCAGACTCTCGCCTCGCCAGCGAGTTATAAGCAGACCAGCTTCCGTGCCCCACTCTGGTCAGTGTCTCCGATCGGAAGCGTGGCGGCCCACGCTTCTGAGAATCGGCCTGAGCAAGTGTCCAGACTCGTTCTCACGAGCTACAAATCGGGATCCCCTCCCACCACCCCTCGGATCGGCTCTCAGTCAGACGCGTGGTGACCCATGCTCCCTGAGTCTTGCCCGACCGAGTGTCCAAACTCTCACCTCGCCAGCGAGTTATAAACGGACCACTTCGTGCCCCACTCTGCTCAGTGTCTCCGATCGAACGCGTGGCGGCCCACGCTCCTGAGAATCGGCCTGAGCAAGTGTCCGGACTCTCGTTCTCAAGAGCTATAACTCGGGATCCACTCCCATCAGCTCTTAGTCGGACGCGTGGCGACCCACGCTCCCTGAGTAAGGCTCGATCGAGTGAACTATTTCTCGTCCATATGAGATCTATGGGCGGGTAAGTGTTAAGGACTTCCTTACCTTGACTCCTAAACTGGGTACGTTGGTTACCCACACTCCCCAAATTCAAATTCACTCAATGACTGATGACGCTCCAAACTGCTCGAGCTGGCAACTTCATTCAATCGACTCAGATCTGGTCTTCATCCGCTCTGTCGATCTTGCCCAAGCGGTTAGCACTTGGAAGCCATTGTGCTCACGTGTTTAACTTTGTCACTCAAAAAGGCCGAATCGCTTAGTTGCGCTCCTTCCCGAGTGGCTGACATGTAGAAATCCTCGCGCGTGGGTATTTCAAGTGTTAGCTCGCCAAAATGGGTCGGGCGAGCATCCCCTCACTCGGGTCACTTGCGCCCGAACCCCCAACGCTTAAACACCAAGCGTACACGTGCAGAAATGCAAAAGGAAAGATTGGCATTCATAGTAGTGATATTCCAAAACCGAGGCTCGTCCTATACCAAAAAGAAAAGAAACAAAGGGAGCGCCTCACACAACAAGTGCTTAGGGCCTACAGGCCGACCTACGGGCCTGTCATTGGAACTCGCATATCGCTGAGACTCGACATAAGCTCGAACTTCCTTCAGCTCCCGCCGAGCAGCCTTCAGCTCCGACACCTGGATGTCGTGCTCCTTTCTGAGTTTCTGAAGCGCTTCCGAGCAAGCATTCCGCTCTTCCTCCTTGGCCCTTAGATCTGCATGCAGCACAGAGATTGCGTGGCACGCTTCTAGAAGTTGCGCCTTGGCCTTGGCCAGTTCCGCATTGGCCTGGCTCTTGAGGTCCCGGGCTGTGCGCTCTGTTTGCTCCAACTGGGTAATTCGGCGTTGCGCCTGAGCCATCGACGCGTCAGTCGAGCCTAGCTCCGACATGAGCTCTTCAACATAGGCAGCCGAGTTGGCAGCTCAATCCTGAAGGTCCAAGTTCTCGGCGCACAGCCGGTTCAGAGCCTCCCCGGTAGACTGCAGCTCTGCGGAGTGTTCAGTCTCCGCCGGTTCGTCCACTGCAAGACCGGTGTAGCTATCGACATATGCATGTCATAAATACAGGAAAGACAATGAACATTAGAAACCGAAAAAAAAAAAAAAAAACTGGTAGCCGCGAGATGAAGGCGTTGGCTCGTCTAGTAGGGCTCCAGTAACGAGCCTCCTGAAGGCCCTCGTAGAAACGCTCGGTGAGGAGGTCATGTAGATGAACCTCCCGAGCCAACTCCCGTGGCCCAGATCCGGTGACAGGTGCCTCCTAGTAGCCTGTGGTGGGGTCGGCATGGGACGACATTACCAGATGCAAGGGTTAGCTGATAGTAGCCCCTGCGGCATTAGCAGAGGCGGTCTCGCGGGCCGGCATGCTTGAAGAACCGCCCTGGGTCTTAGGGGGTGAAGCAATAGTGGCACCTTGAATAGGGGTTGCTGGAGTGGGAGCCGCAGGCGCGGGATAGCAGAGGAGGCCTCGCGAGTTGGCGGAGGAAGAGTGGTCTCCTGAACAGAGATCACTGGAGTGGAAGCCACTGGCACGGGCACAGCAGATGAGGCCTCGCGAGTTGGTGAAACAGTAGTGACACCTTGAACAGAGGTCACCGTCGGAGGTGTAATCCTGACCCTCTTCACTAGGTGGGGAACGGTGGTAGTGTCGATTGGAGGTAAGGGGTGAGCCGACCGAATCATTTGGCGCCTGGTCTCCAACGGTTGGTCGTCCATGTCTAGAACTCCGAAATCAGAGGTCGGCGTCTTCCCCGTTGACACTTTTCTGTCACTCGGAGAAGGTGTGTCGGCAGAAGTTGTTGCTAGAAGAGCAGACATTGGGATGGCAAAATGTGCGCTGATTTGAGCAACGAGTTCGGCATTGTCCGAAGGTAACCCCTCCTTCGAGGCTGCGACCGACATCTTATTGCAAGATAAACAAAGGGTGTCGGAACTCTCGCGAAGAGAACGACAGCGGCAGAAGTGGTAGAGAAGTACCGGAAGAGCAGAGGTGATGGCGAGAATCATAGCCTGCACCTATTTATAGGAGGGAACAGTCAATCCTAGCCGTTCAAGAGAAGCCTCGAGAAGGGGCGGGATCGAGTTAGGCTCTCCGATTAGATCCCTGGAGAATCCTGAGGATCGAAGGGATGTGAGCATGCTTCGACGGTAAACGATTCGCCGCCCGAGGCACCAATGACTGGTGATTGACGTTTCAGTACTCGATACACTGATTTGACCAGGGATACATCTCTTCGTCAATTAATGCGATCGCCAGAAGGCAGGGTATGAATCGGCTCACCTCAAAGATAGGATGGATGGGACAATCGAAGAGACATTGGCTTGCCCGCCAGGTGGCCGAGGTGGAAAAAGCTGGCCTAACCCAGACCCTTAATGAACCACGGACTCCTTGGCTCGGCTCCCGATCGGATGCGTGGCGGCCCACGCTCCCTGGGTATGACCTGACCAAGTGGCCAAACCCTCGTTGCTGCAAATTGCAAAGGGACATGCTCCCATGAATCCCTCGGCTCAGCGCTCCAGCGAACGCGTGGCAGCCCACGCTCCCTGGGCACTGGCTGACCGAGTGGCTTATCTCTAGCCTCTGCGTAACCTATCGGCAGATGGTCCTTCGCAAGCTTCCTTAACTCTTGGGCTGAGTGGGTTGCTCCCCGCGCCCCTTCAAAATCAAGTTGACTCAAGGAGGATGTTTTGAACTGCCCGAGCTGGCAGCTCTAAGCACATGGCCTTATGTCAGCCGTGTGACTTCGCGTCAACTCACCCGAATGGCCTACACTCGAAAGTTACCATGCCCAAGTGTTCGACTCGGGCACTCGCAGAGGCTAAGTGGCATAGTGGTGCTCTCTCTCGAGTGGTAAACACTTAGTCATCCTTGCGCGCAAGTAGATAACTCAATCCCTCACTGAGCTGGGTTAATTGATCGTCCTCTCACTTGAGGTGCTCTCGATAGCACTCGCGTCGGCAATATTTGAAAGTAAGAGCAGTCATATCTGGAAGAGCTTAAGCGAAAGAAAAAGTTGCATTAAAGGGGCAAGAACATTACAAAATTTGAGGCAAGTCACCTCTACAGGAAAAGAAAAGGAGGCAAAGGGCCCACTCTTCATTTAAAGGGCTGGCTGACTACATCGGGCATGTCCTCGAACATGCCCAAGAACTTGAAGGCTGTGGTGGGCACGTTGGGGGATATATGCCCATCTTGTTTAAGCTGCTTGATCATGCTGACTGCTTGATGCCTCAGCATAGCTTGAACTCGCTCGGGCACCTGATCGGTGAGCTCCTTAGAGTTGATGCACTTGACCCTATGGGCTTTCCACCGATCGACCTCTCCCTCCTTATAGGAGCGTAACCCCTCCAGCTCTGCCCGAGCTGCTTCCCATTGGGCCTTCTCCGCCTTCAGGCGCTCGAGCTCCTCCTTCTGACTACTCAGTGATTGATCCTTGGAGGATATCTCAGTGACTAGTTCTTCTGCTCTCTTTGCCTAAGCCGCCACCTCTGTGTCCTTGGCCTCTAGTTGGGATTGGAGGGACTCGGCAGCTTCAGACGCCCCTTGAAGATCGACCTTGGCTTTGTCCGCCAGGGCCAGGGTTTTCGCCTGGAGAGACAAAGCCTTACGCTCAGAATACTCCAGAGTGGAGATCCTGTCGTTTGCCTAGGCGACAACCAAGTCGGCCATCTCGGCCTGGCTGCGGGCAGCTCCCAACTGCTCCTCAGAGTGAGCCAGTCGGTCTTGGAGGGCGGCGACCTCAGCTCGCAGGTCGCTTAAAGTAGATGTCGGATCTTGTACGGTTGCTAGAGGAGGGGTGAATAGCAATTTTCGAATCTTCTTCTTCCTACGTTGTTAGTTGCGCAAGCAAAAATACAAATGAATAAAACTAACAACAAGAAAGCAATGCTAACAAGGATATTTACTTGGTATCCACCCCTAAGGGTGACTAATCCAAGAATCCGTCGGTGAATCACTCCCCGGATAACCTCTGGCTAACCCTTGTCGCTGCTTGTGGGTGGAGAAACCTCGCCACAACACCTCGACAATCCCTAAGCACCAAGACTACTATTTGGCCTTTAACCAAGACCAAATTCGTCAAACCTTTCAGCCAACACGAAGTCCTCCTAAATAGAACTAAGTCTGAAAACCCTCGCCACTAGTCGACTGCCCATTTACCAGTCAACTGGTGCCAGCCAAACAGCAGTCCAACGGCTCGCTGCAACGGCTAGTTTTTGACTATACCAGTCGACTGCTCCCAGGGCAGTCGACTGGTCCTCAGCAAAAACCTTTATGTGAGTTTTATCAGTCGACTACCTCCCAGGGCAGTCGACTGGTCTACTCACACACCTAAGGTTTCCCTTCCCGAGTACACTTCCCTCAACACTCGAACCCTAGGATTTCCCGAGTACAATCACTCAGCACTCGTACCCTCACAACTCAACTGACTCCTCATCAGCAGCCTTGACTATTGCCTTCGCGCCCTCTTCATCTTCCGCTCTCGTCCCTCGGATGCACGCAAGCCTCCAGCTTGCCTCCATGCCATCCTTCACGCATGCCTCAAAGTCCGTGCCCCTCAGCTCATCGTCCCTGCTCTCCATAGTCCCTCAGGTGCGGACACAAGCCCGCGGCTTGTCTCCATGTCACCCTTCACCGTACCAAGGCCGTCCAGCTAAGCCAATATGTGTAACCTGCACATCCTGCACACTCACATACACATATCAAATAAACAAGGGTAAACCTAACTTAAACTCTTTGCCCAAACATCAAAACTCATGGTTACTCCGGATCATAGATTGCCTCAACAATCTCCCCCTTTTTGATGTTTGGCCATACGTTTAAGTTAGGGAAAACAAATAGTAATAAGTAGCAAAAACAATGCTAAACAAACAACTGGACTTACATTGCAATGACTCCCCCTTGGACTTACACCGCCAATGCATATACAATGCAAACAATATATGGATTCTATCCCAAGGCATCCCACACCTAACCCTCCAAGTTAGGACTTTTCACACCTAACCCTCTAAGTTAGGACTTTTCACCAAAACCGGGCTTTTTAAAGCTCCTCCCAAGCTCCCCCTACATTGGATTTACAAAGGCTTTTTAAGAACCTCTCCAAGATTCCCCTTATGCTAAGAACGGAGCAACCATGCTCCCCCTTCATCTCAGCTCCTCCTAAACCTAGGGTTTCCCGCAAAGGCGTGTTTGGTTTCCCAAATTAAACCCAACACTTCTCCCCCTTTGCCTAACAACAAAAAGACTCCAACAATATCTCAATTATTGGATCTTTTAATCCCTAATGATCCTAAACACAATGTACTAACCCCCCATACACTTGTTTTACACCATTTGGACACAAATCAGCTGCTGGATTCCCCATCCAGCCCTGACCAGTCGACTGCCCTCCATGGCAGTCGACTGATACTCTGAAAATTAGTTTTTCAGCATTTTTTACTCCGAATTCAGAAATGCATAACTAAATCCACAAATCTCCAAAAATTCCCAAATTTCATGGAGAAGTTTGTGGCACCTATACCTACTTGGGAAAAATACATTCAACTATGCATCTATCATCATTCCCAAGTTCGACACAAAACCCAAAATTTCCTATGAAAATTATGGCAAACAAGGGCAACCTCCCCCTTAACCTATGCCTTCTCCCAATTTTCAATTTACCTAGGTAAAGTTCTACCCAACTTAACAGCATAATACCAAGTTAAGTTATACCCCAACTTAACATCACACATTTTCTTTTGTTAAGTTAACCCTAACTTAACAACCTAAGTTTTCTACCCTAGAACCCTCTAGAAAATCCTAGAAAACCTGAAAACATTTAAAAAATTTGCAAGCACATTCGTTAGGATATACCCTATCCTAGAAAAATATGATTCCATGAAAAATACAAATGCACTTAACTTTTGGTACATCCTTTATTTTTTTTTTAATCCAAAACAAAAATTTTATTGAAAGGAAGATCTATACTAGAAAGGGGCAAAACCTGACCTTCTAGTATAGAATTACAAAAGAATTCAAACAGGATTTACAAGGCAAAAAGAAAATTAATCAATATGTATCACACATCTTCCAAATTTGAAACTAAGACAGCAATATCTTTTGTCGCGCCTCACTTTAAGCCTTTATCATTGGATCTACATTATGCACATACCAGACTTCATCTTTTTATTTTCCCAGTTGTCTTGATGAGTAAAATGTGTCTTTTTGCCGCCTCACCTCATGTTTGCCTCAATTCATTCCTCCAAAAAAAAACTTAGCCGCAATGTATCAATTTTCAAACCCGACGTTCACTTTAGGCAAGTGACCAGCCAAAAACGGATTTGATGAGTCTTTACTGTAGCCGTTACTACGGACTAGATAGACCAATGGTGGATCTATTCACCCTCTTAGGCTTTTTGGCAAAGCCTCAGCCATCAACGGATTTTGCATGTCTTTACCATAGCCGTTTGCTATGGACTAGATGAATCAAAATTGGTGGATTCATTCACCCATGACTGCCATGAAATCTAAACCAGAGTAGAAAACAAAGCATATATCCACACATCATCTCAGTTATCTTGACTGTCTTTTGAAAGCCTTCAGTTTTCCAGCAGATAAAGCAATTAAGTCTGATTGATTTCTGAATTTACATCTAATAGTTGGAAAATTCAGCAGGATACATCAGGAAACAGCAGGGTACAGTATAATACAGCAGGATACAGCAGATTCAGAAGTTTAACAACCCAGCAGGACAACAGGAAGTAGCAGATTCAAACAAGAGACGCAAATCTTTTAGCAAGTTTATATATTTGAAGACAAATATAACAATGCACATCTCGCATATTCCCTTCACAACATTTTAAATTGAGTCTGATGACAACCCAGCAGGATATAGCAGGAGCAGTAGATTTAGTGTCTAAGAATACCTGCAGGAAACCACGAATTCAGCAAAAAACTTGGCACAAGGACACAATCCATTTAGCATACTGCACGAAGCTAGGATAATTGAAGACAATCTCCTTTCTTAACAGTTGCCAGCTAATAATTCCACTGGGCATCTGTCAATTCTTTAACTTTTAATTCTGAAACAAGGAATATCATAAGTGGTGAGCCAAACAGCAGAAAACAACCGAACACATCAAGTTCTGTTTTATTTGTAAGAAAACTTTGAACAGTCTGAACTCTGCAATCTCTTCCAGCTATATTAGATAATTGCTTTATTTTCCAGCTATTAGTTCTTCCTTTCGGCCAAAACTAGCATTTTAAATGATACACCAGCGTATCAAGTCAGAATCTCAATCACAAAAATTACAGCAAAAACTCTTCCAAAACTAATATAATCATATAATTCTGTCAAGCAAACATATTCAGAAATTTTCCATTATAACACAATTTCTTTGTCCGATCAACCCAAACCAGATATGATACCAGACTTCTATTCAATTTATTAAAAAAATTCATGCTCTGTGTAAAATAAACCTGCTCTGCCAACCCTTTTGCATACAACTGCTATAAAACAAACTATAAGAAATTGAATCTCATCTCAGCTTCATTCAAAATCTATTATAATAATTTCCTATCAAACCTAAGATTAGGAATGCCCAGCCTATCAACCTTACAAATACCATATAAGGTTTTGTCAATTTCATGTCTTAGCATCATCCTCTCCCCTTTAGATTTAAAAGCTTGATTAGCCAAGTAATCTGCCGCTGTATTTGCCTCTCTAAACACATGGGAAAACATTACATTATTCTTTATTAACAACATTTTTATTTTTAGAATAATCTTTCTATGTTCCCATCCAACTTTAGAAGATTGCAATGTTTTCAAAGCCACCATAGAATCTGATTCAAGCCAAAGAGGCAAATAATTTTTCTCAACACATATCTCTAAACCGAATAGTATTGCCGTCAATTCAGCTTTGACATTTGAGATAACCCCTAACTTTCCATATTTAGCTATGAGAAATTGTCCCATATGATCTCTTACTATTATTCCATATGAAAACTCTCCAGGATTACCTCTAGAGCATCCATCTGTATTTAATTTAAAGCAACCAGCATTCGGCCTCTTCCATTCCACCACTGTAATGGTATGTCTGATTTTTATTGTGCTGGACAACCCCCACTCCTTAGCAATCTTTGAAAAACCCTTCCAATGCTTACCTTTAATAATTCCTGCCGCTTCTCCTAGCACAAGATATTGAAATATTTGATCCTTTATTTTCTGCGCATCTTGCTTTATGCCTTTATGTTTAGCATTGTTTCTAGCAGCCCATACAAACCATAGGATGAGAAAGGGGATAGACTCCCTAACATGTCCACATTTTGACCATTCAACTCCTATTCTCTAAGCTTCTAAAGATGTCCCATATACACCAAATATCCCACTAAAGAAAGACCAAACCTCATTGGCCACCGAACACTCAAAAAATAAATGATTCCAAGACTCTATAGATGCACAACAAAAACATTTAGAGGCTAGATGTATACCTCTATGCTGTAGGACAGTATCTACTGGTAATCTTTGCTTCAAAAATCTCCATGCGAAAATTGTAAAATTTGATTTCAGCAGACCATTCCACAAAGCAGCAAATAAGGGTATTTTTGATTGAACCTGTCTCACACGGTTCCATGTTGTTTTCAAAGAGAACATGCCATCAACTGAAGGCTTCCATATAATTTTATCAGATTCGCTTAGATTTGCATTAACCTCAGTCACTTCAACAGTAAAATTTTTTGGTATCAGCCTTTCAATACTATCAAAATTCCAATAATTACCTTCCATTAAATCCAAGACCTTTATTTCAGAGTTGCCCACCATTCTACAAGCTTGAAATAAAGGACCACTGTCCAACCAACAATCATACCAGAATTTTATCTTCCCTTCACCCAAAATCCAGCCTATATTAGCCTCCGCTAAGTTGCGAATTTTAATTAGCCTGCGCCATACATGTGAAACATTGTTTTTCAAAGAAACAATAGTAGGATGTGAAGAACGACAATACATCCTAGTGAGAAAAATTGCCCATGGTGTAGTTTGCTCTCTAAATCGAAACCATAATTTCACTGCCATTGCCAAACCAAAATCAGAAAGTTTTCTTATTCCTAAACCTCCTTCTAATTTTGGTTTACAAATATCAGACCATGCCACCCAATGTAATTTCCTTTTGTTGTCCGTAGAACCCCAGAAAAATCTTGCAAAACACATCTCCATCTTGTGTAAAATTGATAACGGAGGAAGGAGCACTTGTAACAAATAAAGAGGCATAGAGGTTAAAACACTCTGTATTAATAAAAGACGACCACCATATGAAAGGCGAGATATATTCCACCCAATTAATTTCTTCCTTATTCTCTCTAGAATTGGTTGAAAATACAAAGTCTTTCTATGTCCAGTAAAAATAGGAATGCCTAAATAAGACATAGGCCATGAACCTTCCATATAACCTGTTATATCTGAAATTAGACCTCTGCGTGCAACTGGTATGCTTTTTGCAAAAAATAATAGACTTTTACCAGCATTTACAAGTTGTCCCGACTGAGCCTCATATTTGTCCAGAAAACCCTTTAACATTTTTACACAATCAATAGAGCCATTTAAGAAAATTATAACATCATCCGCATAAGCTAAATGAGACAGTTTCATATCAGCACCCGTAGCAAAAAATAGCTTTGGATTATCAATAAAGAAATTTTCTAATCCCCTCGAAAAAAATTCTGATGCAATAATAAACAAAAATGGGGATAAGGGGTCACCTTGTCTTACACCTCTTGTGGCCTGAAAAAACCCCTCTAGATGACCATTTATACGAACTGAAAACCAACAAAAACTTATGCATCTTCTAATCAAGTCTATAAAGGAACTAGAAAATCCAAAAGCAGCCATAATTTTGAATAATAGATTCCATTGGACTCTATCAAAAGCCTTAGCCATATCAAGCTTCATGATCAAATTACCTCCTCTGACATGAAAATTTATTTTATGAGTAAGCTCCTGGGCTAAAAGAATATTATCTGAAATTAATCTATTCTCCACAAAGCCACTTTGAGTTGGAGATATAATCTTGCTCAATAACCTTGTCAATCTATTTGCTAGCAATTTAGAAATTATCTTATAAGAGACATTGCAAAGACTAATTGGTCGAAAATCTTGCCACTTTTGAGCACCTTCTTTTTTGGGGATCAAGACAATTGTTGTAGCATTCATGCCTTTCGGCAAATAACTACCTTTTAAGAAATCCACCACGGCCTGATATACATCCACTTTAATTATTTCCCAGCAAGAAATATAAAAAGCAGCAGAGAATCCATCAGGACCAGCCGCACTGTTTTGATTCATTTCCATTATAACCTGTTTTACTTCCTCCATAGTTGGTTGAGCTGATAAGATCACATTTTCCGCTTCAGTGATAAGCGCAGGAATTAGATTTAAATCAGCCTCTGCGTGATCAGATCTATCTTCAGTTAAAATTTGCTTAAAATATTTAGAGCACGATGCTCTAATTAATTCCGGCTGCTCCAAACATTCACCTTCATCCCATATGCGAAAAATTCTATTAGAAATGCGTCTCTTTTGAACTTTGTCATGAAAAAATCTGGTATTTTTATCTCCTTCTGCCATCCATTTAATCGCAGCCTTTTGCCTCCAAAAATCTTCCTCCATTTGTAATGTTTTAAAAAGTTGTGCTTGCATTTTATTTCTGAAAATTCTATTTTCCACAGTGGGCTCTAAATCATATTGTTTTTCTGCCATTGCAAACTTATCCTCAGCCTTTTTAACATTGCTTTAGATATTCCCGAAAACTTCTTTATTCCACCATTTCAAGTGGTTTTTTAACCTTCTCAGTTTGAGTTGTAAATTTATTAGTCCTTTCACAGAGCTAGGCAAATTCCAATTCAGCCTCACTGTTTGCATAAAATCAGGATGTCTTAGCCACATGTTCTGAAATCTGAAAGAAGTTACTGTCTTCTCTAGTTTGGGAAAAGAGATCAATAACGGGCAGTGATCCGAGGCTGCCCGACTTAAATGTTCAACCCGGACTGTAAAACTACTTTCTTGCCAAGATGGGAGGATCAAAATTTTATCTAGCCGCTTCCAAATCCTATTATTTGTCCATGTAAAGCAGTCTCCCACATATCCCGCATCAATTAAGCCAGCAAGCATCATAAAATCATTAAAGTCTTCCATAGCTCCTGCTCCTGATCCAGTTCCTTCAGAGTGTTCCGACATATTAGCAATAACATTGAAATCACCACCAACAAGCCAAAAATTCTCTTCAATCGGCTTTAATTGTACCAACTGATCCCAGAGTTCATATCTATCAGCTCTTGTGCATTTAGCATACACAATTGTAACCATCATTTCAATTGGAAACATATTAGATTTCAAACATATATGTAAAAATTGCTCATGATTAACTATAACAGAACATTCTATGTTATCATCATATATAAATCAAATTTTCCCAGAGCAATTAGAGATAGCTTTAGACATACCTAATCTATTCGTAATAAATGGAGCATCCAATTCAATAAAGGGCTCAAGGATTCCCATAAAATTCAAATGAAAATTGTTTTTCAAGAAATGCAATCTTCTAATTGAAGCAGGATTACCTATACCTCTAATATTCCAAATAATGCCTGACATTATAACATAGATGTATAGGAGATTCTTTTTGCTTGAGATTGGCTTCTAGTGACACGATGAGGTGTGTCGGAAGAAGAAATCTTACTATTTTCCTTCTTTTGAAATTCAGTCTGTGAAGACCTTTTTGGAGGAGCCATAGAAAATGAGGAAACCCTTCTTAGATGCTCCCCTTCACCTCCATCAGTGTCATATTCCTCAATAAATGATTTATACGTTGCTTTTTCTTCTGGGTCTGTTTGAGATTCAGGTAGAGAAGAAAATCCCCATTGTTCTGAAACATCCTGTGCTCTGTCACCCACCTGAGTAATAACATTTGTATCCTCTGCTGTGATCAATGTCTGATCATTCTGAATATTACCCCTTAAATCAACTGATGAAATTGTGTTTTTGGCTATTGTATCAACTATTTCTTCAGTATTTAAAATCTCCTGGTTTCCCACAAACAGCTTATTTTTGTCTGATGATTCCAAATGAACTTTCTGCTGCAGCAAAGACTTTGGATGAGAAATCTGTACTATTCTGTTGTTTATATTCTGATTCATCTGTTTTCCTTTCTGTACCTCATGATTTGTATTTAAATCTGCATTAGTCTTTGACTTTTCTTTATTATTGTTTCTATCTGAGCTTTCCAGTTCCCTTTGCGCCCTCTCAGAAGCCAAATTCTTCTGATCTTGCCTTTCCTTTTCACCAAAATGATCTCTAAATTTTGAACTATCCTCAATTTCATTTCCTTCTCTTTCTTCATTTATATTATCTACCAGAAAATTTTTGGCTCCATTTAAAATTTCTTTATCCTCATCCCCACAATTGTTTAAAACATGGAACTGATTCCCTTGTGTAACTTCATTCTGTTTTGCAGAAAACTGTTTCTGAACCCAAATGCCTGCTCTGCCATCAGAAAAATCTTCTCCAGAGCCCTTTCCTGTTCCCTTCATGTTTTTTCCATTTAATCTTTCTCGCAGGTCTTCACCAGTAGTTATAATTTCTGCTCTTTTTCTTTTCCAATCAGGTTTCGGCTGGTTTCCAATAACATAACATTCATCAACTGAATGTCCCAAATGTGAACAATGTTCGCAATATTTAGGTTGTTTTTCAAAAATAACTTTCTGTAGTCTTTTTTCATCTCCTATACCAATCCAAAACTCTTCTACTTTTGGTTTTAACAAATCAATTTCCACACAAACTCGTGCCATATATAACCTGGAACCATCAGCTGTTGCTTCATCGATCTTAATAGGCTTACCTATAATCCGGGCAGCCGAGAAAAGACTACTTTTATTGAACATATGAATTGGAAAATCCGGGAATTGCACCCAAACTGGAACAACAGAAGATTCTATGCCATATGAGAAATGTGGAGACCATTTAAGAATACGCAGAGGAACTCCACCAATGTACCAAATACCTCACGACCAAACCCGAGCCATATCTTCATTAGATGTAAGATGCAGGAAAATGTGTCCAGAACGAAGAAATCGAATATTATAAAAACTGGACAATCCTAGGGTTTTGAACGCTTGTATGATCACTGAGGAAATAGGTCTTTTCCCCGAAAATTTGCCAATAAGCGAAAATTTATAAGGATCAGCCATTAGAGACACTTCCTCCTCAGTATAGAATATACCTGGCTTGCTATTATAAATTTCTGATTCTTTGAAATCTTCTCCAATCTCATTGAAACCCTTTTTTGTAGCTCGCGGCGAACTTGGTCTCAGAATCGCCGCGTAAGAGATTGGAAGTTCCGATGTTGATTGCGTCCCTTGATTGGTCATCAGATCATCCATGGGCTTATTAGAACTAGTAGGAAGGGGAGGGAACAGCTTAGGGTCAGGCGCCGGCGTCTTATTGACGCCGGCGGCCATCGCCGCGGAAGAGAAGAAAACGCGTGATCGCGTTTCGCCCAAAATCGCCTTTGAAACACCAGTCAACCTCTCTGCTCACCTCAAAATTCTTCGGTACATCCTTTATTTTCCTCAAGAATAGTCATTTTGTATCAACTTGGAAATCTATCTATAATGTCATGTGTTTGTCAAGGCTTACCATTATAATTTGACACATGAAATTGTCTTCAACTCTCCTTTTTATGTATCCTTAATATGATAAAAGCCTCCCCCCTTTTATCTCTTAATCCTAGATACATATGGGAAACTTCCATATTCTTTCATCCATCAAAAACTTATCATTCAATACAATTCAATGAACCTTAAGCACTCATCAATCCTCCTTTAATTTCATGATATTAATAAAGTCTTATCCCATACACTCAACTTCAATCACGAAGTAAACTTTTATTCAAAGAATATGACAACATAAACAAGGAATTTGATTCAAAGTCATATCCTATCATCCAATAACGATTCATGACCTTTACCCACATAATGACATAAATTCTCATAAGGCAATATGACTCTTTCCTATGATTTCAATTTTGTAATTTCTGATTATCCAATATGCCTTTTTCACTTAAGCCTTATGGATCAGTCGACTGCCCCCTACGGCATTCGACTGCTAAAACGAACAGAGAGTTTCCAGTGGCAAATTCACCTGGATCAGTCGACTGGTTATCCACCAGTCGACTAATACCTGAATTTCAGGTTTTCAGTCTAAATTCAGAAATGCCTAATTAATTCCACAAATCTCCAAAAAATCTGAAATTTTGTGGAGCATATGTCTACTTGGGAAAAATATGTTTCCAAATAAATGTATTCCAAATCCCAAGATTGGCACGAAACTCAACTTCTCCTAAAATGTATCATTTATCCTTCTCCCAAAAGTCCTAATTATGGTCTTTCCTTGGTATATCTTCTAACACCTGATAATGATATATTTCTAGCACTGAATTATATGGTATTTACCCATTAAACCTTAATTTCATCAAATATACTGCTATTTTCACCTTTTTCTCCCTAAAACTCCTTTTAATGTGCCAATTCTCTAGGATTAAGACTTACCCTAGTCTTCCAACCCTTTTGCCACATTTCCTAGCCCACTTGGACTTCCTAGAAAGACCATCTCTTGAGATCCATTTACCATGGACCCCAAAGGCTCCTAGATCTTCCCCTTGAGCTCTTAGCCCTAGCCACCTCCCTAGGTGACTCAATCCACACTAGATCACACTGGTGAGCCCCCGGTGATTCTTGGCCTACAAATCTAACCTTCTTAACCTTGGGCACCTTGTCCTTGGTCAAGTTGTTCTTTTTACCTTTTGATGGCACCCCCTTGCCATCCTTGGACTTCTCCTTCTTGCCATAATTGTATGTCTCCCCAGCATACTTCTTTTTGTTGGCATTGGGGACTCTAGACCGGTATCCCAAACCCGATCTATCATAGTTGGGTTTTAGACTACCCAACACCATGTCTAAACCCTTAGATCCAACCTTGAATCTTTCTAGGGTCTTTTCTAGTTTATCAAGTCTTACCCTCAAGGCTTGATTTTTCCTTTCTAAGTTTTTAACCTTTGAGTCCATTTGCCCACTTTGGGCATTCCTAGACCTATCCATTTTCCTAGGCATGTGACTCCCCTTCTTGGGGTTTATGCTTCGATCCTTAGGTATAAATGTCTTAGGTCTATCATAATGCATGTTTTTCCTAGGATTTTGATCTACCTTGTTAACCCTACTCCTATCATTGTATTTAAAACCATGATTGTGCACAAGTAAGCAATTTCATTAATTCTAGCATGCATGGAGGAATAATTAACACTATTTTTAATATGCATGGAGGAACTTGAATATTGGAATTTCGAATGGTTCTTCAAGAGAAATCCTAAGGTTCCACTCCATTCCGAACCATGTCTCCATCCTTGCCTTCCAATACTCAAAGTCTTCATGATTGTAGGATGGTGGAGTGTAGATGTCATCCCCAAATTTATCTTCCATCATTTCTCCTCTAGCATTCATTGCCCCTCGGTGGTTAGTCCAATGAGAGCGGTCCTTTGCTCTGATACCACTTGTTAGATCTTGTATGGTTGCTAGAGGGGGTGAAAAGCAATTTTCTTATCTTCTTCTTCCTATGTTGTTCGTTGTGCAAGTAGAAATACAAAAGAATAAAACTAACAACAAGAAAGCAATGTTAACAAGGAGATTTACTTGGTATCCACCCTTAAGGGTGACTAATCCAAGAATCAGTCGATGGATCACTCCCTGGATAACATCCGGCAAGCCCTTGTCGCTCCTTGTGGGTGGAGAAACCTCGCCACAACACCTCGACAATCCCTGAGCACCAAGACTACTATTTGGCCTTTAACCAAGACCAAATTCGTCAAACCTTTCAGCCAACACGAATCCTCTTAAATAGAACTAAGGCTGAAAACCCTCGCCATCAGTCGACTGCCCATTTACCAGTTGACTGGTGACAGCCAAACAGTAGTCCAACGGTTCGCTGCAACGGCTAGTTTTTGACTTTACCAGTCGACTGCTCCCAGGGCAATCGACTGGTCCTCAGCCAAAATCTTTCTGTGAGTTTCATCAGTCGACTGCCTTCCAGGGCAGTCGACTGGTCTACTCATGCACCTAAGGTTTCCCTTCCCGAGTACACTTCCCTCAGCACTCGAACCCTAGGATTTCCCGAGTGCAATCACTCAGCACTCGTACCCTCACGACTCAACTGACTCCTCATCAGCAGCCTCGACTATTGTCTTCGCGCCCTCTTCATCTTCGGCTCCCGTCCCTCGGATGCACGCAAGCCTCCAACTTGCTCCATGCCATCCTTCACGCATGCCTCGAAGTACGTGCCCCTCAGCTCATCGTCCCTGCTCTCCATAGTCCCTCAGGTGCGCACACAAGCCCGCGGCTTGTCTCCATGCCACCCTTCACCGTACCGAGGCTGTCCAGCTAAGCCAATATATGTAACCTGCACGTCCTGCACACTCACATACACATATCAAATACACAAGGGTAAACATAACTTAAACCCTTTGCCCAAACATCAAAACTCATTGTCACTCCAGACCATAGATTGCCTCAACAGTAGACTCGTTGGAGACGAGCTGAGTGTGCTTCAACTGAGTCTCCAAGCGTTCCACCTTCTTCTCGGCTTCTGCCCGAACGGTGGCGTGGGTCAGGAGTGCCATAGAAAGACTATGGCATGACCTCCAAAACTGCGAAAGGACAAACGGTAGAAGATCATAAGGCGGAGGAATGAAACAAGAAATGGAAAGGAATGAAGTAATTCAACAGGTACCTGAGTGGCCTCCAGGAAAAAGGAGTCAGCTTTGCTGCTCGACCCCCGGAAATAGGACCCTTCGAGTCCCTGCACAAAGCGGTCGGCCACCGACCCATACATGCGAAGATCTTGACACCGGTCGAGTAGTTCACCCGGCGGGGCGGCCAGACGACAGTCTGACCGAGTGGGCACTAGAAGGTGCATCGTCTGCCGGTTGATTTGACCCTCCACGGGCGAAGTACCCGACCTCTCTAGTAGTGGCAGTGCAGGTGTGCCGGAGGAGATTGAGTGGTCGGCAGCAGGTACAATGGCCGTGGAGGTGCAAGGGGCCACTGAGTCAGGAGTCACCTTCTTCTTTTGCTTCTTATTCTTCTTCTCCAAGCGTTTCCTGGAGGAAGGCTAAGTCGAGTCCCCCGTCGGGGAAGAGGCTCGTCGGCGTTTGGAGGAGGCGGGTGGTTGGTTGTTACCGGGGAGGGGGGGTGCTGTCTCAGAGGCGGCAGGGGTTTGCTCCGGGGCGGTTGGAGTCGGGTCCGCTGAGGTATCCCCAGTCGGGGCGCCCTCCCTCTCTTGTAGCTCGGCAGCAATCCGAGCCTCCAGCTCAGCATCGTCCAGTGCGAAGCCTTCTATGAGGGATGCGGCTAGCATGGAGGAAACTGCGAAGGTAGCATAAACTCAATTAGAACTAAAAAATGTTCGAAGGAAACATCGTAATTCTTACCGATTGAAGACAATGGTGGAGTCGACATGGGGCTGAGGCCGAAGGCAGAAAGAAGCTCCTCCCTCAGTAGATGCACGTCGTTGAAGCGCCTACCGTCTAGCTTGTATGTCGCTGATTGGTAGGCCGCGGAGGTGCGGTAGTATTTTGGAAGGGGAGGAGAGGAAGGAAGTTCCTCGACCCAAGCCGTGGGCCAGCTCGTGGTCAGGCTAGGCTTAACAAAGAAGTAATGCCCTTTCCATCCTTTGTTGGAAGAGGGAAGCTTCTGTAGAAAAGAAGTTTTGGCTCGGGCCTGAAAGAAGAAGTCACCCGACTCTTGTTGCATGGGATAATAAAAGAAGTGGAAGTGTTCGGGCTGAAGGGGAATCTTGTACAAGGAAAAGATGATGATCGAGCCACACATCAAACGGAGGACGTTCGGGGCCAATTGGAGCAAAGGAATACGGAAGTATGTGCAGACAGAGGAGATGAAGGGATGAATGGGGAAGCGGAGACCGACCTGTAGGTGGTCCCGGGACAAGGTGATATAGCCAGAAGGGGCCGAGTCAGGGTGGTCGGTCGATTTGGGCAGGCGAAGTCGGTGGTCGAGGGGGATCAAGAAGTCTGACTGGAGCTGATCCAGATCATGGGCGGTGAGGTCAATTACCATGACCGAGTACCAGGGCATGGCAGGGGAGGAGGATGAAGAAGGTGAATCCATGTGAAATAGAAAGGTGAAGAAACTAACCAGGGATGAAAGGTTGCCGGAGAAGGAAGTCGAAAGAGGAGGACTCGCCGAAACCCTAACAAGCTCGAAGCGGCAGTAGGACAGTATCGAGATTGAAATGCGATAGGGAAAATGGCGGAGCAAGAAGCTTATTTATAGGAGCCGAAGAATGACGTCAGTCCGTTCGATGGCAAGTGGGAAAAAGGTGGGCTCGAGCCGAGACCGTTCGATCGAGCTCGGATGGCCACTGAAACGGCAGATCACATGTGCGGGTCGAACATTCATGAAGAGGAGCGGCATACTCCTCGATACTCGGAAAACGAATGACTGATGAACACATGCCCTTGGTCATTAAGGTCGCAGTTAAAGAAGAGATACGCAGTGATTTTGCGACAGGAGGGTGAAGAGACATTTGATGAGACAACCTGCTATCCGAGTGAATCGCTAACTCCGGGTCAACTAAGGAAGTCAACCGCGTGAGCCGGTCACTTGGGTGCGCCAGGCTCGGGCAAGAGGGGCAGTCCAGTCAGTCGGACTCATCGCCTCCTTCGACTAGACTCGAGGGCGACGCTTATGATCCCGGGCCAGCTTACGTGTGGCTTGGCTCGGCAGCTTGGCGTCTCGTCAGCAGGAGATAGATGTACGGGCTCCAGGAGCCCATGGGCTATAAGGCTTGTATTGGTGGCTCGGCTTAGTTCCCTCGAGAACGAGAAGGATAGGCCCTGGTAAAAGGTAATCGTCTCGATTAAGGGGATCGGAAGTCCCCAAAAGGCCCCCCGGGTCCAGCAAGGCCCGAATTGGGAGGCCCGAGTCCCAGGAGGCTCAACTCACAGCGTCATTGAATCTCAGTTCTCCCGAATCGGGGGAACCTCAAACTCAAAGCATCTTGAAGACATACGCAACCATACGCTTACACATCACTCGGCTTAGTGCCCCCGATCGGCGCGTGGCGACCCACGTTCCTCAGAATCGGTCTGACCAACCGTCCAACTATCGCGGGCCTACCCCCGCACCCCCTTGGCTTGGCTCCCAGCCGATGCATGGCGGCCCACGCTCCTGGGATATGCCCGAGCCAGGGGGGCTTTGCTTAATGTGTCACTGAATCGTGCTATCACTCTAGGCCCTCAGTTGGCCTCCACATCTTGTGCCCTCAGTCGGCCTCCACATCTTGTGCCCTCAGTCGACACCAATACTTTAGGCCTCAGTCGACCTCCTCATTTTGTGCCCCCAGTCGGCATTCATCGTGACTCACCAGAATAACCACTCCCTGACACCGGACTAGCAGAAGGAGTACGGGGTCGGCGTAGGTAGGGCATTATTCCGGCACTAATCGCGAATATCTTGCTGACGCCATGATCTTCCTGTCATATCCTGAGCCCCCATACCACAACCACATACCTCTGTGTCAGGTCGAGCGGCGCCCAACAGTACTAACCATTAAGCTGACAATGCCCTTTTCCTTATTCCAGTGTGTGACACCTTACCCTGCCACCTCTGGGTATGTCTTGCCCTCTCCTCGCTACGAGACAAAAGGTGGCAGGCTGGGCAGCAACTGTCAGCTTCTCCGGCTATATAAATCTCTCTGTTCCACACGCTCCAGGTACGCACAATAGTGATTTTACTACTGTTGCATTGTCTTTTGTTTCCACTATTGAGGACTGACTTGACCGTTGGAATGCCTTACTGGGGACTTTTCCCGGCGGATTTTAGTGGTCTTTGTCTTGCAGGCCAGGAGCGACCATCGGAACCCGCGTCGGCAGCTCGTGAGCCTCAGGAGACCACCTCACCCTTAGAAGTCCACCTCGCATCGCGACGGGATCATGATTTAAGTACTTACCGGTTTCGGCCTGCATCTTTGTCTCGTCACACTCTAACCCTTTTCCTTTATGTATTAATCAGATCATATAGTATGCAAATACCATGTTTAAAGTTTATGCATTGAACATTTTATATTGTTTAAGTACCTTTTCCTTGATACGTTACCCACATCATATAGTTTGTAAATACCATGTTTAAAGAACGTTTACGTATTGAACTTTTATGTTGTTTAAGTGGTCTCGGCCAGCATTTTGGGCCACAGCCATGTTTTAATAATTTAGTCATTATTTATTAAAGTCTATTTTTTTATTTATTTTATTTATAATTAAAAAATTTTCCAAGCATATGCTATTTCTATAGTTATCTTTATCTTGACTATTTCGTCTACTTGTACATGTTTCGATACTTTTTCAATTTTATTTATCATGTTTTATATTAATTAATTTAAATTGTTATAACATCATTATTAATTATTTTAAATCATTGTCATTTAGTTTTTATTTCATTGGAGCCTATGATTTTATAGTTATCTATTTTCGATCTCAATTACCTACATTCTAAACATAATCAATATTTGCTGTAAGTATTAGATTTAATGAAGGTGTAAATTTTTATTAATTTATGTTTCTTTGTCTTTAATCATTATTGTACGTAATAGCAGAGTTTTTAATAATAATGTTTTAATTTTTTTTTTGTAAAATTATTGTTTTATTATTCTTCCCTTGACATGTTTTAATGACCATGTATGCTATAGACTTATGAAAATGGTATATGCACATATATATGGGGCTAAGATATGTTTCTGAGGAATACAATTTGACTGTGGCCAAACTATGTTTATGTACGGTAGGGTATGAACCAAGGACCTAACCCCGGGGAGCTTACCAAATTATGTATGCGTTGAGTTATGAACCGGGGGTCGACATTCGGGGAGCTTGCCAAATTATGTAAGGGTAGTTGTACATTCTGAGATTCAAATCCCTATCAACCTAGCGCTAAGGTAAATGCTTGATCAAGCAATTGTATTACAGGGCCACATTCATTGAACTGAACTCTATTAATATGTCTATGTTTATGTCTGTTGGGTATGACTTGACGGGTTTCCTAAGCGAATACTTGGTCGATTCGAGAGACCTCTCCATGTCTACGGATTAAAAATTAATCCGAATGGAGACCCGTCTCCCTATGACCATCTCGTGCCGTATCGAACGATCCAAATTACCACTCGGCCAATTACCAAAATCGGCCTTGTAATTTGCTTGACCGTTCGACCGCAGAAAAGGAGACGAATGGATTGCCGACATTTGTGTTTATGATCGTGGTCTAGTAAGTAAATTATTCATCATGATACAAAATCAAAATAATAAACTAACTCACATAAAATGACGAAGTTAGCAAACATGACACACAATAAACATAAGGATAATCAAGGAGCATGGGGAAGAGATATACCTTCCCGATCACATCGCGGTCTTCTACCTTGTGTCCCTCCCTTCGCCTAGGGTTGCCGCCGACCAACCTTTGCTCCTCCTTGGTGATCGCCGGCCACCAAGCTCCGAGGAATGGAGGTAGGAGTAGATGAGGAAGATGAAGAGTCTTCTTCTTCACCTCAAACCTAGGCACCGCCGGTTACCACTCCTTCTTCTTCCTCTTCTTGCCGCCGGTGGAAATCCACCTCAAGGTGGCGCCGACCACCTCTTCTCCTCCTTTGAAGATCTCGCACGCTACAAGGAGCCGAGAGAAGATTGCTCTTCTTCCTCCTTGTCCCAGCCGTGCACTTCAATGAAGAGAAAAGGGAGAGGAAGCTTCTCTTCTCCTTGTCGCCACCCACACCAAGTAGGAGCCGGCCGAACCCTAGGAGAGAGAAGGGAGGAGGAAAACCCAAGCCTTTGGTACATCCAAAATCACCTTGGTTTCATGACTTCATTGGGTATATATAGGGCTAAGGTAGGGACCAAGAGGAGGAGTTGGATCTTGGCCCACCAATGGATCTAAACCCGATCCATTAATTAAGATCCATTCCACTAAAGGATCTTAATTGAACTTCCTCACCAACCCCCATATTTTCATATGAGCTCCACATATTACGAGTCGTCCATCCCCCCATGTTTAAGATCTCGAATGCCCATTAATTAATTTAAATTACTGACAATTCAAATTAATTAACCTCAGAGTCCTTGACTAGTACCACTCGACCTTATCATCATGTTAGATCAAACCCACCGGCAGGGTTTAGCATGACGAACCTTTCGAGCTCATCAATGGGGTATCATCAACCCGACTCACCAGGTCACGAATTCCGTCAATAATCAACATCACATCATATTATTAATATTATCTCCCAACTTACCGGGCCTATCGATCTAACAGAATAGATCTCGCTCTTTAGTAAATCAAAGAAATAATAGTTAATAATATATGTCCGTTATTATATCGGGATTAAGAGATCATACTCCATAATATAATCTTGAGGTCCTATCCAATTATCAAGTTAGTACAAATTTGATAACTTCTAATTTTGGTCTTACTCAATGTACTCAAAGCACACTAGTGTAATTCTATGGTCAAGACCAACTACACCTAATTACACCACAACCATCCTGATGGGTTGTCCAATTCCATCTCGATTGTGGGCTTCTATTTATATTAAGCAAGGAACTGATAACATGATCTTCCGTGTAACACCACACACCATGTTATCTACAATACAAAGTAATTGGACTTCATACATGTACTAGTATAAACAGACACCTAGTGTAGTTGTGATTCTCTTTTCAAAATGAAGATGTTCATATAAAGAAATTCATGTCTTTCAGTATACACATCTTACAATCTCCCACTTATACTTAAAGACATTGTTGTTCTCTCACTGCCATACATCTGACTCCTATATCCTCCATATGCCTATCAAAAGCTCTAACTGGAAGAGCTTTCATGAAAGGATATGCCAGGTTGTCTTCTGATGCAATCTTGGCGACAGCCACTTCTCCTCGCTTTACGATTTCTCGTATCAGGTGGTACTTGAGTTGTATATGTTTACTCGCCTTATGGGCTCGTGGTTCCTTCGAGTTTACAACTTCACCACTGTTATCACAAAAGATTGTGATACATCTGGGCAAACTATGAATCACATCCAAGTCCATGATGAAGTTCCTGAGCCATACAGCTTCTTTGGCTGCCTCTGAGGCTGCCACATATTCAGCTTACATGGTGGAGTCCGCCACGCATTTCTGCTTGACACTCCTCCAAACAATGGCTCCACCTCCTAAAGTAAACACAAACCCCGAGGTAGACTTACTCTTGTCCCTATCTGACTGGAAATCTGAGTCCGTAAAACCCACAGGGACTAATTGGTCTGCCCGGTAAACCAGCATATAATCCCTAGTCCATCTCAGGTATTTTAATATATGCTTTACCGCAATCCAATGTCCCTGTCTAGGGTTACTCTGATATCTGCTAACCATGCCCACGACAAAATAGATATCAGGTCTCATATACAACATAGCATACATGAGGCTTCCTACTGCCGAAGCATAAGGAACCACCTTCATTTCCTCTATCTCCTTTAATGTTTTCAGACACATCTCCTTGGATAGAGGAACTCCATGCCTAAAGGGTAGGAAACCCTTCTTGGAGTTTTTCATGCTAAAACGAGACAAGACAGTGTCAACATATGAAGCTTGGGATAAGCACAACATCCTTTTCTGGCGATCCCTTATGACCTTGATCCCAAGAATGTGTCCCGCTTCTCCTAAGTCCTTCATATCAAACTGCTTTGATAGTCAGACCCTTACGTCTGATAACACTTTGACATTGTTGCCAATTAACAAAATATCATCTACATAAAGTACAAGAAACACCACGACATTTCCGTCACATCTTTTGTACACATATGACTCATCCGGGCTTTGAGTAAATCCATATGACTGGATTACTTCATCAAAGCGGATGTTCCAAGATCTTGAAGCTTGCTTCAATCCATAAATGGATTGATTAAGCTTACATACATGATGCTGTTTGCCCTTTGCAATGAACCCTTCTAGTTGCTGCATGTAGATGGTCTCCTCAAGACTTCCGTTAAGGAAAGCCGTCTTGACATCCATCTGTCATACCTCATAGTCCATATGAGCTGCAATAGATAAGAGAATCCGATAGACTTAAGCATGGCTACCGGCGAAAAGGTCTCCTCATAATCGATACCCTCTTTCTGAGTGTACCCTTTCACAACAAGCCTTGCTTTGAAGGTCTCAACCTTCCCGTCTGATCCTCTCTTTCTCTTGTAGATCCACTTGCATCCAATGGCTTTTACACCATTGGGTGGTTCTACTAACTCCCAGACCTTATTAGAATCCATAGATTCTATCTCAGAGTTCATTGCTCTTTGCCAAGAATCTGCATCCTTATCTTGGAGGGCCTCGTCATAGGTCCAGGGATCCGGTTCATGTTTACCAGAGACCAAGTCTGAAGACTCTCCCAAAAACATGAACCTTTCAGGCTGTCTGACAACCCTCCCACTGCGACGAGGTACTACCTGTGTATCCTCAGTGACACGCGGTGTAGTGACTTGTGGTGTGTCCTCTTGTACAATTGGTCCTAAAGTCGGAACGTCCCCACTTAACTCTTCAAGCACTAGTCTACTCTTGGGCTTATGGTTCATCACATAGTCTTCTTCTAAGAATCTGACATTCGTGCTAATGATTACCTTCTGATCCTTAGGACTATAGAACAGACCACCTTTCGTTCCCTTAGGATAGCCAACAAACAAGCGTACTTCCGTCCGAGATTCCAACTTATCAATATCTCCCTTCAGCACATGTGCTGGACTACCCCAAATCCGAATATATTCTAGACTAGACTTTCGCCTAGTCGACAATTCTATGAGAGTAAAAGAGACTGACTTAGATGGTACCATGTTCAGAATATACGCAGCTGTATCTAGAGCATATCCCTAGAACGAATCAGGTAAATCAGAATAGCTCATCATTGACCTAACCATTCCATAAGAGTCCTATTCCTTCTTTCTGCAACTCTATTCTGTTGGGGTGTACCGGGTGCAGTTAGCTGGGACTGGATCCCAGCTTCTGATAAGTATGTCCTAAACTCTCCAAAGAGGTATTCTCCACCACGATCTGATCGTAGTGTCTTGATACCTTTACCTTGACGCTTCTCCACATCAGCCTTGAACTCTTTGAACTTTTCAAAGCATTCAGACTTGCGGCACATCAGGTAAATGTACCCATACCTTGAATAATCGTCAATGAAGATGACGAAGTATTCAAAGCCACCTCTAGCCTGGATTGACATAGGACCACACAAATCAGAATGAATCAGTTCTAACACATCTTTGGCCCTATACCCCTTAGCCTTGAAAGGTCTCTTGGTCATCTTACCTTCCAAGCAAGAATCACAGGTCGGGAGGTCTTCCACCACCAATGAACCCAGGGGTCCATCAGCTATCAACCTCTAAATCCTACTAAGGTTAATATGACCAAGCCTAAGGTGCCAAAGATACGTCTGATTCATCTTAGAAGGCTCCTTTCTCTTATTTAAGTTAGACGATGAGCTATTAACCTTAGTTTGCATCGTGGGAGTTGTTGGTTCTAGAGTATACAGATTGTCGACCATAGTACCCGAACAGATATTCTCTCTATTTCTTTTTATAACAACTTTGTTATCAAAAGCAACAGAATATCCATCCTAAATCAACTTAGAAATTGAAATTAAATTTTTTATAAATGAGGGTGCATAAAGGCAATCTCTCAGAACTAATAATTTATTTCTCTCTAAAGATAAATAAAAAACTCCCACTGCAACTGCTGCCACTTCCGTAGCATCGCCCATGTAGACCACGATTTCTCTCTCAGCCAACCATCGAGTTTCCTGGAACCCCTGCAGAGTATTACAGACATGGTTAGTGACTCCCGTATCTATGCACCAGGTACTGGTAGATATCACCGCTAAACATATTTCAACGACTAAGGCCGAAGAAATACCTTTGTCTTATCCACGGGGACAGTCTGCCTTTTAGTGCCCAGTTTGCTTGCACGTGAAGCACTTGCCTTTCGGCTTCTTCACGCTAGTCCGAGGTCCCTGCGATGCTGCTGCCTTCTTGAACCCTCCTTGTTTCTTCTTCTTCCTGCCTTTCGGCATAGAAGAAGAAACCCTTTGAGTCACTAAGGCCTGCGAGTTCTGACGAAAGAGGTCCTCTGCTGCCTGGAGTTCTCCTAGCAGTTCACCCAACGTATAATCACGTTTGTTCATATTGTAGTTGAGCCTGAACTGCTCAAAACTCCTAGGCAGAGACTGGAGTATAATATCGACCTGGGATTCCCCGTCGATTTGTGCTCCCAGTACCTCAATCTCATTGAGGTGAGCCATCATTTTTAGGACATGATCCCTCACGGGTGTCCCTTCAACCATAGTGGTCGTCATCAGACTCTTCATCACGGACTGCCTAGCTGCTCGACCTTGGTGTCCGAAGAGATCCTTGAGGTTCAGCATCATGTCACTAGCAGTGGGCATGACCTGATGCTGATGTTGCAATACATTCGACATGGATTCCAGAATGTAGTACCACGCCATCTCATTTGCCTTGACCCACTTCTTGTAACGCTCCCTCAACTCTTCACCAGAGTCCTCTCTAGGCCTTTCCGGGCATTCCTCGAAGAGTACAAATTTGTACACTTCAGCAGTGAAGACAATGTCAAGATTCCTCTTCCAGTCTATGTAGTTTGGGTCAGTAAGTTTGTTTTCCTTAAGAATTGTTGCTAGTGGGTTAAAGGCCATTATGAAAAACCTGAGAATCACAACATACACTACTTTAGAAATTGAAAATAAATTGATTCCTCAAAACAATAAATTTTTGAAATCAACCAACATCTCAAACACCAAGAATTTGCATGCCACGTTAGTGTGGACATATACAAACCCTACATTTGTTCAAGAAGGTTTTACCCATTAATCTTACTATCTTGTCAACCTAACTTTTTGACAAGTAAGACTAATAGTTGGCCAACTTCGGCCATACATATAAGTGTTTACCATTACACGACAGTAAGAGAATTATTTAGGATTATGTGTCTTCCGTTGGGGAAGTGCACACGCTCTTCAATAATCCTCTATAATCTTTTCTGATCTTGTGATCCGCAGAACAAGCCTATCCGTTATGGAGGAAGGCACTCAGAGCCAACGCGTGGGCATTTTCGCATCACATATCATATTGCAATGGAGGTCGTGGGACCCTTAGGGTCCCTCTCCCACTTAGTAATTTATGTTGAGGAATTTTCTAGCACAACCACACAACCAAGCTCATAACCAAATATATGAAAAATATAGAAAATCCTAGATTTTCCAACTTTCATGGCCCTTGGTCTCTAATGCGCCTCCAGTCGTGTCGTCACTACGTCCGCTCCTCCCTTCCTTCTGCGTAAGCTACCTTGAGGGATCTCCGAGCCGAAATGACTAGCTACTTATTTACATGAAAACTAGATCGAAAGTAAAGTAAATAGCTCGGCTAAACATGTGCCATATTTAATTACAAAAATTAAATACCTAGCCTCGTCAACCCCAAGGATTAATTAATTACAATTATTTGCACAACCATCACACAACAAATATTTGGCCATGACATGTTGGAATCTCGTGCCTGCAACACAAAGTTAGCCTACGCACATCCACATATCATCCGACAAAATATAATGTATGAAAAATGCAAAAATTAACCAATCCTTAAACACACAAAGCCGGAAACCTCAACTCTGATACCAATTGTTGGGTATGGCTTGGCGGGTTTCCTAAGCGAATACTTGGTCGATCCGAGAGACCTCTCCATGTCTATGGATTAAAAATTAATCCGAATGGAGACCCGTCTCCCTACGACCATCTCGTATCGTATCGAACGATCCAAATTACAACTCGGCCAATTACCAAAATCGGCCTTGTAATTTGCTTGACCATTCGACCGCGGAAAAGGCCACGAGTGGATCGCCGACTTTTGTGTTTATGGTTGGGGTCCAGTTAGTAAATTATTCATCATGATACAAAATCAAAATAATAAACTAACTCACATAAAATGATGAGGTTAGCAAACATGGCACACAATAAACATAAGCATAATCAAGGAGCTTAGGGAAGAGATATACCTTCCCGATCACCTCGCGGTCTTCTACCTTATGTCGTGTGGGCGACGATCTATTGCGAACCGAAGTCACCAAGGTCTCCAATACCTCTCTCCAAAGTTGCACCACAAACCCTAGTCACTAGGGTTGCCGCCGGCCAACCTTTGCTCCTCCTTGGTGATCGCCGGCCACCAAGCTCCGAGGAATGGAGGTAGGAGTAGATGAGGAAGATGAAGAAGAAGTAAAAGAAGCCTTCTTCTTCACCTCAAACCTAGGCACCGCCGGTTACCACTCCTTCTTCTTCCTCTTCTTGCCGCCGGCGGAAATCCACCTCAAGGTGGCGCCGACCACCTCTTCTCCTCCTTTGAAGATCTCGCACGCCTACAAAGAGCCGAGAGAAGATTGCTCTTCTTCCTCCTTGTCCTAGCCGTGCACTTCAATGAAGAGAAAAGGGAGAGGACACTTCTCTTCTCCATGTCGCAACCCACACCATGTAGGAGTCGGCTGAACCCTAGGAGAGAGAAGGGAGGAGAAAAACCCAAGCCTTTGGTTCATCCAAATCACCTTGGTTTCATGATTTCATTGGGTATATATAGGGCTAAGGTAGGGACCAAGAGGAGGAGTTGGATCTTGGCCCACCAATGGATCTAAACCTGATCCATTAATTAAGATTCACTCCACTAAAGATCTTAATTGAACTTCCTCACCAACCCCCATATTTTCATATGGGCTCCACATATTATGAGTCATCCATCCCCCCGTTGTTAAGATCTCGAATGCCCGTTAATTAATTTAAATTACTGACAATTCAAATTAATTAACCTCTAAGTCCTTGACTAGTACCACTCGACCTTATCATCATGCCGGATCAAATCCACTTGCAGGGTTTAGCATGATGAACCTTTCGAGCTCATCAAGGGGGCATTATCAACCCGACTCACCAGGACACGGATTCCGTCAATAATCAATAACACATCATATTATTAATATTATCTCCCAACTTACCGGGCCTATGGATCTAACAGAATAGATCTCGCCCTTTGGTAAATCAAAGAAATAATAGTTAATAATATATGCTCGTTATTATATCGGGATTAAAGGATCGCACTCCATATTATAATCTTGAGGTCCTATCCAATTATCAAGTCAGTATAAATTGGATAACCTCTAGTTTTGGTCCTGCTCAATGTACTAAAAGCACACTAGTGTAATTCTATGGTCAAGTCCAACTACACCTAATTACACCACAACCATCTTGATGGATTGTCCAATTCCATCTCGGTTGTGGGCCTCTATTTATACTAAGCAAGGAACTGACAACATGATTTTCCGTGTGACACCACACACCATGTTATCTACTATGCAAAGTAATTAGACTTCATGCATGTACTAATGTAAACCTAGTGTAGTTGTGTTTCTCTTTTCAAAATAAAAATGTTCATATAAAGAAATTCATGTCTTTCAGTATACACATCTTACAATTTCATGCAAGCATGTAAGGTAAACCCATAAATAATATGATCTACTTTATGTTTATGTCATGCAAGTATTTAAGTTAAACCTATTAGTAAATAGTATTATTATGTTTATGTCATGCAAGCATCGAATTTAGATACATTTTGATATTTTGTATGATTTACTTTAGTGCATGTGATTATAGTTTGAACGTGTTGAGTCTCAGAATTCATTAAATCTAATTGTTAAAGGAGGTGAGACAGATGAGATAGGAGGCCTTGATAATTGAGCAAGCTCAGAATGCGGGCTTTCAATTTATGTTTAATATTTATTTAATTATTTTATTAAAAGATAAATCCTAAAATTAATGTTAGGCATTTGGGAACTACTAGTTGCTTATAACTTGGTCTGCCTAGCTGGATTGAATAAATTATATTTTGAAAATGATGGTGTGTATAAAAAAAAAATTAGGGGTTTTACTGGTTGAATGGCTCTGCGAGGGTGGCGGTGAAGAGTCCAAGGAACAAGGCGGTACGATTTGAAACGAGCAAGAGATCCGACGTCTATGAAGCCGAAGGAGACATCCAAATCCATGGAAGCGGCCACACATTCTTCCTAGACCCTTCCATTACGGATCAAGAATGGAAGACGATGTCGTACTACAAGAAGCACGATCCACCGGCGATGAGGCCAAAACCTAGCGGCGATGTCACACCGCTTTGCATCGCGAATTACTCTATTCCTAAGCTTGACTTTTCAATCGGAGCGTTCACCAGAAACCTTTTTCATGACTTCACCGACGTAATCGTCCCCCACTTCGCCTCCTATTGATTCAATGGTGAGGTCTGGTTTGTGATCGTCGACGTGACACGCGAAGCCCTGGTGGGTGAGCAAGTTCACGTTGATCCTCAAGCGGCTCTCCAAGTACGATGTGATCAAAGTGAGGAGGCAGAGACAAGATGTAGTGCATCCTGATGATAATACTGGATAATAATTTTAAATTGATTTCAATCAATCAAGATCGACATGAATCAGTAGCAAAAGATAATATTTTCAAATTTATTATATACATTGCTGCGATTATAATTATTATGATTGTATGTCATAGTTAATATTTCAATTAGTGTTTAGACAACTTGTATAAATAAGCTTCTTGGCTTCAGCAACAAGACCATCTGAAATTATTGTCACCTTTACTCTTTCTTTCATGGTATTAGAGCCATAATTTTTTTTTAGCTGCCACAAGTGCATCGACAGCAGCAACTTCTTCTTTTTCATCAACAACTCTTTCCTTTTTCTGTCTACAACAGTAACATCGGCAATGACCATTGTAGCAAGTCATAGTTGTCATCTAAATTAGATTTGTTATTTCTTCTTTTTTTTAATTTTCGATGTATTTTTAGTTTTGTTAAAAACAATAGAGAGAGGGGACGAGCGGGAAAAAATTATCTTCTGCAAAAATCCCTCAGCCATCACAAAATACCTCTTTTCCTATTCATATGGTTCCTTTTTTTCCATTTAGCATGACCATGGTAACTATTTACTTTGGAAATTACGAAATCTTCCTTTGCTTTGTTTTCATGACTTGGTCATGTTGATGGTAGTTCATCCACACCTCAAAAAGATGATCCATCTTATGCTATTTGGTTTAAGAAGGACCAATTAATCTTAACTTAGTTAATCTCATCAATTACGTATTGAGTCTATACTTTCTATGTTCGTTGGGCTCAACACCTCTCGTTAAGTTTGGAAAGCTCTTGATCATTCTTTTGCATCTCACACTCAAGCATGAGTTCTCCAACTTCGACTACAACTACAGTCTGTGCAACGAGGAGATATCAATGACTATATGCAATTAGTCAAGACCATCGCTAACAACCTAGTTGCAATTGGGCATCCAGACTCTTATTCATAACTATTGATGAATGTTCTTATAGGTTTAAGTCCTCAATATGATAGCATTATTCCCAGTGTGACAAGTCGCATGGATCAAGTGTCACTCGAAACTTTTCATGGTATAGTATTATCTCATGAAAGACTTCTACTTATACATTCTCAAAGGATGTCAAATTCTCTGTCTTTATCGGTAGGCGTGACTAGGCTACACAACCTGATCAACAATCAACCACCTCTGCAGCATGATCATCAAAATCAGAATGGAGGTATCTGAGGTCGAGGCCAAGGTCAAGGTCATGGTAGAGGTTGAGGTCGAGGACACTGTCAAATTTGCTTCAACTATGGGCATGATGCTCAAAATTGTTGTAGAAGATTTGATTCAAATTTTCTAGAAGGCTAGAAGGACTTGCATCATCTAATCGACCTCCGCCCTCTTCTTAGCAATCTACTATTCAGTCATCTCACTCTGGAGTATTCTCACTCTCCACCCTTCCTAATACAATGTCACTGGGTCCTAGAACCCCAAGATGGCATCCGAATTCTGGAGCGACTCATCACACGCAGAAGTATGATATTCTCATAGAAGCTTCACCTTATCATGAATCCAACATGGTGCAAATAGGCAATGACTTAGGTTTACAAATTGCTCACTTTGAAACACATCCTTTCATTCATGTGGTAACTTTTCGCTTGCGCAACACTCTTCATGTCCCTTCTATCACTAAGAATTTACTTTCTGTACGTCAATTTACTCTCGATAATAATATATTCTTTTAATTTCATCCCCATCATTGTCTTGTGAAGGATCCCATGACAAGGACTATTCTACTCCATGGGGGCATTAAAAACAGTCTTTATCATCTTCAATGAACCTCTCTCAAAGCCTTTTTGGTGAACACATGAACAAATTCTCTAGGCACGTACGTCTTGGTCATTTGTCTATACATCTTGTTCAGGATATTATCAATCGCTTTAGTTTACCAACTTCTTTAATCTCATCATCTCATTTATGTGAAGCTTGTATGAAAGGAAAATCTGATAAGCTACCTTTTGTATCCTTTACTCGCACATCTAGTTTTCCTTTGGAAATTATTCGCTCTAATGTATAAAGTCCTACTCCTATTCTATTTAATCAGGGTTTTCTTTATTATGTTATTTTTATTGATAATTTTGTCAAGTTCACTTGGATTTCTTCTATGAAAAGAAAGTCTGATCTCTTCAATATTTGTTGTCATTTTTAAAAGCATGTTGAGCGCTACTTTGATCTAAAAAATACTTTCCCTTCATTTTGATTGGGAAGGAAAGTATCAAGTGCTTCATCGTCTCTGACATCCTTCATCAAGTTTCTTGTCCTCACAGTCCTAAACATAATAGATCCACCGAGAGGAAACATCGTCATGTCATTGAAATTGCCTTATCTCTTATTAATCATGTCTCAGTTCCACTTTAATTTTGGGATGACGTCATCCAAACCGCAGTCTACTTTATCAATCCTTTTCCCACTCCACTACTTTAAAATAAGTGTCCCTTGAAAAGTCTTTATAATCAACCTCCAAATTAGTCATTCCTTCGTATCATTGGTTGCACATGTTATCCTTGGTTACGACCATACTCTAAACACAAGTTAAACTCTCGCTCTCAACAATGTATTTTCCTTAGTTATAGGAATTTGCATCATGGGTATCATTGCCTCCATATCTTGAACGAGCAGATATGTATTTCTCGACATGCTATTTTTGACGAGTCTCTTTTTCCATTTGCAGTTGCTATCTTGGAACCTTCTTCAGATAATCATCTTTCTAATATCACTAAGACAGATCGCTCCATCAGGACATACTAGGGATGGCAATTTCCTACGAATTTGACGAAGGATCCGATATCCAACCCAAATGGAGGAGGGTATGGAGGGACTATCGATACCCGATATCTGACCCGAATACTCAATTAAAAAATATATATATATACATTAAAGATTTTTCTACCCAAACCCACTAATAATTTGTGATGATGTTAGGAATATGTTATATAGATGTTTAATCTATTTTTAAAATTATAGATATATATTTTTTAAATATGATGTTAATTCTAATGTACTTTTGTTGAATGATATAGTTGGATTGAAAGAAGAAAAATTATTAGTATACAAGATATCCGATCCTTTAATGGGTATGAATATTCAGATGGATATCTGATACCCGATGGATATGGGCACGGAGGATATAGAATCTGACCCGAACCCGACCCATTGCATCCCTAGGACATACTGAAAGTACAAGGAGGATGGTATCTTGGGTCTTACTCTATCTCCACATATTCCTGCAGACTCAATGGCTAGTAGTGATTCACTCTCTAGTTATGATTCCGATTGTTGAATGCTTCCTCTAATAGATATTTATGCATGATGTTTACCAGTTTCCACTTGTTATCCTCTTCCAGGTGCTCTTATTACTTGATCAAATTTTATTAGCATGTTGTAATGACTACAGAGTTTGATGTTCTTCTTCGCAATGCAACTTGGAGCTTATTTCCTCATACTCCATCTATGTATATTGTGAGCTCTAAATGGGTTTACGGAATCAAGTATCATGTAGATGGAACCATTGCACGTTACAAATCTTGCCTTGTTGCTAAAGACTTTTAATCAACAACTAGGTATTGACTTCAATAATATTTTTAGTCTAGTTGTCAAAATTAGAACTATCAAATTGTTACTATTTATAGCTGTTAGCACCAATTGGTCGATTCAATAATTAGATGTTACTTCAGAAATTTATATATGGTCTTTGACAAACACCTTGTGCGTTGTTTCATCATCAATCTACATAGCTTCATACACAGGGATTCTCTTGCTCAAAAAGTAACTCTTCATACATAGGAATTTTCAATATTTTTTGTAATTTATGTGGATGATATCTTAATAATTGGTAATGATCAAACGAAATTGCTACTTTACTCCATCTTCGTCATCAAGAGTTTCATATTCGGGATCTTCAAGTTTCTTTCAGCAAATGCTCATTTTTTTCCATGGCATAGAGTTTCTATCACATTCTGAATGTTGTCTTCTCTCTCAAAGTATTGTTGGTGTCCTACAATATGTGAATATTACACGACTCGATATTGTCTTTTTTGTTAATCATGCTTGTCAAGGTGTTAAGATAATTTTTTGATTCTCAAAGGCACTATTCTTCATGGTCTTCTTTTATATCATCAGTCCTCATGAAAGCTGATTGCCTACAATGATGCAGCAGATTGGGTTGGATTTCCCAAATATAGACATTTTACTAGTGGGTATGTCATATTTCTAGGGAGAAATTTTATTTCTTGGCTTTCAAAGAAGCAATCTATAGTCTCTCGCTCAAGTATTGAAAATGAATATAAAGCGCTAACACGACATTCGAAATTCTAAGGGTTAAATCAAGAAATGACCTTATAGAATTTTATGGGAATATTTAGATTTTTTTTGAAATTTTTTGGGTAAGTTTTGGTATTTATGGGAATAAAAGGGAAATTGGAAAACCTATTTTTAGTTACTCCAATTTAATTGAGAAGAAGTTTAATTAATTAAGATATATATATTTCATTTTTTTGGCCGACCCATTCTCTTCCTCCCCTATTCATCCCCCGACGCGAGCCCTTCTCCGCGATCACAACGACACCGCAGATCGATCGCCCTCTCCTATCGTTGATCGTTGGTGTCGTCCATTGCCGAAGCCACCCACATCAATCGTTGGTGCCCTCTCCTATCATCAATCATTGGTCGATCTCACGGATTTGAAGATGGTTGATACAATCTACATTAAAAGTGGGTACTTCTTTATATTCCATAATTTATTGTATTTAAATGCATGGTTTGTTTATTATCTAAGTAGACTACTTTATCTTATCTTTGCTCTATTTATATCATTGTTTGATACATTCGTTGCTTGATATTTGAGTTGATCAAATATTAAATCTATATAATCTCACCTGTTGGTTTCCTAATTTGTAGAGTACTGCTTATATGTGAATACTTTGGAATGATCATCAGGCATATCTAGGGTTTAGTTGATATCTAGATATACTTTACCTAGTAGATTAGTTGCATGATTTTAGATCGTGATGTTGGTTGGATACAAGTGCATCATACTATTGCATGGTTGTTGAACTTGTTGAGGTTGTGCGTACTAGTATCATGCACCATATCAACATTATTGCATGTTGACGATCATTGACTCCCTTGTGGTTTGAGCTTGTCGTCAGTCATATAGTTTTTACCCACTTGACCACTTAGAGTAGCAATAGTTGTTGGAGTGTGAACATCCATCCTGTAGTGCCACACTTGACTACACTCAAGGGTAGTGAATGTCACAGTTATCAACAGCCAATTGACACCCTTTTCGTTGTTATGAGGAATAGTAGAGTTGTTGGTGGCTCTCCCATTTCCTGAGATTTTGGAGGAGTTGGCTCCCTAGCATCCCACTCAAAGTAGTAGTAGTTGTTGGAGTACGTACAGTTGTCATAGCCCTATCCACTCAGCTTCACAGATGTGATGTGATGGCAAGTTGACTAGCCTCAGGGGTGATACATGTCATTGCATTATGTGCATATGATGCAACTTACATTCGTTTATGCTTACTGCATTTGTTTGAGCTTTTATTGCTGCACTTGATTGACATACATATATGAATTGTTATTTATATGTTATATGATCTGAATTTTCTTAGTAGTATGAGTAGACTTACTTATGCATCATGGGATTTTCTGATCATTCCACTGCATGTTAGACTGATTTCGAGTATGTATGTCCAATTAGTCATTTATGTTCAGATATTGCTCTATTCTGGAGATTGTATACTATTGTTTTGTATCCTGCTTGTATCCTATTTATGCTATACATTTATCCATTTGTTGTACCCATAGAGTTCGCCCGAAGTCACCACCTCATGCTCTTATTTTCATTTCAGATAGTTGATAGTTACGATTTATGAAACCAGGAGAGGATCCATCTGCTAGTCCCTCAGTTTCGAGTATCTTATTTGTTTCGTATTTTCTTTAGTGGACTTGTATTTACTTTAATGGATTTCGAGTTGTGACTATGTATTTGTGGATTTTGTGTGTATGTTAGTGGGTTTTGTGTCTTTATTCGGAGTTATGCACTTTTGGTAAGTCAACGTAAAATTTACGGAGTTCTATTTTATTTTGCATGGTTGCTACCCATGCGGGTTGTGCTATATATTTTGGAACAGATTGTTTGTATATGTTTTAGATTGTCCATCATATAGGAGAGATACTGTTTGATTTTTTGTCTAACATGTGGCATCTCAGGGAGTGACAATTTATTTTGTATCAAAGCTAGGTTTGTGAGGTAACTTGGGTATTTATGGATTTATATAGAGTTTGTCTGACACTAATTTATACTGTATCAGAGAACTAATTTTACGAGAGTTACTTGCATTTTTCAAAATTTTATGGAGTCTATCAGATACCAATTCTTTATGGTATCAGATGCCCGAGTTCAGATCAACCTGGGTATATGTTTGGATTTTGCGAAGCTGCTTTCTCGACGTGGTTGTGTTGGGACTTAGTGGCGATAGACTTCTCCAGACGATAGGAGACATATCTCTTGTGAATATCCTATCTTTTGTATTCACTATCTAGTTTAGGGTTGGTTAGATATCTGATCGAGCATCGATTTCATATATTGTATGCCTCATGATTCAATTATCTCAGTCAAAAGTTGTTGATTTTCGAAAATCAACAACACTGTGTTGCTGAAAATTGAAAATTAACAACAATATTTGCTAACTTTCGAAAATCAGCAACATTATGTTTTTGAAAATAAGCTAGTTTTCAAAAATAACATGGGTTGGTGCTGATTTTCGAAAACTAGTACTACTATTGCTGGTTTTTGAAAACCAGCAACATTGTGTTGCTGTAGTGCTGAAAAAAAGGAAAGAAAAAAAAGAGAGGAAAGAGAATTTTTTTTATTGCATGCATGCAAAAAGAGAGAGGAGAAAGAAAAGAAAGAGAGTGTGCATGCATAGAAAAAAAGAAATTAAAAAATACGATAGCAATACATAGTCGAGAGAGGAAATTTTTTAAAAAAAACCTGATGAGGCAGGTTGCCATGTCACAGACATGCACAATCAAGCAGCAAACGGTTTGATATGCTACAAATGATCTAATTTTAGAAAATCAACATGGTGTTGCTCATTTTCAATGTTATTGATTTTCAAAAATAAGCAACATCATTTTTGATTAAAATACGACAAAAAAACCATAAACAAGGGTAAAAAATGGAAATAACTTTATAGAAAATTTTTCCAAAATTTTTCGAGATTTTTAGAAATGTTTGCAGGAATAAATGGGTGAAAGATGGACTATTTCCAAATTATTTAAGGCTCCCGCCCTAATCCATCACTGACTTCCTCTTCTTCTCCTTCTCACAGAAACAACATCGCAACCCCTCCTCTTTGTGTGGTCCCTCCTCGCGCGAGCAGGCAACGCCGCAGCCAGCCAAAGGTGGGTGCGTTTCTTTATAGCTGTCATTGAAGCATCTGCCTGTCCATGATTTGTCTCTCATGACCTCCTTCATGATCGATCGCCGCACCTCCCGATCTCCTCTTTTGTTTCACTAAGCCAATTTTTGATCGAGGAAGGAGAGGGATAGAGAGCGTTGATCCATCACCGGCCATAGGCAACAAGCCACAACTGCAGTCGCTTGCCCAGCTAGATCCACCGCTCATTCTTGGTCGATTAGCAGTCGGTCGTACCTTAGGTAGGAATTGTTGTTGTTTAATGTTTCCCTTGTTTGAGTTAATGATTGATCGAGCTAGATCAAAGAGGATGAATTGGTTTTTGATCAAGGATTTCCAATCCTAGCAGGAAAAGGAGGGAAATGGATACTCAATTTAAAGTGAGTAAACAAAATTCCATACTCGATCTCATAGATACATATAGAATTCTGTGGAAAGCCGTATTCGATGAAAGTCGTATGTACGGCTTGGAGGGAGATCTTTCATATCTTTTGAGATCCACCCTACAATATGGGGTCAAAAAGCCAAAATAAGTAATTCGTTTTTAGCCCTTATAAAAAGAAAACTAATTCTTGAACCTCTTTCATGCCCATGTCACGTTGAGGTACTGCAGAAGAAAAAATTGTAAAATCTGAACCAATTTATCGTAATTGATTAGTTAACATGTTGGTTAACCGTATTCTAAAACACGGAAAAAAATCATTGGCTTATCAAATTTTCTATCGAGCCATGAAAAAGATTCAACAAAAGACAGAAACAAATCCACTATCAGTACGGTTTTGGTAGTAGCTGTAATTTTGATCTTATAACACTTTGTTGTGAGCTACAATTGATGTGGGAATTGTTTCAATGTGTGATGGGTTCTTGTATGTTACATGTGATTTTAGAAATTGAATTCGGTGTTGGATGAGGGCTTAGGTGAGATCATTAGATCCTATTTCTGTGAGCCGTGAGCCACAATTGAATTTGGGTTGATTTAAGTCATGGATTGGTTTGGGTTAGTTATGGATCAATTCAGAACAGGATAGGATAGTGTTGATTCTGATTTTGGGGTTAGGGTTTTTTTGAGCTTGTGTCATGGGCCATATGGTACATGGTGGCTGATAGGGTTATTTGGCATCATTTGGTTTGCTAGGGGTGATCCCAGTTGGGTTGCGAACTGATTTGATACGGACGTTTCGGCGGCGGGGTTTCCCTTCAGAACCGGACTTCACTCTAGAGGTGGGTACTTCTTGCTTGCTTCTATAGTTTTGTTTACCTTTAAATGCATGGTTATTTGTTTATCTGAGTAGATTGATTTATCATAAATCTATTTGTAACGACCCGCCTTCTGTTGCTATGGCACTAAGGCGGATCGCTACTACTAACTGGCTGACTAACTGATTACTACTGATCATTATATTCTTTTAATGCTAAACCAACTGGGAGAATTAAAAGAAAAAACTTATTTTGCTATTTACTGAACTAACAATTCATAATCATGTTGAAAGTACTAACCAGCCAAAATGAAACAAAAACTTTAATTTTATTAGCTTGGCCAGGATTCGATCCCCCAACCTCTGCGTTGCATGACTAAAGCACTAACTAACGGCTCTACAACACTTTTTGTTTTACACAGCACCAGTCGACTGCTATATGCCAGTCGACTATCGAGCCACAGAATGTTTCTATGCCCGACACCAGTCGACTAGTGTTTTTCCAGTCGACTGGTAGTTCTGAGAAATCAGATTTCAGAGTTTCAGAATGTGCCAAAAGTCGACCTACTCCATACCAAATGCTCCATAAATTCATATTTAAGCTTCGTGACAGGTCTACAATGATTTTAGGGCATTTGATACATGTTTTGGAGGGTTTCTAGCAGGAATAGCAACTTAGAAATCATAAAAGCGACATGTAGAAGCATAAACATGAATGTGCCAAGTTTGTATCAACTTCTTATTGGAACTATTCATTTTCCATATCTAAAGGCATCCTTAGCTACTACATGTCATTCTATATGGTGCATTAATCTTAGAACAAGCATATCCTAAGAATTTAGCATGTAGATCAGAAGCATCAAGTTCCTACTCCTAAAGCTTAAGTATGGATCTAAATTACCATATCACAAGTATTAACCCATAACCTTCAGCATTCACCAAACAAATATTAGAACATGTAAATAAACTACCTTAAGTATGCTAGGCACCACAAATAACCAATCCAATCAAGTTCATACATGGTTCACGTAACCTATTGCGGAACAACTAAAAGAAGCATAATAAAGACTATTTCTATGCTTTGCAAGTTCCGAAGACTTTTTATTCCAACTCCACCGCCACACACACTTTGCATCAAGCCCGCCACCTCCGCTACTAGTGTTTCCTTTACCTGTATCTGCAGTATAAGGAAATACAAACTAATAAGCATAAAGCTTAGTAAATACCATCTAGCCTCACAAAACTATAAAATCTCAGGTTATGCTTTTCAAAACATGCCATATAAATACATGCTCGTGTTCATAAATAATCATGCTATGCTCATGCTAAAATACATGTCATAAAATGTCATGGCATATAACTAACACATGGCCTATGCTGAACTGAAGCTGAAAACTAAGCTATAGCATGACATACATATCTGAACCGGAACTAAAACTAACTAACATAAAACTAATTATTAAATTCACCACATGCTAAAAATGAATTTTTGAAAACTATATACATATAGTAGGTGAAAATAATAATCAGCTGCTGTGGGTCCGGCAATGTACCAGCTGTGCGCGCATCCCTAATAAATCCGAGGTAGCTAATCCCGAATCCATCAGGGTTCTACTAGTTTATCTGAACCTAGGGGCAATTAAGGAGCCCATCCCATACTAGGTTATCTAAACCTAGGGGTAACTTAGAGCCCATCCCTGGACTGAAGTCCGGTACCATGCCAACTGAAAATAAAATAGTTCTTTTATACTTTTCTTTTTCTCTTCTGATTCTTGCCTTTACTAGGTTATCTAAACCTATGGGCAACTAGGAGCCCATCCCGTTAGACCTTGGTCTCAATCATAAACTGAAGCAAGAATTTTTATTCTTTAATGCTTTCTATAGCATTAACTGAACTAAACAATTTAACAAACACCTAACGTGCTCCTTGACCCAAAATTGAAGAGTAGTACAACGTGCTTGTTCATAATTTACGATTTCTAATCGTAAAACATACCTACAAGGAAATAAAGCATACGAAAAAATCAACCGAAACTACTTATACTGCAGGTGAGGGATACTTACTTCATGCGCTAGGTTTTCTTACGAATATAATATGAAATCTCCGAGGGAACGTCGAACTTCGACGTTCTTCTTGCTCCTTGGCGTTCTCCTCGCGTGTCCTCCTTCTTGAATCCGCCCAACACAAGCCCTTGGACCTCCTCTTTGGTTTTGCCGTGAGTGAGGGAGAGAGAGAGAGAGACTCGGAAGAGGGAGAGGAAGAAAATCGCTGAGATAGAGGGGGTGTCGGCGATGAGAGAATGTGAGGAATAGAATGAATATAAAAATCCTAAGTTTCCCTTTTATACTTACGAAAAAATTTAACTAACTTTACCTTATTTATCCTTCCCTCTATTCTATTTCAACGAAAATAGATTAGCCCTCTTGGTAAGTCTATTCTCTTCTCATGTTACAGATCTAGGGTTCAAACCACACTTAAATTTTTTTACTGTGCATTCTATTTTTATTCATTTTTGCCTTATTTCTCCATGGAAAAATTCTATAAAAATATCCATAAATTCAGAATTAATTCTAGGATATTTCTAAAATTAGGTTTGAGAATTTTTGGGCATTACAATCCCCCATACCTTATAAAAAGTTCATCCTCGAACTTAAAACAACTCTGGGTATTTCTGCCTCATGCTGTCCTCTGGTTCCCATATGTTGCCTCCTCTACTCTGTGATTTTGCCATATGACTTTCACTAATGGTACCTCCTTGTTCCGCAATTTCTTAACTGCTCGGTCTATTATCTGAATAGGTCGACTATCATAACTGAGATCTTCATGAACTTGTACCTTCTGTGGCTCTATCACCTGTGTGGCATCTGGGAAATGCTTCTTCAGCATGGAGACATGAAATACGTTGTGGATAGTTGACATCTCCTGAGGTAGCTCTAGCTCATAAGCTACTTTGCTAACTCTTCTAGTGATGGGGTATGGTCCTATATATCTGGGACTTAGCTTGCCCTTCTTCCCAAAACGCATTACTCCCTTCATGGGAGCCACTCTGAGGAATACTGAATCCCCAACTTCAAACTCTAACGGTCTGCGCCGTGTATCAGCATAGCTCTTCTGGCGGCTCTGAGCTGTTTCTATTCTCTGGCGGATCTGCTGTATGGCTACGGTAGTATCATCTATAAGATCTGTCTGTAGGCCTAACTCTTGCCTCTCACCACCCTCGTACCAGCAGATAGGAGATCTACACCTCCGCCCATATAAAGCCTCATAGGGTGTCATGCCGATAGTGGCCTGATAACTATTGTTGTAGGCGAATTCCGCTAAGCACAGGTATCTGCACCAACTGCCCTTGAAATCTAAAGCACAAGCTCTGAGCATATCTTCTAGTACTTGATTAACTCTCTCTGTCTGACCATCTGTCTGAGGATGGAAAGCCATTCGTTGTTCTAGGTAGTCCCACTATAAAATCCATGGAAATATCTTCCCATTTCCATTCTGGAATTTGGATAGGCTGCAAAACTCCACCTGGCCTCTGATGTTCTGCCTTGACCCTTTGGCATGTCAGACAGGTACTGACATATCTGGCGATGTCTCTCTTCATCCCAGGCCACCAAAAATGTCCCCTGAGGTCTTGGTACATTTTGGTGGAACCAGGATACATCGCATAAGGAGATCCATGCGCTTCCTCCAGGATCTTCCTTCGGAGCACTTCTTGGTTCGGAACACATAAGCGGTCACCGTAGTACAGTGTCCCACTATCTGATAGGCGAAACTCCCCATTTTCTGATTCTGCTATCCCCTGCATGATTTTCTGAAGGTTAGGATCTTGATCCTGTGCTATCTGGATGTCTTCAAGCAGGGTTGACACTAATGTCAAAGTGGAGAGCTGCCCAACTATAATTTCCAGTCCGAACTCGGATATTTCCTTCCGAAGAGGCTATGACATCGTAGACAAAGCTAGTAGGGTGGCACTAGATTTCCTGCTAAGCGCGTCTGCCACCTTATTAGCTTTACCTGGATGGTAGAGGATGTCAATGTCATAATTCTTAACTAGCTCAAGCCACCTGCATTGCCTCATGTTCAGATCCTTCTGAGTAAAGAAATACTTCAGACTCTGATGATATGTGAAAATCCTACACTGAGCTCCGTATAAGTAATGTCTCCAGATCTTGAGGGCGAACACTACTGCAGCTAGCTCCAAGTCATGAGTAGGGTAGTTCCTCTCATAATCCTTGAGTTGTCTAGAGGCATAGGCAATAACCTTGCCATTCTGCATCAGCACTGCTCCAAGTCCTAATTTAGAAGCATCACTATATATGTCAAAGCTGTCAGTGGTCTCTGGAAGAGTCAAGATGGGAGCACTAGTCAATCTTCTCTTTAATTCTGTAAAACTGTTCTCCGCAGTCCTCTGTCCACTGAAACTTTCTGTTCTTTCTGGTAAGAGCTGTCAGTGGGGAGGCTATTCTGGAGAAATCCTCTACAAACTTCCTGTAGTAACCAGCTAGACCCAGAAAACTTCTGATCTCACTGGCATTCTTCGGTCTAACCCAGTTACTTACTGCTTCTATTTTGCTGGGGACTACCATCACACCATCCTTGGAGATGATGTGACCCAGAAAAGACACCTGATCGAGCCAAAACTCACACTTGGAGAATTTCGCATAGAGTTGGCTCCTCTGAAGAATTTTTAATACTATTTTTAGGTGTTCTGCGTGTTCCTCTTGAGTCCTGGAATATATCAGAATATCATCGATGAAGACGATAACAAACTTATCTAAATATTCTCGGAACACTCTGTTCACGAGGTCCATGAAAGTCGCTGGAGTGTTCGTTACGCCAAAAGGCATAACTACAAACTCATAGTGTTCGTATCTTGTTCTGAAAGCTGTCTTGGGGATGTCACCTTCCTTAACTTTCACCTGGTGATATCCCGATCTCAAGTCTATTTTTGAGAACACTGCTGCTCCCTTTAGCTGATCGAACAAGTCGTCAATTCTTGGCAAGGGATACTTGTTCTTGATGGTGACTTGATTCAAGGCCCGGTAATCTATACACAAGCGCATGGACCCGTCTTTCTTCTTCACGAACAATACAGGAGCTCCCCAAGGTGAATGACTAGGGCATATGAAACCCTTGTTGAGCAGCTCCTGTAGTTGCTCCTGAAGTTCTCTTAATTCTGCTGGAGCCATACGGTATGGTGCTTTTGAAATGGGATTGGTACCTGGAATGAGATCTATCTCAAACTCTATCTCCCTGTCTGGCGCTAAGCCTGGTAACTCATCAGGGAAGACTGCTAGGTAGTCACATACCACTGGGACCTCTTCTAGCTTTCGGTCTTTCTCTTGTTCAGTATTGACTACATGTGCTAGAAATCCGGTACATCCTGAATCAAGCAGTTTCTGTGCTTTTAGAGCTGAGAGAAATTTCTTGGCTTTTCTCTTGGGTTCTCCGATGTATTCAAACTGCACTCCTTCTTCAGGTTGGAATATGACTTTCCTTTTACGGCATTTTATGGAGGCACCGTACTTGATTAGGAAGTCCATTCCAAAAATGACATCATAATCTGTCATATCTAGTACTATCAGATCACCATAAAGCTCTCTGCTTGCTATTCTGACTGGCACTGCACAGAGCCAGTGCGTGGATGCCATTGTAACACCCGTTTTTTTTTCCATCAGCGGCGTTACGTTAACATGCTTAGGGCATGTAGACATCATAAGGCAGCGGAATAACTTTAACTTGTACATGCCCTATTACCATTCTTAACTTAATGACATGGGAACCTTAGCATATTAACTTTGAACTTAAGCATCATGTCATACATAACATCATATCATAAGGTTCCAGAAGTCATTATTTAAACATATAAGTAACCAAGGTGAAGTTCTAGCATAAACAATAAACATATGGTTTCCTGGGCCAAGTCACTACTACACACATGTGTTCTCGCCCTCCTGCTGCTTCCATCATTGTCCCCTTGAATGATCTGCGGTATAAGGAAATAAGACTATAAGCACACAGGCTTAGTAAGACTCTTTCCTACTCACAAAAACCATTCATCATTCATCATCTCATAATGAGCACATGAAACATTAACATACTTGGTGCTCTACTTAGAACATAACATCTTACATCACTTGTCGTATACATAGCATGGCATGAACATAAACATAGTAAACATTCTAAACATGGCATGATACATGGCATAAACATAAACATAGTAAACATTCTAAGCATGGCATGATACATGGCATAAACATAAACATAGTGAACATTCTAAGCATGACATGATACATGGCATAAACATAAACATAGTGAACATTCTAAGCATGGCATGATACATGACATAAACATAAACATAGTGAACATTCTAAGCATGGCATAATACATGACATAATACCTATCATAGCATATGAACATCTTCTTAACATAATCATGGCATAGATCATTCATTCTCATGCATACTTCTTAACATGAAACGTAAGCATAAAATCTTATCAACATAGCATAATGCATAACATGAATGGATGCATGAGTGGAATGCATATACATAAGGATGCTTAACTTTTAAAAATATACTTTTAAATGCTTAAACATAATCATCATAACATCATTTGGGGTCCCCGGCTTGTACCACATACATACATCATAGCGCGCATCCCTAGCAAGTCCGAGGTCGCGAGCCCCGACCTACTAGGGTAAGGACAGCATAGTCGGTAGTCCCCGAACCGAGGCGTTCTTAAGGTGCCCATCCCTGTTGCATAGCTCCGGTAGTGCCAGAACCGTGGACAGCTTCGGTAGTCCAAAACCGGGGCGTTCTTAAGGTGCCCATCCCTTGGACCCATACTTCGGTCCGGTACAAGCTCATACATAAAGTAAAATACTTTTCATGTTTCATCATTCATAAGACATTCATAGCATAACCATGTTACATAAAGCATGACTTAACACATGCTTGTCCTTTCATTGTTCATTCTTATTGCATAACATCATGATGCCTGTAAGGCATGAGCATTATCTTCATTCATAAACATGGTATGCATCTTCTTTCATAAGCATGACATGCATCTTTATTCATATAACATGGCATGCATCATTCTTATCATGAACATAAACATAATATACTTATCATGGCATCGTTCTTATCATGAACCCAACATAACATACCTATCATAGCATCATTCTTATCGTGAACATAACCCTATCATACTTATCATGGCATCATTCATATCATGAACATAAACCTATCATACTTATCATGGCATCATTCATATCATGAACATACACAATAACTTAACATGGTTCTTAACATAACATGAGCATATAACTTAGCATGGTTCTCTACATCACATAAGCATACATAGGTAGGATTTCCATAACATTATACCTACCATTCAAATACATGGCCTAAAACATAAACATCCATGGTAACCCTATTAAGCATGGCATCCAGTCATAACCTAAACATGAAACATAAAGCATAGTGCTTAAACCTTAGGGTCATGGTTAACATGATTCCTACCACATGCTTGATCCTATACATATAAATACTTTATGGTAACCATGAACCATCATTCTTTGAACCCTAAATCCACCCCCAAACCCTAGATCCAAGGCTTGGCCGAAACTTTTAAGGTGGAGTTCCATCAATTCCATAAACATGTAATATAGCATAAGGTAAAGGAACAACCATACATCATTTATGAGACCATAGGAAGTCCTTGGGGCTCATGATTAGGGTTAACCCTAACCTTTAGGCCACTTTCCTAGGGCTGGACGAAACTTATAAGGTCATGGGGGTATGGAAAAATTCCATTAAAATCCCCAATCAATCATAAAACACTAATCACATCTTACCATAGAGCCATTGGAGCCCTTACTTGAAATAAATCATAACTTTTACCCTATTAACCCTTCTTGGCCGAAACTTATAGAGTCTCTAGGCCATGTGAAAATTCACATAATCACCCTCCATCACCCTTATATCATGACAACATATAAAAATATATACTTGAAGTTTAGGACTCAACCCTAACCTTTGGGGTCCTTGAGGTTGGCCGAAACTTATAGGGTCTCTAAGGTACCCCAAAAATTCTCAAAAATTGTATTAAATCTCTAGACATCATGAGAGTACATTAAACAACATGATTTGGATTTTTATCATCATTTTAGACCAAGAATCCCATGGGCCGAAACCTATAAGGTTAGATTCATGGGTTTCCTTTGGTTTTTCCAACATAAACATCATATACAACTTTCATATCATGTTAATCTTCAAGAAAAGCCATTATACCACAGTTGAGGGAGTCTTACCTTGGGTTTCTTGATTTTTCGAAACTTGAAAGAGAAGGAAATGGTAAGATCTTTGGACCCTTGAACCCCCTTGTCCTTGTATCTTTGGAAGACCCCTTAGATCATGGGGATGAGACCTCTTGTGGAGCTTTTCCAAGGGAGAACCCTTCCTTGGGTATTCGGCTAGGATGAGGGGAGGAGAAGGAAGAAATTGCAAAGTAATGGGAAGAAGAGGTAACTCCTAAAACCCCCTCTTTATAGCCCATTAAGGAGGTAAATGAAGAGTCTCTCCATGACCCTTCATCTTCTTCTAAGCCTTAACCAATCTCCACTTCATTCCCTTGTAACATTCCCTTGCTAGATGAGTTGGTTAAAGCATACATGGTTGTACAAGAGGTCCAAGGTTCAATCCTTGGCCCATGCACCTTATTTTTATTTTATTTTTCCTTTTTATTTTCTATTATTTTCCCCAAAATTCCGAAAATTCTCTAAAAATTCCCCCATAATTATGTTAATATTTCTCATTAAAATTCCTTTATATTTCTATAAATTTTTACCTAAAATCTACCAATAATTATGGTACTAAAAATGCCATATAAGGCCTATTAGTGCCCTTTTTCCCAATTTAAATGAGAAAACATGGATTTTCTAGGCCAAAGTTCGCATTAATATTTCTAGGTCCCTTGGAAAATCATCTAGACATGCTCAATATTTTAAGAAAATATTAAGAGAATTTTCTGGGTCGTTACAGCCATGGTCTCTCCTGAAGGTAGTGCGGTTAAGAATTGGCCACTGAGTACATTTGGAGGTATAGCTAACTTTTCTACGAATGCCCTGGATATGAAGGAATGGGTTGCCCCAGTATCGAATAAGACAGTTGCATTCTGCTGTAAAATATAAATCTGACCTGTCACCACTGTCGAGGCATTTGCTACATCTTCCCTGGTCAGTGAGAAGATCCGTGCATTGGCAGTGGCTGAGGGAGCTTCTACCTTGCCCTGACTGATATGGAGACCATCCAGTGTAGCCTGCATCTGATGAAGCTGTGCAGGTTTGCCTCCATACTGAGTAGGCTGTGGAGTTGGCTGACTGTTCTGAGTGGGGCACTGTCTGGCCATGTGCCCTTCTTGACCACAGTTGTAACACCCACGGGTGCCCTTGCGGTAGACCCCTAGGTGTTGTCTCCCACAGTTGGAACAGGTGGGATACTTGGTTTGCTTATTGGCTGGCTCCCCATTCGGATTGTTCCACTGCTTTCTTTTGCTGTGATTCTTTCCTTTCCAGTTAGAGGTGTGGCCCTGGGGTTTCTGAGTTCCTGAACTGCCTTGGCCTTTGCTATCTGTCACAACTGACTTCTGTTGTTGCATGCTGTTCAGGTAGTGCTCGGTGATCAGAGCACTACTAACTAGTTCTTCTGAGGTTTGCGGCCTATGGACGCCGTTGGCCACATTCAATACTATTTCTGGCTTTAGCATTTTGAGCATCAGCCTGACTCGCTCTCGTTCAGTGCTGACCAGTTCAGAGCACAGGCGAGCCAGTCTGTTGAATCTCTTCACGGCTTCCTCTACTGATAGGTTTCCCTGCCGAAATTCAGTGAACTCGTCGTAGTGGCGGTTGGTGACCCGCATGTGGAAGAATTCTTTAAAGAACTCTTCCTCAAAGCTAGCCCAGGTCATCTGATTGACTGGGCGTTTCATCTTGATACGCTCCCACCACATACACGCGTCTCCGGCTAGGCAGAAGGAGGCGCACTTCACTTTCTCGTGCTCTGGCTAGTCTAGGAGCTCCATGGTACTCTCCAGGGTCTTGAACCAAGCTTGGGCATCCCATGGTTCACTGGTGCCTGAGAAGGTCCCTGGCATGATCTTCTGCCACTGGATCAGATAAGCTTCCCTTTTTGCCCCTGTTGCTGGGGTTACTGGCATGTCTGGTGGGACTGGCACCACAGGTGGAACCTCCGTCACCATCGGCGTCTCCACCTGGGGCTCTGGGGTAACAGTGGGAGTAGCCTGCTGATTAGCCGTTAGAGCAGCAATTACTTGCTGCTGTTCCACTATTTGTCTCTGCAGTTGTGCTACCACCTCTGTCAGGTCTGCTGGAGGCACTGAGTGGTCTGCCTCCTGCTGAGGCTCAGTATCTGGTGCTCCCCTAGCTGAGCGTCCTCTTACCATTATCTAAAATAGAAGAGGGTCATACAGTTCATATTCTAATTCTAAAAAAAACATGCTATCAGATATAAACTAAAGTATTAAACATGCTTTCGTTAACTGTAAACAAGAACTAACTAGAACTCAGATAACATGAATAATATGAAAATACTATAAATCTGGAAGCAAGAAAATATGGTAATGTGAGAGATACTCTTACTTGGAAGCTGCAGGTCTGATGGTGATGTGTGTGTGGAGGAAAGATGGAACTTGCTCTGATACCACTCTGTAACGACCCGCCTTCTGGTACTATGGCTCTAAGGTGGATCGCTACTACTAACTGGCTGACTAACTGATTACTACTGATCATTATATTCTTTTAATGCTAAACCAACTGGGAGAATTAAAAGAAAAAACTTATTTTGCTATTTACTGAACTAACAATTCATAATCATGTTGAAAGTACTAACCAGCCAAAATAAAACAAAAACTTTAATTTTATTAGCTTGGCCAGGATTCGATCCCCCAACCTCTGCGTTGCATGACTAAAGCACTAACCAGCGGCTCTACACCCCTTTTTGTTTTACACAGCACCAGTCGACTGCTATATGCCAGTCGACTGGTCGGGCCACAGAATGTTTCTGTGCCCGACACCAGTCGACTGGTGTTTTTCCAGTCGACTGGTAGTTCTGAGAACCCAGATTTCAGAGTTTCAGAATGTGCCAAAAGTCGACCTACTCCGTACCAAATGCTCCATAAATTCATATTTAAGCTTCCTGACAGGTCTACAATGATTCTAGGGCATTTGATACATGTTTTGGAGGGTTTCTAGCAGGAATAGCAACTTAGAAATCATAAAAGCGACATGTAGAAGCATAAACATGAATGTGCCAAGTTTGTATCAACTTCTTATTGGAACTATTCATTTTCCATATCTAAAGGCATCCTTAGCTACTACATGTCATTCTATATGGTGCATTAATCTTAGAACAAGCATATCCTAAGAATTTAGCATGTAGATCAGAAGTATCAAGTTCCTATTCCTAAAGCTTAAGCATGGATCTAAATTACCATATCACAAGTATTAACCCATAACCTTCAACATTCACCAAACAAATATTAGAACATGTAAATAAACTACCTTAAGTATGCTAGGCACCACAAATAACCAATCCAATCAAGTTCATACATGGTTCACGTAACCTATTGCGGAACAACTAAAAGAAGCATAATAAAGACTATTTCTATGCTTTGCAAGTTCCGAAGACTTTTATTCCAACTCCACCGCCACACACACTTTGCATCAAGCCCGCCACCTGCGCTACTTTGCAGTATAAGGAAATGCAAACTAATAAGTATAAAGCTTAGTAAGTACCATCTAGCCTCACAAAACTATAAAATCTCAGGTTATGCTTTTCAAAACATGCCATACAAATACATGCTCGTGTTCATAAATAATCATGCTATGCTCAGGCTAAAATACATGTCATAAAATGTCATGGCATATAACTGACACATGGCCTATGCTGAACTGAAGCTGAAAACTAAGCTATAGCATGACATACATATCTGAACCGGAACTAAAACTAACTAACATAAAACTAATTATTAAATTCACCACATGCAAAAAATGAATTTCTGAAAACTATATACATATAGTAGGTGAAAATAATAATCAACTGCTGTATGCCCGACAATGTACCAGCTGTGCGCGCATCCCTAATAAATCCGAGGTAGCTAATCCCGAATCCATCAGGGTTCTACTAGGTTATCTGAACCTAGGGGCAACTAAGGAGCCCATTCCATACTAGGTTATCTAAACCTAGGGGCAACTTAGAGCCCATCCCTAGACCGAAGTCCGGTACCATGCCAACTGAAAATAAAATAGTTCTTATATACTTTTCTTTTTCTCTTCTGATTCTTGCCTTTACTAGGTTATCTAAACATAGGGGCAACTAGGAGCCCATCCCATTGGACCTTGGTCCCAATCATAAACTGAAGCAAGAATTTCTATTCTTTAATGCTTTCTATAGCATTAACTGAACTGAACAATTTAACAAACACCTAACGTGCTCCTTGACCCAAAACTGAAGGGTAGTACAACGTGCTTGTTCATAATTTACGATTTCTAATCGTAAAACATACCTACAAGGAAATAAAGCATACGAAAAAATCAACCGAAACTACTTATATTGCAGGTGAGGGATATTTACTTCCTGCTCTAGGTTTTCTTACGAATATAATATGAAATCTCCGAGGGAACGTCGAACTTCGACGTTCTTCTTGCTCCTTGGCGTTCTCCTCGCGTGCCCTCCTTCTTGAATCTGCCCAACACAAGCCCTTGGACCTCCTCTTTGGTTTTGCCGTGAGTGAGGGAGAGAGAGAGAGACTCGGAAGAGGGAGAGGAAGAAAATCGCCGAGATAGAGGGGGTGTCGGCGATGAGAGAATGTGAGGAAAAGAATGAATATAAAAACCCTAAGTTTCCCTTTTATACTTACGGAAACATTTAACTAACTTTACCTTATTTATCCTTCCCTCTATTCTATTTCAACGAAAATAGATTAGTCCTCTTGGTAAGTCTATTCTCTTCTCATGATACAGGTCCAGGGTTCAAACTGCACTTAAATTTTTTTACTGCGCATTCTATTTTTATTCATTTTTTGCCTTATTTGTCCATAGAAAAATTCTATAAAAATATCCATAAATTCAGAATTAATTCTAGGATATTTTTAAAATTAGGTTTGAGAATTTTCGGGCGTTACACTATTCCTCTTATTTTCCTGCTTGGTACTTATTCTATGCTTGATCTTTGAGTAAAAATCTAAATTTCAGTTATACAGTCTCAACCTTTGATTTCCGATCTAAAGGGTTACTCAGGCCTATCGTCGGATTGTTACTCAAAGCCTCTGGCCAGAGCATATCATGTTAAGAGTGCGAGTCTCTTAAATACATGAGAGTAATTAGAAATCCAAAGGACGAGGAAGACACTACTTGGGCTAGGTGTGACGTAGTCAGCCTAGTGGGGACTGACACCATAGACCGTGTCCTGAACCAAGTGGGTATAAGGTGGTGAAGGGAATGAGGCACGACTCATTAGAGCTGCTGAAGGGTTTCAGAATAATTTCTTCTGAGGTCAAACCGTTGATCTTTCGATTAATTGGGGATCATGATGTACTACTAGGTGCCACTCATGATCGTTCTATAATTAATGGGTTAATTATAGACGACCAACATAAATCGAAAGCCTATTTAGTCACACGCAATACGAGTAATCCGAGGGATTTAAAACGAGTTGAAAATTGGATTTTCCGATCAAGAGAAACAAGTCAAATCTGAGTTAGTCAGAGGCGCAATGGAAGCCAAAAATGGCTAAGTCTTTTGAAGGCTTTTTGGGCGAATTAAATGAGTTTAATTCGCGGTTTATTGGGTTGGTTTTGGCCGGCCAAAGAGGGTGTTAAACCCTCTTTGGTGGCCGGCCAAATAAGAGGAGAAAAACCAATTTAATTGGTTTAATTAATAAAATAAATCTAGTGTAATTTATTTTATAAATTATGGATAAATAAATTTGTATAAAAAAATTTATATAAATAAAATTTGTAGAAATTTATTCTTTTATGGAAGATTAAAATAATCCATGAATTGGTTTATTTTAATTTTATAAAATCAATTATGAATTGATTTTTCCATAATAAGAAAGTTTATAAATTTCTTATAAAAATTTATTCCATAATTTAAAGAGAAGAAGAATTAGTTTTATTATAAATTAGTTTATAATAAAGACTTGGTTTAAACGGAATTATTAATAAGAAAATTTATAAGATAAATTTCTTATAACCAATTCCGTTAATTCCGTTAATTCGGTTTAGAGGGAGACTTAGCAAAGGAGTTGCTACTATATAAAGGAACCAAAGGCTAGCCCTTTATTCCAATTAAGAGATTAAAAATTTTCTCTCTCTCTCTCTTAATCTCTCCTCTCCTCCTTCTCTTCTTCCTCCCTTAGGGCCGGCGCACCCTAGCTCCTCTAGGGCCGGTGCCCAACCACAACCAAGGAGGTGGTGCCGTGAGCATTAAAGAAGAAGGAGAACCCGAACACGAAGAAGAAGAAGTGGATAGCGATTCCTCTCTTCCCGGAATTCGATTCCATTACTTCGTTGGTTAGTTTTCCATTATTTCTCTTATTCTTCTAGTTGTGCCTTCCGAGAATCTAGTAGTTCTCGTCGGCACAAAACTCGTGACTTTGTGAAGTCATCCCGAAGAGAACTCGGCGTGGACGCGAATAGAGGCGGAGCTTCCAAGGGACGCTACGGTTGGATCTCGTCCCTTACTTCGAGTTACGAGAGGTACTTAGTAAATTAGTTTACTCTTCCGCAATGTTTTATTTTATGATTATGTCAACACACCATAAGATTGCATGCTAGATACGAAGTTAAAATAATTTAGGAAATTATTTTATGCAAACTCTTCCGCTGCACGTAAAAATTTTAAATTTTACGAACTCGTATCCTTGTCGACATGCACCCGGTCCCAACAGTGGTATCAGTGCCGGTTAGTGTTCGACTTAATCATATAATTGTTTTGTGAAAAACTTTGTCATGATCTCAATTTCGGAAAATTTTTCCAATTATGGAAACTTTCAAATTATAATAAATTTTAGAATTAGGAATTTCAAAGTTTGGAAATCCTCATGAAATTTTGCAAACGTTTGAAATTTTCTAGTTTATAAATTTTTATAATAATTGTGAAAATTTTCCATCTTTGGAAACTTTCCAATTTTGGAAAATTTTCTATTTTAGAAATTTTCCAACTTTTGAAATTTGTAAGTTTTCTTTGTACCAGAAACTTACAATTATTCTGAAAACCTATTTTCGAAATCTCGCAATTTTGGGCACTTTCCTTTTAGAAAGTCTAGACAAATTCATGGACAGTTAATTGACAATTAAATTTGAATTGTTTTAAATTGACAACAAAATTCTTTACTTTGGATTGAGCCTCGGGGAGCCGTCCAATTTAGAGTTAGTTGTTATAATTTAATTTCTCAATTTTTAATTGAAATTGTCATGTTTGATTTGGATTGAGCCTCGGGGAGCCGTCCAATTGGATTTACGACAAATTATTTTTCTTTGGGTATCTGAGCCTCGGGAGCCACCCTTAGAAAATGATTTGTTGTATTAATTAAATCCATGAATAAAATTGTTTTAAGAGGTAATGCTCTTACATATTATTGTCTCCAAAATTAATTAGGAAAATGGTTTCCTATAGAGTTTCTTAAATGAGATTTTCATGAAAATAATATGTGGTTGAATTAAGGGAATTATCTCTTAATTTAATAAGTTTTGATTTAGAGAAATCAAAGTCTTGAACATATTATTTCCGAAATTAATTATGACAATTTAGGAAATTGTTTCCCAAAACAATTCCTTCAATATAGTATGAAATAGAATTAGGAAATCCGGTTCCTAATTCAATTAATGAGACTTGATAAACTTTATTAAGGAAATCGTTAGTCATGACACATGTCATGAATGTGCTTAGAAAAGATGAGACCCAAAACCCCTTACAAAATATTAAGGCCAACACCTTCCATTAATATGGTTAGAATCGGAGTTTTGTTTCTCGTTTGGGTTGATGGACACATCCATGCCCAACTTGAACCTCAACATGTTCAAACCATGGAATTAGTTTATGAATAATATAGTTGGAGTCAGAGGTCAATCCTTAGTTTTGGTTGTTGGACACATCCAAGCCTAACTAATCGGTTGAATGAGCTCCAACCATATTAAAACTATTTCTTGATTAATGGGTCAGCCTTAAGCTTGGAGCATCGATTTGTTGTGCCACAGCCAAGGTCGATGTAAAGAGAGGTGCAGTTGGGTGCTATGTAAAATGTTACATACTTGTTAATGAGTTAACAACCCAATGATTTATACAAACATTCAATTAGTTGATAGCATAATGTGATAGTTACATATATGTGATATGTAATCGGTATAATTACCTACCTTCATAGCTAAGAAAAACTTGATGGCCACAGCCATGGTGATTCTTATCTATGGTTGGATATCAACCTATTTGGAGATGTTCCTACGATCTCCCGAATTGATAATAAGGGTTATTCAATTTGAAAAATAAATAGGATTTTATTTATGTATATTGATACATTCTTTAATAAATCTTCTCACATAATCTCAATTTGTGTTTCTAGGATAATCACTCGATCATGTCTTCTCTGAACTTGCGTTCCATTTTGGACACCAATAAACTGACTGGGCCGAACTACATGGACTGGCTTCGAAACCTGAGGATAGTCCTCAAGGCAGAGAAGCTTGCTTATGTCCTTGAAGAACAACTTCCCACCCATCCTCCAGAGAATGCAACTCCAGACCAATTGTTGGCCTATCAGAAACATGTGACCGATTCTGAACTTGCGAGTTGCATCATGCTAGCCTCTATGGTACCTGAGTTGCAAAAGCAGCATGAGCATATGGATGCTAATACCATCACCTTCCATCTTCATGAGTTGTTTGAAGAGCAGGCGAGATCCGAAAGGTTCGAAGTCTCCAGACTCCTCTTCACCACTAAGATGCAGGAAGGCACTTCTGCTCGCAGTTTGTGTTAAAGATGTTGGGGTACATTGAGCGACTGAGCGCACTCGGTTTTGCAATGGATCATGAACTAAGTATTGACTTAATTCTGAGTTGTTTGTCCAAGAGTTGTTCACAATTTGTGATGAACTATCGGATGAACAAACTGGAGACTACCATT
>JAGFNQ010000763.1:255609-324180 GCA_024364735.1 Boesenbergia rotunda
TTATTTTATAAAATCAATCATGGATTGATTTACCATGTTAAGGAAATTTATTCCATAGGAGAGAAGAGACTTGATTGATTTTTATCATGAATTAAAATATGATTTTAACCATGATATAAAATCAAACTTGGCATGATGGAATAAGTTATTCCATATTTGAGAGGCTTGATAGTTGAGAGGCCACTATATAAAGGACCCAAGGCAAGGCTTGGGTGAGAATTGAAGAGAAAAGGCATAGGCTCTCTCCCTCTCTTTCTCTCCTTCTCTTCTCCCCTTCTTGCCGTGCGCCAACCAGCCCCAAGAAGGAGCACCAACCGGGCGTCCCTGCCCTTTCCTTGCCGACCACCACCTGCTACCGGAGAAGGATGCTCCGGCCATCTCTTAGCCCGAAGAAGGTGCTGCCGGAATTAGAGTTTGTCGCAAGGATCTTTTTGCCGCAAGCCTCTTCTTTTGCTTCGCCGAAATTTTGATTCCGGCTATCCTTTTGTGGTTAGTCTTCCGACTACTCTCTTGGTTTTTCTCGTCGCGTTCTCGGAGAATCTAGTAGTTCTTGAGAACATGAAACTCGTGGCTTTACGAAGTCATCCCGAAGATACTCAGCGTGGACGCGAATAGAGGCGGAGCTTCTAAGGGACGCTTACGGTTGGATCTCGTCCCTTCCTTCGAGTTACGCGAGGTAATACGTAAATTAGTTTATGTTTCTCTAAAATTTCAAATATATGATTATGTCTACACAAGATAAAATTGTATGCTTAGATGTGTGGTTAAATGATTTAGAGAAATTATTTATGCTAAACCTTCCGCTGCACGTAATTAATTTTGAAATTACGAACCCGCATCCATGTCAACATGCACCCGGTCCCAACAGAGATAAGGGTCCCCGGGGGCCCGGTGAGCCATAGGGCTCGAGCGGGTGGTTAGGCCGATGTCACTCGGCCAAGCTTGGCCTATTCAGGGTCCTCGAATGGCCGACCTTGACTCAGACACACCTGGTTCCAATAGAGGTCTAACGGGCAAGGCGAAGAAGGCCCAACGGGGGGAATCCCCGAGCCGGGGGACCCTGAGTCCCCAACTGCCCAACCCCTAGATAGGCCGGGCTCGGCAGGGCCGAGTGCTTCCCGACTCGGCCGCAATGGCCATGGGACCAGGATCCACCCAGAGCCGTTGAACGACTCTCCCCGATGAAAATGGTCATAACCCTTAAGAACGCTCACCCACTCTCTGACATCACACAAGCAGAAGCAGTACGGGGTCGGCGCGAAACTTACACGTTTCGGACCCAAATCGCGGATATCTCGCTAACATAGTGATCCTCCTGCCACCCCGTACCATGACCACCTGCGTTCGCGTCAGGCCGAGCGGTGCCTGGCGACGCACGTCAGCGAGCCAGCAGTGCCCCTTACCTTATTCGGGCATGCAGCGCCTCACTTTGCCAATGCTGGCCACGCCCTGCCCTGCTCTTGCCTACGACAGGGGGCGGTTGGCCGGGCAGAAGCTGCCGGCTCCCCCCGGCTATATAAGCCCCTCCGCTCCCCGTCGCACAGGTACGCGCGATAGCCTTCGCTTCTACTGTTCCATTGCTTTCTCTGCTACCGGGGCTGACTTGACCGTCGGAGGGCCTTGCCGGGGACTTTTCCCAGCAGGTTGCTAACGGTCCCTCTCTCATAGGTCAGAGCTGACATCCGCAACTCGTAGTTCTCGGAGGACCACCTCACTCTTGGGAGTCCACCTCAATTCGTGACAGGATCACTAAGAAAGGAGATTTAATGTTGATGAAGCATATGATATAGAGAGAGGGGAATAAAGATCTTGCAATAAGCATGTGGAAAAGCTAGACCATGATACAATTTTGGAGACGAAACCAGAAACAAATTATACGGGTGCTGAATTGCACAAATAATTTTTTTTGACTTGAGTACTTGACCCATTTTTGGTTGACCGTTTGATTACATTTTTTTGTTAAATCCTTTAGTGGAATAGCGTCGGTCCACTAAAGGATTTGTTGTGCGGCATCGTGTTGTCAAAGAATAAGTTGTGCGACCCGTGCCACTGGAGACTAGGCATGGATCATTGTTGGCACTTAGTGATGGTGGTGGTGGTTTTTTGGATACATCGAAGGCATACGATTCCTGAAGATGTAAGAAACAAATGTCCCTTCTCCATTTTGGGGTTGCTAGATGAATCTTTTTTGCACGAACTCAAGAGTATAGTATATTTCAAAATAGAAAAAATGTATATCATATGTCCCTTCTCATCATCCCAGTACAAATCCAAGCAAGGACTCTATTTCAAGTACCATCTAAGATATACAAGTATCAAAAGAGAAGATGCAAAAAGGAAATGTCTATAATTCTTAGCAGCAACAACAAAAGATCTATCACTTCTCACCATATGAGCATCATTCACACAGGTCATGCCACCTGCTTTTAGAACCCAGTAAGTAGATCTCTACTTCAAACACAGTCCGTATCAGAAGCCTGGTGCAGAGCATTCTAGCTCATCCAGTAGCACAACTCAGTTCAGCCATTTCAATTAGGAGGCAATAACCTTCAATTCGATTCCCATCTTCCAGCAGCATCATGGTAGGCAACAAAACCAGCTTAGCAACATAACCATTTTTCTCAAGTATTAGCTAGCAGCATCCAGAAACAGTTTTTAAAACAATCTAGCTTACAGAAATCTCCATGATCCAAGTCTTTGATAAAGAAATCCAGTTTTAAGGATCCACAACAAGCGAAAGAGCAAAATTTGAAGAGTCATAAATAAATATATATATATATAACATAGAAAAGGAAATCATTATAGTGAATGTATCTTTTGAATCTATGAAAAAAAGAGACAATCAATAGTGAATGCGTCTTCCATGATCATGAGTATCAAGTTACAAAAATTTTATAAAAATGAATATAGAGTAACTAAGGTTAAAAAAAATACACTCTTTAGTTACTAGTAGCTACCATGGCATGCTCACGTGGATTTACTGAGGTTGCAGTGCAAAAAATGAAGGATGGATCACTACCATATACTGTGAAAAGTCAGAAAACATCTGTAAGGATAGATAATCATGAATAAAGCTTATACTGTTGAACCAATTTTAATGTTGTGTACCATGAGAACATATTCTCTTCAGTCTCCTAAGTATAAGAGCAGTATGACAACCAAATGCTCCTTTATATGTAGGAAGACAAAGATTAGCATGGAAAAGGAATAAAAGTGAACAAGGCTAAAAGCTTTCATAAACAGGTAGGAAGATTATGTACGATCCAATAAAAACTTATGACACAACCCAATAAACCATGCCACATAATATAGTGAATATTTAGCCTTCATCACAACAACAAAAGATATAATAGAACTCTATAATTATCTCCAAAATAAACCATCGTCAAACAAAAAAGTATTATCTCCAAATGACCCGATTGATAAATAAAAGTGAGAAAAGAAAAAAATATATTCATCGCAACCATATTACAAGCAACTGAGCACAAAATCTCCAACTTCTGAGAGATCCAAACAGAATAATAACTCAACTTTCACAGGATCTTCACAAATAACTTGAGCATCGTTGTACTTGTTCTTACCAATGAATCCATACTTATCCAACATCTGAAGAACTTCTGGCATTTTTGAGGATTTACCTTGAACCAAGCTAACATTGACTCAATGTGTGAGCTAACAGTTTGCATAAATCCCAACCCGATCACTGAGTAACTTAAAGTCAGAATCAATATTTTACTCAGCTAAAATCTTTGCTCTCTTCGAAGATTTTTGAACTTTATTAATGGATGATTTATTTTTCTCCTTAGAGTGAGATGCCCTTGATGTAACAGAAGGTTCTTGATGTGACATCGAATCAACCTCAACTCCTTTTTCAACAGGTGAATAGTCAACTGATATGGTCAACTCAGCATCCACATCAGTGATGTTTTGTGTAGCCATTATAGGATCTTCCGCAATAAGGCATGTTGCTCTGTCTTTGCCATATATTATTTCTAACTCCGAAAAATAAGGGAATGATACATTGTACAGACTTTTGACATCATTGTGATTCTATCAAAAAGAAGAATATAATAGTGAATTTAACATATCTATAAACGACATTATAATTTAAAAAAACCAATAATAACTAACACAGTACCTTAATCCATTCAAGATACCATGTTTCTTCACAAGCTATCTTCTTTTCGATATCATTCCAAGTGCAACCACTTTGTCTACACATTTCATTGATAGCATGAAATTTCCTCTTTAAGGTTTTGATTCTAGATTCAATATGACTGACAGATTTGACGAGTGTTGGTAACTTTTGGATCATAATCTTTCTTAGCTCGACCATGTAATTGTTCTTGAAACCTCCGTCTATTTTCCAAAGAGGATCGGTTGCCATATCCTGCAAACATTTTATTAATGCCCAGCTCTCCTCCTCCATCCAAAAAACTTTGTTTTTACCTCTTCCTCATATTACATTCTTTCCCACAGATTCTGTAGGATTACTCTCCATCCTAGTATCCGAGTCATATCAAAGTGACAAAAAAACAGAAATGTCATAAACATTAGAGCATCATATAATATGAAAACAGAATAAACGTCACAACATCAATCAAAAAGGTTAGATTAAAAAAGATTGGGAAATTGTTAGCATCACAACATGCACATGACAAGAATATCAAAAAATCGTTAGCATCACAACATTAAGAATTAGCATCATAAACACTAGCATCACAAAATACGAGTTACATAGAAAACAGAACAAACGTCACAATAATAAAAGTCATTACATATCAAATATTTCATTTTGCCAATTGTTAAACATTTGGAGTGCTAAATTATTCCTAAATGCAGTCCATTGATCAGTTGGGGAAATTATCCGTATGTACTCTGTTCAGTCCCGCGATCATTATCATCATTTATACTCTGTTCATCTTCATCAGAGATACACTCCTGAGGATCATAGCTCATGAATTTACGGATCAAGTTATGAAGCAAACAACAAGTAATGATAATACGAACTTGGGTTTGCATTGGAAAAAATGAAGGCGAAGCTAAGATTTTCCAACGCCCCTTCAACAAGCCAAAACACCTCTCAATAACATTCCTAGCTCTAGAGTACTTCATATTAAAATATTCTTCGGTTGTCTGATAACCATCATTTTTGTTGATTATTTTAGGCTCTAAAATCCATGTTTGATCCACATTTTATATGCTTAAGTTTGCAATCGTATTAGGTTTCATGTATTCCATCTATTTTGGCTTTTAATTCAAATCTTTGTATATTTGGGATATTTTTGGCACTAAATTTGAATATCATTTTGTAGGCTTCAATTGATCATAGACCTAGATCAAATCGGATCAGACTTGAGTCAGCATTGGATCCAGATCAAAGGGATCAACCATCAGATTATTAGGAGCCGTCCATTCCAGAGAACGGCTAGATCTGAGCCATTGGTCAACTTTTAGTCAATCCGAGTTCAAGATAGAATCAATCATGACCATAGATGAAGATCTGAAAATTTCAGCCAAATCAGAAGTAATCTGACCGTTGGATCAAACTCAAGTTGTTCTAGACCATCCATTCAAGAAAAGGGAAGATCTGGACCATCCACCACTGATCTGGTTAATCCGAGCTTGGCATAGGTAGATTAGGACCATTGATTGGGATCTGTGGTGTTTGGTTCAGATCTGAAGAGATCCGACCGTTGGATGACGTCAGATTGATCTCAGCCGTCCGTTGCTAAGTATTCAAGTTCTTCTTCTCCAAAAGCTAGCTGAACCAAGGCTGAGTTGAGTTGACTGGACTGAACCGAAGCTGGCTTGGCTGACCGAACCACTGAACTAGGTTGTACAATGAGCTCCTGGCTGACTGAACCGAACCCATGGCTTGATCGAACCTAACTGCTGACTTGGCTTGGCTGAACCTAAATGTTGGGTCAAACTCAAGGGCTGAGCTGGGTTCACTCGACTGCTGGCTGAAGCTGGCTGGACCGAACCAAGAGCTGAACCGGAAGGCTGGAATTCAGCCGGGTCATCAAAAGAGGGCATCGCGCAAAGGGCTAGGGCAGACGGGATTTTTCCCGACTCACTCATCCGCTCCACTCTCACCGCCGGCGACTTCCTTTCCATCTTCATCGCCGCCGGACGGATCATCCACACCGACCACAGCTAGGGCTCTGGGGGTTCCGAACCCTAGCTGATCTCCATCTCCGTCGCAGTGTTTCCTTTCGGGTTGAGGGAAGCATCCATCGCATTTCACCGCCGCCGGCCGGACGAGCTAGGGCTCTGGGGGTTCCGAACCCTAGCCGAACGCAGCTGTCGCAGCATATCCAGCATCACCACCACAAGCTAGGGCTCTGGGGGTTCCGAACCCTAGCTGATTTCCTCTCCATCTTCATCACCGCCGGCGATCAAAATGCCTTCACAGTTTTTCTTTTCAGTAGTTTAATTCTTTATAGTTTTAACTCGTCGCAGTTTCCTCTTCACATCTTATCAATTCCAGCAGATTTCCAGTAGATCCAGTAGCTAGCTTCAGTTCCTTCACTGCAATTCAGTTTTTTCAGATCCCGTAGCCAGTAGAGTTCCTTCCCAAGTTTCAGCAGCTACCAATTCGCAACTTCTTCACAGTTTTCTAATTCAGTTACTCCCTCTTTTCCGGCAGCACCTGATCCAATTCCGGCAGTAGATTTCCAACATCACAGCAGCTTCATTTTCTAAATTCAGTTCCTTCGCAGCTTTATCTTCATTACAGCATTTCCAGCAGATCAATTCCTTCACAGCTTTGTTCTTCATTCGACAGCAATTCCTTCATTAGCAACAATTTGCGTGTTTCAACTTGATTGGGTTCTTGATTGTTTTGTGTGTTGATTGTTTTTAATTGATGTTTTGATGTATTGGAGTGAACCTTATGTTGAATGCTTGTAATTGATGAATTTTCCCATTTCAAATTGCACGCACCTTTGTTATTTTGATTCATGCTCGCAAGTTGTTCGACAAAATGTTTCTATAGATAGATTTAATTTCATGCCTCTTGTTTTACTTAGTTCTCAATTGTCTTGTCTCTTTTAATTGCTTATTGTTCTTGAACTTAATTTGGATGCAATAGATTAGGACAGATTAGATTTCTTTAATGATGTAGGTATTTGTTTCATGTTTAGTTTTGTTACTGCTTTATTTCAGGTTGTCTTTTCTTTACTGCAATTGTAGTTTAGTGAGGTTAGATTTATTACCTGCATTGTCTTTCCTTAATTAGAACTAGATTTCATACCTGCTTGCTATTTCTTTTCGTAGTCTTAACATTCAAAACCAAACCCCAGTTGATATCAAAAACCCAAAAGCAATAAAATACGATCCTGAGATTTATCATGTACTAACTACATTCGTTGGGAGATGACTCGAGTTACTCTATGCTACATTAGTTTAGAGGAGTTCGGTACTTAAATTGTATTTGAAATCGTGACACGACTGAAATGGTTATCAAAATTTTTGGCGCCGTTGCCGGGGAAGCAACTAGTTGAGTTGTTTGACTTTTGCTTGTGTGCTTATGGGCATATCATTTGATTCTATTTTCTTGTGCTTAATATTTTGTATACGGTTGCTGCCATTTTTCTTGTTTGTTTTGTGACAGGACTGCCAGTTCAAAATGTTCTCATCTACTTACCAGCAGCCGTGTCCACAATTTCAGCAGAACCATCCTTTCAATCAGCCACCAAATCAAGATTTCCAACAGTCCTATGCGAATTTTCAACAAACAAATCAGTTTTTTCAGCCACAATTTCAACAATTTCAACAAGATTTTCAGCCAAGTCTACCAAATTTCCAGCAAACTCAGATTGGGCAGCCACAAATCCTGAATTTTGAGCAACCAATTCAGCAATTCCAGCCCCAATTTCAGCAACCCTATCAACAAAATCAATTACCTTTTCAAGGAATTTAGCAAGGGTGTTTAGATAATCTGAATTTTCAGCAACCACCCTTCCATCAAGTTCAACCAAACCCAGGATTTCAGCATCTTAACCAAGATTTCCAGCAGCCTTATTTAAGTTTTCAGCAGGGAAATAATCAATTTCAGCCTCAACCTCAGCCATGGCAGCAAGAATTTCAACTCATACAGAATTTTCAACAACCTCTTCAACATTCACAGCCATACGATCAAAATTTTCAATTTCAAAACCAGAGTTTTCAGTCCCAACCATTTCAGTCTTTCCATCAACAATGTCAACCTCAAACTCAGAATTTCCAGGGCTACAATTCTCAGCAAATTCAACCATCATTCCAGCCCAATTTTCAACAATTTAATCAGCCCATTCAACCATTTGAGCAACCCCAACAGCTCCAATTTTAGAATGCACCACCTACTCTTGATATGCAACAACCTTATCTCACATTTCAAGAACAACAAGTTGTTGAATCTGCTCTTAAAAATATTCAGAGACGCCTTGGAAAATTGCAAGATCAATTGAATCAGATAAAAGCCCAAAGATCAGGACAATTATCTTCTCAAGCTATTCTTAATTCCGAGGGGCATGATTATGATATAACTTTGGGGAATGAAGAGGTTGTGTTAAGTTTAAATACTCCAAATGTCGAATTTCCTGAAAAATTTCCAGCGTCCAATTTTCCCATTCAAAATAGCCCCAGAGTTGATTTTTTATCAGTTCAAGGTGACCCTAGTGCATGGCCAAGTCCTTCTTCAAGTGATCTTGCAAATTTGGTGGAAGAAGAAGAAGGAAACATCAAAAATAGGGCACCTACAGCATGTATTTCCCCTGAAGTTCTTATTCAAAATTCATGTCTACATTTTTCAGCTCAAGAAGAAGATTCTGAAGCACTATAGGACCCTTCTCATCTTTCATTTTGTGATGATAGTTTTATTGATGGTCCTAATTTTTCTAACATGGTTGTTGCAGATAATACTGAGGAAACATGCATGGGAGATGATTCTACAAGTGTAGGGGATTGCACTAAGCCCCAGGGACCACCAACAGTGATGGATACATTAGAAGATTCAAAAGATCAGCATGGAAGTGTAGGGACTTGCATGGTGGAAGCAAGAACCCAAGAATCACCTGCTTCAGTTGAGTGCCCACCAGAACCTGAACCTGATGTTGAGCATGTACTTAACCAGGAGGGGACCACAGTTACATCTACTCTTGTAGAACCTCCAGGTATTCTTCAGCACGATCAAGTAAGTATTCCTCTTATGTCTTTGGAAAAATCAATGGTGGTACCTCAAACTGAATTTATTATTTGTGATACACTTATGGATATATCTTTTGTAGAATTTGATTGTGAAAAATTTTTAGAGGTGCCTCAAATTGATGTTGTTTGCTATGATGAATCTCTTGATACATCTTTTGTGAAAAATAATTATGAAAATTCCACAGAGGCACCCAGGCTTGATTTTACTCATTGCGATGATATTTTTGATACATATTATGCTGAACCTGATTGTGAAAAATTTTTAGAAGGGCCTGAAATTGATGTTGTTTATTTTGATGAATCTCTTGCTATATCTTATGCTGAAATTGAATGTGAAAAACTTATGGAGATACCGAAAATTGTTTTCATTGGTTGTAATACATTGCTTGATACATCCTTGGTGGAAAATAATTATGATATTTCTATTGAAGTGCCAAAAATTGATTTCTTTGTTTGTGATGAGTTTCTGGACGCGTTTTGTGTAGAAAATAATTGTGAAAAATTTATTGAGGCACCAAGAATTGATTTCATTGGATATGATGCAGTTTTGGATACATTTCATGCAGAGACTGATATTATTTCATTTCTTTCTGACCCTGCACACTTGAGAGAGGTATTACATGATTTTGCAGGGTCCAGAAGACTTCTAGAGTGGGTGCTCCATCTGAACAGACTCCAACCTCCTGGAAGAACTTTCAAAAGGCGTCAAGAAGGAGGAGTTGATTTTACTTTAATTCAAAGCACTCCACCTCTTGCATGGATCTTGTACCTAAATTGCCTGCGGCCACTTGAACAATTTTTTGTAAAGTTTAAGTGTGGGGGAGACATGCACCGTGACATAGAACAAATGAAGGAAGCTCTCTCAGCCACCCAGACTCCTCCACTACCACGATGGAGGTTACTTCTTGATAGACTCCGTCCACCAGAAATAAAGGGGAGTTTGTTCTTTCTTGCATTTTCTTTCATTGCCTTTTTCATTTTTATGTTTTCTAGAAGTAGAATTTTCTTTTAAATTGAGTCCTTGCTAATAAATGCGTGAGTAGAGTAGAAGGAATAGGAGTCATTGTAGATACCATGTTATTTCTTTTGGCACGTTTTCTTCATAAGTAGGAATAAATGTATCCCTTTAGGTTATCTCCATAGCATTTTAGAGTCTTTTGAAAATAAATTAAATTTGGTTGTTAAAACTTAGGGTTTGAGCTCATAGATGAATTCTTGGATGCTTGAGTACTACTTTGCTTTAGATTCTTAATTGATGATTTGAGATGAATTATTTGCACCTAGTGAGAATTAGCTTTATTTTTGTGACACACAATTGTGATTGTACTCTAGAACTTGCTTAGGTTCTTTCAAAACCATATTTCAATGATTGGATCACATCTATAGAGGCTAATTAATTTGTTTCCCTTCCCATACCAATTTTTGGCAATTATCATCTTCATTCCATTTTTCTTTATTATTTCCTACTCTTACCCTTACTTTTCTATGGACTTATTTGCTTGGGATGTTTCTTAATGCTACTTTGCCCGAGACGGACAAAGGATTAAGTGTGGGGGAGTGACTAGTGTTTTGGAAATATTTGGTATCAAAGAGGCATTTCATGTCAAAAAAAAAATTCTACAATTACATGTGCCAAAAATGAGTTTGAGTGAGTTTGGTGTCAAGAATGAGCAAGAAGAAGTGGTTAAGGATGGAAACAATTGGAGATCTAGATTCCTGATTATAATTGGAAGATCCAAGCAAATTCGTGCCAAGCTCAATTCGGTTGAAGAACAGGAATTTGTGTGCCAAAGTCTAAGTGGCACGCAAACATCCAATTGAAGCCAAATTCCGGAAGAAGTCAAGCAATAAATTGAAGACCTAAGCCAAGTTGTGCCAAGTTGAATTCGGCTGAGAAAAGAAAGAAATCTGCAATGGAAACAAATGGCACGCCAAAGAAAAAAAAATAGAAAAAAAATCTGTTCCGAAAAAAAAGAGCTGAAATCAAGGAAGTTTGTGTCACAAGTGGCTTGGATTAAGAATTGGAAAGTGGAATTATGGAAGTAAGATCAGCCACACTTTGTCGGAAGCCTGAAATGCAGCTATGTAGTATTAGAAACTCTGAATTGAAGGCTGAAAGGTTGAGAATGTGAGCTGAATTGCAGCTGGAACAAATCTGAGTTCAAGTGCAGAATCTGCGCAGAAATTTTCATACAAGCAGTTTAGTCACAAGTTTTGTATCAAGTCAAAACTGAATTCGGGTTTTAGCAATGCATTACTAAATTATTAACAGAAGTTGCAGAATGTTTTCCCTGAAGTCAACCTCTTGGTGAGCAGATTTCAAGTAAAGGCAAATGGATGAGATCAAAGAAAAAAAATGGCAGTGTATCAACTCACCTAGTGAAGCATTTAACTTTCCATTACTATGGGATGTATTTGTTTTGAAATCAGAGTTTTGCAATGAAGATGTCGTGGAGCTGATAATGAAACACAGAAAAAAAAAGAAAGAAACAAATGATGGAAGTGTGCCAACTTGTAAAGGATAGTGTATCAAAAGGAGTTACAAGAGGTGTTTAGTGAGGATTGTATGTGGAGCATCTATGTCACTTGATGTCTAAGTTTTCTGGTATAAAATCTGATCTAAAATGCTCCATTAGAAGACTTGAGAGCAGAAAAAAAAAGAGGAAGAAAAACAGTTTGAAAAAAAAAATTTGTGAAGCAATTTCTTTATTTTAGTTGTTTGAACTCTCCACTACCATTTAATTGCTAGATGGATTGGAGTTGATTCTGAGAAGGACTTGGGAGCTGAGCACGACATGACTGAATAAAATGAGACCAAAAACAGGAAGTTAACAGCTGAACTAAAAGAGGAAAAAAGCAGAGAAAAAAAAAGAAAGAAAACAAAAGAGATAAGTGACACACCATTGGAGTTTCAGCCTCATGAATTTAGTGAAGAAAATCTCATCCAAATCCAAGCCTTGCATCGCTGCCATTCTGACTGTACAAGAGAGAAAGAAAGAAGAGAAAAAAAATATGATGAAAAGAGGAAAAGAAAAACAAGTGGCATGCAAAAGGCAAAATTGGCACATTGGAACTTATAAAGTTTTATTCATCCAAATCAAAGACATTGTTCAAGATTTACTCCACCACACTTTTGATTTCACTAGAGGACTGACAAGAGGGGCAAAGCACATTGGAAACATTCTTGAGCAACCAAGTCTCCCACTTCATCAAATTGTCTATTTCCTTGGGTTTCACTTCATTTTTACCATTTTCTATGTTTTTCACTTGTTTTTGTAGATATTGATCCTAATCATAAATAATGGTGGAGAGTAGATAACAAGCAAGCCTATGGTAGTGCAAGAAGCATGTGTGTTTGAGTGAGCTCCACTTCCATCATCAACTTAGAACTTAAGGAGAGAGCCACAAAAATTTCCTTTGAAAGGCTAGTGAGTTAAATTCATCTCAATGACTCATGAAGGATGAAGAGGCTAAGTTGTTGATTTAAGAACGAGATACTAATCCATAGAGCTTAGATTTTTGAGAATTGACAACCTTAGGTAATTTCTTTTCACTTGTTTCTAATTATGCTTGGGAAGAGCCTAAGGGATACATACTTAGTAGTTTCGCGAGACGCTCAAGCTTAAGTGTGAGGGAGTTGATAAGTGTTATTTTGTTGATTATTTTAGTTGCTAAAATACATGTTTGACCCATGTTTTACTTGCTTAATTGTGAATTTACCCTAGGTTCTAGGACTTGCTTTTATTTTGGACTTAATTGCAAATCTATACACATTTGGATTATTTGGCCACTAAATTTTTGATCTATTTTTGTAGACATGAAAGGATCATGGACCTAGGGCATACTAGGTCAAACTTGAGTCGGAAGTGGACCCGGATCGAGTTATCAAGCTTCAGATTAATCTGGGTCGTTCGATTCAAAAGTGGCTAGATCTGAGCCATCTGGGACCATCTGAGGCAATCCGAGCTAGGGTTAGGGTTAATCAAGCACTCTGATCAAGATCTGAAGGTTTCATCCCAATCAGAGATCGTTCAACCGTTGGATCAAGCTCGGAGGGCTCTAGACTGTCCATTCCAAGATTAGGTTGATCTGGGTCATCCGTTGCAAATCTGGAGGATCCGAGCTACCCCGAGGTAGATCCTGACCCTTGATCAACATCATCAAAGTTTGGTTCAGATCGGATGAAGATCAACCGTTGGATTGAGTTAAAGAAATCTGGGTCGTCCATTGCTAACTATTTAATCAAAAATTAGCACAGCTTCTCCTCGTCGCGTCTTCGCCGCAACAGCTTTCTTCGTTTCCGATTGTTCTTAGTGTTCTTCATCGATTTGCTTCATCCGAGGACGTGACCGCATCACTCTCTTCTCTGGATCAAGTTCCAGATCATTGGAAAGGGCTTCCGAGAAGAAGCTAGCTCTAAATTGCCCAAGAACAGGACTGATCGAGGTTTCGTCAGTTCTACTGTTGCTTTCCTGGATTTCAGTTGTGCCCCATTTCATCCACCTGAGTAGTTCAGAGGGGTTCCCTGAAGTGCTTGGATCAATCCCAAATCATCATCGCAATCGGGTGCAACTGGGTTGGAGGAATTGGATGGGTTTTCGTATTTGAGCAGAGCTGAGCTAGATTTGATTCGCAGAGGCAGTTTTCCGGTGATGTGTTGAGCTTACGGGTTCGAGGCTCATATCTTGTGTGACGGCAAGAGGAATTTGAGCTCAGAGAAGGGATAGATGCTAGTTTACTTAGTGAACTTTCAATTCTTTTGCTGTAATTTAGATTTCTTCCATTTCATTTCTGAACTTCTTGTATCAGCTGCCATAGTTTCAATTTCTGAATTGTTCCAGCTTAAATTAGGTTTCAATCTTCAAGTTAAGTAGTTCGATAGCTTATTTAGTTAACTGCTCACTTAATTTCAGTTTACTTCCTGCTTAATCCTTGCGTATCAACCTGTTAAGCTGCGTATCAGTTTTCTGGCTGCTTCCACCTTGCGTATCAGTTTTATCTTCCTTGAGCACTTCTAAATTTTTGGTATCAAGTTAGTTTTTGTTTTCTTGTCTGAAGTTCCATTGTAGCTTATTGCATCTCCAAAGGTTTCTCTTTTCATTTCTGCCGTAGTTCTCAGCTAGTACGCATCAGATTTGAAAATTCTGCAAGTTCAGTTTTGTATCAGCAAATGGTAACTGGTAGCTTTTGAATTTCGTGTCAAGTAAACCTTAGTTTATTTTAAGCTTTCCTGCACTTAGATTAGTGATGCTAATTCATTTTGAAATGGATAGTTTCAGCATTTGATCTGTTGATACATTTCTGCATTCACCTAGCAAGTTCTGGCTTCTATTTCTGCTAGCTAACTCCACTTTTGCAATTCTCGATTCTCATTTCTGAAGCTGGGTTAGTGAAGCTTTGCATTGGAACTTCATTGCATCTGAAATCAGTTTTCTTGTATGATTTTTTGCATCCAAATTTCTGTTGCATGTCATTTCTACATATAGGTTTGTCTCATGCATTCCATTTCTGAATTTAGTTTTTCTTTTCTGCCTTAACCAGTTTCGGTTTTCACACCTCCTTATTCAATTGAGCAGATAATCCCATTGATAGCCTAGCCCTTTTCAAGCTAAATTAACCAGCTATAAATTCTGCAACTAGTTTTAAGAATTGGCACATCAGTTTTTCTCATTGTGGTATCAAGTTGTTGCTTGCATTTAGAGTCAAGTTAGGTTTCGACAGTGCTTTGTATTGCTTTGTTTCAGATTGCTAAACATTGTTTGGATTCATTTACTCTGCAATTGGTTTGCACTTAATATCAGATTGTTTACAGATTCGATTAAGTCCCTTGGTGGATTCGGTTTCCCATAGATTGAGTTATCAATTGCTATCGCTTGTTGGGTTCATTAGTTTAGTTTCCTTCATTTTCATTGCGACTTCATTTCCGATTGCAACCTAAAACCCAAATTTTATTTGAAACCCAAAAACATCAACGACACATAAATACAAGCTCGAATCACACAACATCAACTAGCCCTAGGAAAAATACGACCTGTGGCCCCTTTACTACGTTTTCATCTTTGATTGCAAAAAGGGTTTCCAGCTTACACATATCTAAATTTTGAGACCCACATTCGTGACACCCAGTTTCAAAGTAAGAATTTTCAGCAAGACACTCAGAATTTTCACCCTCAAGCATTTGAACAATTCAATCAACAAGGCCAGCTCCAATTTCAGAATTTTCAAAACAATAATTTCCAGCAACATCATCCTTGCTATCAACCCGATTTTCAGCAATTTAATCAGCCCATTCGACTGTTTGCTCAGCCCAAACAACTTGATTTTCAGAATTCACAGCCTAATCAAGGAGATTTTGAACAAAGAGTTAAGGAGGTCATGCAACAAATCATACAAAGTCAACAAGCAACAATTAATCAAATGAATCAAAGGCAACAAAGGCTTCAAGACATCGGAGGACGCCTTGGACAATTGGTTAATCAAATGAATCAAATACAAGCTTAAGGATTAGGACAATCAGATGAATCTATAGGTGTAGGGGATTGCACTGAGCCCCAGGGACCACCATCATTGGTTGATATATCAGGAGATCCAAAGGATAGGATTGAGAGTGTAGGGGATTGCACTGAGCCCCAAGAATCACCCATTCCTACTGATTTAGAGGCATTGGAGAAGATGGATAGCAGAGCTTGTAACAACCTTGATTTTGATTCTGAAATTTTACAGGACCCTTCTAAACTTTTATTGTGTAAGGATTTAGTTGTTAATGATTCTAACTTTTCTAATATGGTTGTTACAGATATGGTTGATAAAGAATGCGTTGCAGATAAATCAATAGGTGTAGGGGATTGCACTGAGCCCCAGGGACCACCATTGACTGATACATTAGGAAATTCAGAGGAACAATATGAAAGTGTAGGGACTTGCATGGTGAAAGCAAGGACCCAAGAATCACCAGAACCCGAACCTGAAGAAGAGATTGTTCATTACCAGGAGGAACTAATAATTACATCTACTCTTATAGAACCTCCAGGTATTCTTCAGCAAGATCAGGTAAATATTCCTCCTATTTCTTTTGAAGATTGCATAGAGGTGCTTCAAACTGATTTTATTGATTTTAAAAAAATTTTAGAGGCACCTAAAATTGATGTTGTTTGTTATGATGAATCTCTTGATACATCTTTTGTGGATATGGATTGTGAAAAATTTTTAGAAGAGCCTGAAATTGATATTGTTTATTGTGATGCAGCTCTTGATATATCTTATGCTGAAATTGATTGTGAAACACTTATTGAGGAACCAAAAATTGATTTCATTGGTTGTAATGCATTGCTTGATACATCCTTGATGGAAAATAATTGTGAAGATTTCATTGAAGTACCAAAAATTGATTTTTTTGATTATGATAAGTTTCTTGATGCATCTTTTGTGGATATTAATTAGAAAAAAAAATCATTGAGGTACCAAAAATTGATTTAATTGGATGTGATGCATTTGTGAATACATTCTATGCTGAGATTGATGATATTACACTTCTATCTTACCCTGCACGCTTGAGAGAGGTATTACATGGTTTTGCATGGTCCCGAAGACTTCTGGAGTGGGTGCTCCATCTGAACAGACTCCAACCTCCTGGAAGGACTTCTAAAAAACATCAAGAGGGAGGAGTTGCTCTTATTTCAACTAGTAGCACCTCACCTCTTAAGTGGGTTCTGAACCTTAATCGTCTCCGACCACCGGAAGATGCTTGTGCGAAATTAATAAGGGGGAAATACGTGCACTACGAGGTTGATCACATGAGGATAGTTCTCCCAAAATGGATGCTACGTGCTCTCTACCCTACTTGAAGGGGAGTTTGTTCCTTTACTTTCCTTTTCTTATTTTTCTTTATGTTTATACTCGCATGTTTGTTTGCTTTTATGCTTTGCATTCATGTTTTGCTTCCTCATTCTGCATTTTGTTTGGTTTTGAATAAAGCTTGTTTGATTTCGATTTGTATCTCCTTACATGTTCCTTTATTATGCTTTGAGCATCATAAAAGATGGTTAAGTCTGACTATTGAGTTTTGGTTTCCTTGGTATGCTTGGGGACATTAATTGCATTTAGTCACTTATTGTGGTGATGAACTCTATCTTGTTAGATTAAGCATGACAGTTTATTGTTCACCTAGTGAGGATATTGCCATGCCTATCCTTGATCCTCTTATGTGTGATAACATTTGTGATATTTGACACTCTAGAACTTGCTTTGATTCTTTTTGAAATTACAATAGCATAAGCTTACATGAATATGATGGAGGCAACATTTCTTGTTGAACTCTTAGTTTTTCCTCTCCTTTGTTATTGTCACTACTGGGCATTTCACCTTTTGCTTTCATATTTCATTGTCTTTCCTTTGTCAGATCTTTTCATTGTCATTACATTTTCAATATCATATCTTTATTAGCTTATTCTTCCCTTGAGCATGCGATGAGAGCATGGGGTGATTGCATGATGAGTTACATTTTTATTTCTCTATTATCAGCCTCTATTATTGTGAGTTTTAGATGTTATCATGCTTTACTACATTGCCCGAGACGGTCAAGTTTTAAGTGTGGGGGGAGAGACAAGTGTGTATATGGACGGATGCTAGTGTGAAAAAAAAGAAAGAAAATCTCTCTATGTGAAAAAAAAGAAGAGAGATAGAAAAAAAATAATAAAGATGAAAAAAAAGAGAAAAAAAAAGAGAAATGAATGAAAAAAAAATCTCTCTATGAAAAAAAAAATTCCTCAAGCATTCGGGATTTTGTTAGTGATGAACAAAAAGGAATATTTTCTTGATGTGTACTCTTTCGATATTATTGTTTAGAGAAATTCAAGAGTTATGTTGTTAATCCATACATGCATTTTGAGAGAAGTTGTAAGTGGTTGATGTATAGTGCATTGAGAATGTGCAAGGAGAATTGTGAGTGTTGGATGTTTGGGTGAGTTCTTATTTTGGCCTATTGTTTGATTGTATACATCATGTTAATTACCCCAATGCTCTCATATTCTCTTTGATCTTCTTTCTGATCTTCTTTGTTATCTACTTTCTTGTTCTCTTGTTAACACGTGATTTCATCATTATTCATTGAAAAGCCCTCTTGATTTGTGTACTTATGTTATAGTAATGGAGAAGTAGAAGATAAGCAAGCATATGGTAGTGCAATGTCATGAATGTTTTGAGAGAACTCCACTTCCATATTTATTATTTTTATGAGCATCAATGCATATATCCATCTTGTGAGGTTTTTGTCATGCTTAGTTTATTCAAGTTGATGAAATTACCATGTTTTTGACTTATGTGAGATTTGAAACCATAAATACATGGATTCTTGAGACTTGATGATCCTAAGTAATTTTCTTTTATTATTTCTTAAAGTATTGATAGGGGATGTAATGTTTGCGAGATATGTTGTTTTCTTTTAGTTTTGTTTACTTGCCCGAGACGTGCAAGAATTTAGTGTGGGGGAGTTGATAACCATCATTTTTGTTGATTATTTTAGACTCTAAAATCCATGTTTGATCCACATTTTATATGCTTAAGTTTGCAATTGTATTAGCTTTCATGTATTCCATCTATTTTGACTTTTAATTCAAATCTTTGTATATTTGGGATATTTTTGGTACTAAATTTGAATATCATTTTGTAGGCTTCAATTGATCATGGACCTAGATCAAATCGGGTCAGACTTGAGTCAACATTGGATCCAGATCAAAGGGATCAAGCATCGGATTATTAGGAGCCGTCCATTCCAGAGAACGGCTAGATCTGAGCCATCGGTCAACTTTTGGTCAATCCGAGTTCAAGATAGAATCAATCATGACCATAGATCAAGATCTGAAAATTTCAGCCAAATCAGAAGTAATCTGACCGTTGGATCAAACTTTAGTTGTTCTAGACCATCCATTCAAGAAAAGGGAAGATCTGGACCATCCACCACTGATCTGGTTAATCCGAGCTTGGGATAGGTAGATCAGGACCATTGATTGGGATCTGTGGTGTTTGGTTCAGATCTGAAGAGATCCGACCGTTGGATGACGTCAGATTGATCTCAGCCGTCCGTTGCTAAGTATTCAAGTTCTTCTTCTCCCAAAGCTGGCTGAACCAAGGCTGAGTTGAGTTGACTGGACTGAACCGAAGCTGGCTTGGCTGACCGAACCACTGAACTGGGCTGTACTATGAGCTCCTGGCTGACTGAACCGAACCCATGGCTTGATCGAACCTAACTGCTGACTTGGCTTGGCTGAACCCAAATGTTGGGTCAAACTCAAGGGCTGAGCTGGGTTCACTCGACTGCTGGCTGAAGCTGGCTGGACCGAACCAAGAGCTGAACCGGAAGGCTGGAATTCAGTCGGGTCATTAAAAGAGGGCATCGCGCAAAGGGCTAGGGCAGACGGGAATTTTCCTGACTCACTCATCCGCTCTACTCTCACCGCCGACGACTTCCTTTCCATCTTCATCGCCGCCGGACGGATCATCCACGCCGACCACAGCTAGGGCTCTGGGGGTTCCGAACCCTAGCTTGTAGCGACCCGCCTTCTCCTACCTTAGACGGATCGTTACTTTTCTCTACTTCTCAACTTTTATACACGACTAAAAATTACGGAAATCTTTTTTTTTTAAACTTTTGAATTCATCTAAGAATGATATTCTAATTTAAGTAGTCATGCATGATACCGTGTCACACTTTCCTTCTCAAAACTCGTAGTTGATACTTATTGATCAAGCCTCACCCAACTTAAACTGCCCGTACCAGTCGACTGGTGACGTAGCAGTCGACTGGTACGCCTGTAATCAGAATTACAGGTTTTCGGCTCTTGCTTCTTAAGTCCACCATTCATTCAGTTTCGAGCCATATCAAACTACGACACCATTTCTATACTCTATGTCAGTCTCCTAAACAATTTAGCCAATCAAACGAATCCATAAACTTGAATTTAGGACTTTTATGGAAGAAAATAAACTAAACAAGTTTATATAAACTTTAACAATAGAGTTTGTACCAATCTTGACTCCTATGCATTCATAACGCCAAATACATGTTCTACAACCTTGCTAATGCATTATGAAATGTGATTGCAACTTTTCTAAACATTTTTAAGCAATAAAAACTTGATTCAAAGGGAAATTGATACTATCTTGGCACAAACACCTTTTTCTCTAACAAAGTATCAATATCTCTAACTACTTACACTTCTACTCATCCAATGCAATCATAAGGATATGTATGCTAAATGAAATGACATGGAATCTTTACTCTAAGAAATTGAGCATGTAAAACTATCCAAAACTCAAATACTCTATAATCTCCATAAGCAAGAACTTGAAATTTGAATAAACTTAAACATTGCAATTCAAATAACTAAATTGTCTCGTCTCAAAGATCTCTCCATAATCAGCCACCACACACACTCTACTCAGCACCGCCTCGTCGTCTTCCTTCAGAATTGCTTGCCTTTACCTTTATCTGCAATAAGAGGAAATGCATCTATAAGCATAAAGCTTAGTAAGTACTATCTAGCTCACAAATAAAACTCGAAATATGCAAGCATGCTTCTAGATCAAACTGAACATCATATGAGATACTAATATGCTTGAAAGAAAACTAAGAACATGTATAGCTCAAAACATGCATACTCAAGCAATAATAAATCTCAATTTACTTTTCTTGGCTCAACTTGAAACTTTAGCTATTCTTTAACTTTTGAAAACTTTCTGAAACTTTAGGAAACTTTGCTAAAGCATATACTTGAAAATAATAATCACTTGGATCCACTGAAGACGTAAGTACCATCTCATGCGCGTTCCCTAAAAGGTTGGGGTAGCGAGCCACCAATCCTAATAGAGCAGACCTTGGTCTACCAGGGCCAAGACCTTGGAATTGGACACCTGGATTTCTTTAACGACGCCCTTGGACGCCGGGTACTGGTCTTAGAAAAATAAAATAGCTTTTCTTTCTTTTCTTTCTTATCTGTAAATGCCTTGGCATTTTCTGGAGCACCTTGCGTGCTAAAATCCCTAAGTCTTGACTTTTCGGGATTTCTTAAGGCCTTGGCCTTTTCTTTTCTTATCTTTATCTTCTCTTTTCTTTTCTCATAGCTTTTCTTGGTCCCTAATCTCATATAGGGCACTCAATAAAATATATAAGCATATAATGAACTAAGATCACATGCAAAAATCTTAACAAGAAGTAAATATCACTTTTAAAAACTTTTAAAGGAAATTCTCGCGGAAAAACCGCCTCTTACTGCAGGTGAGCAGTACTTACATTGATATCTTGGACTTACAACCAAGATTAATGTCTAGAGCTCGGAAAAAACTTGAGATCTCGGAGAATTTTTCGCGCCTACGCGTTCCTCTCGTCGCGGGGATCCCGAATATAGGAATATCTCTTGGAGAAAAGCCTTGGCCGGCCCTCTAGGGCTTGGTGTGGCGTGCGCACAAGAGAGGAGAGGGAGAGGGGTCGGCGCAAGGTGTTGGCCGAAAGGGTTTGAGAGAAATCCCAACTTCTCTCTTTAAATTTTCTATTTATACTCATGGGGCGGATTGACCTAACTACCACTTAAATACATGTCTCTCCATCCTTTTCTGTGCTTGATACCCTAGCCCAGTTGGTCGCGCGCGTTTTTGGTTTCCTGCTGGTCGCGGGTTCGATCTCCGGCTGCCCCTTAGTGGTTTTTCCTTTTTTGGCTTTCTTTCTTTTTTTTTTTAAAATACCAAACGGACTCGGAAAATTCCATAAAAATATTCTAAAAAATTCCTAAAAATATCTAGAATATTTCTAAACCATTTCTAAATAATTCTAAGGACTTTAAGAACTAAAAATGGGAATTTTGGGGCGTTACATAGCTGATCTCCATCTCCATCGCAGTGTTTCCTTTCGGGTTGAGGGAAGCATCCATCGCATTTCACCGCCGCCGGCCGGACGAGCTAGGGCTCTGGGGGTTCCGAACCCTAGCCGAACGCAGCCGTCACAGCATATCCAGCATCACCACCACAGGCTAGGGCTTTGGGGGTTCCGAACCCTGGCTGATTTCCTCTCCATCTTCATCACTGCCGGCGATCAAAATGCCTTCACAGTTTTTCTTTTCAGTAGTTTAATTCTTTATAGTTTTAACTCGTCGTAGTTTCCTCTTCACATCTTATCAATTCCAGCAGATTTCCAGTAGATCCAGTAGCTAGCTTCAGTTCCTTCACTGCAATTCAGTTTTTTCAGATCCCGTAGCCAGTAGAGTTCCTTCCCAGCAAGTTTCAGCAGCTACCAATTCGCAACTTCTTCACAGTTTTCTAATTCAGTTACTCCCTCTTTTCCGGCAGCACCTGATCCAATTCCGGCAGTAGATTTCCAGCATCACAGCAGCTTCATTTTCTAAATTTAGCTCCTTCGCAGCTTTATCTTCATTACAACATTTCCAGCAGATCAATTCCTTCACAGCTTTGTTCTTCATTCGACAGCAATTCCTTCATCAGCAACAATTTGCGTGTTTCAACTTGATTGGGTTCTTGATTGTTTTGTGTGTTGATTGTTTTTAATTGATGTTTTGATGTATTAGAGTGAACCTTATGTTGAATGCTTGTAATTGATGAATTTTCCCATTTCAAATTGCACGCACCTTTGTTATTTTGATTCATGCTCGCAAGTTGTTCGACAAAATGTTTCTATAGATAGATTTAATTTCATGCCTCTTGTTTTACTTAGTTCTCAATTGTCTTGTCTCTTTTAATTGCTTATTATTCTTGAACTTAATTTGGATGCAATAGATTAGGACAGATTAGATTTCTTTAATGATGTAGGTATTTGTTTCATGTTTAGTTTTGTTACTGTTTTATTTCAAGTTGTCTTTTCTTTACTGCAATTGTAGTTTAGTGAGGTTAGATTTATTACCTGCATTGTCTTTCCTTAATTAGAACTAGATTTCATACCTTCTTGCTATTTCTTTTCGTAGTCTTAACATTCAAAACCAAACCCCAGTTGATATCAAAAACCCAAAAGCAATAAAATACGATCCTGAGATTTATCATGTACTAACTACATTCGTTGGGAGACGACTCGAGTTACTCTATGCTACATTAGTTTAGAGGAGTTCGGTACTTAAATTGTATTTGAAACCGTGACACGACTGAAACGGTTATCACTGTCTCAGGACAACAATCTTCCCATTCATTGAGGTGATACCTATGCCTGCGTTAAGGTGCCAAAAATCCATCTGAGTTGCAATATCCAGCATCGACCAAATAATAACAACCTAAACCAAGCACCCTAGTTAAATTAATAAATGCAAGTATTCTAGAAATTTAAAACTTCATCTTAATTCCAACTTCAAAATAAAAAAGTATTTGTTATTTACCTTGGGGGATTTTAAGACCAGATGGTCTACTGATGACATCATGAAGTACCCGACCATCATGGGTAGACCCTTCCCACCCAGGTAACACATATATGAATTGCATTTGTGGGCAATATACTCCCAAGACATTTGTTGCAATCCCTCCCTTTCTTGTGCAATAACGTTGTTTTTCTTCTTTAGGGGGTGTCACTTGGATAAAATTACCGTCTAAAGTACCTAAACAACCCTATAATAATTTTCAATTATAATAATTAGCTAGAGGTAATATTGGAATTATAGATTGAAATAAAAAATACAATTAAACTAATGAATTATAGGCGATGAAAATTTTCTTACCTTAAATGGTTTCCATCTACCATCTTCGCAGTCATCGTGCACCGGCTCAGGTTTCTTGAGCAATATGTTGTGCAGTTGTAAAATTGCTCAAAGATATAAATTGAAATGACGACTTATTGACTCTCGACTTCTTTTAAAAAGCAGACTCATCGTACGATTTTTTTTATGATGCGCCAACACGTAAACAAATAAGGCCACAATTTCATCAATGGTGACATTTTTTGTAGCTTTTAAACCTCCAACGTCTTGTACCATATCACACAATATCCTGAATGTTTTCCTATCCATTCGAAGTTCACTAATATTTATTTCATCGCTCTCTTTTGTAAGGCTGAACATCCATTCCACACGTGCAATCTGTTTGTCCTCCCTACTTTTCATTTGACGAATCTTACTTCGGCGATATGTAAGTATTGCAATTTGATAAAGTAAGACCACCAAACAAACCATGAGCATTCTATACATATTCTATAAAGTGACATTAATCTACGTCTTCTATAGTTAAATGATGGTTGTGCCATCTTTCTACAAAATTAAATAGAAACTAATTAATATGATAGAAATACCAATTAATATTACTAGAAATGAATGCATAGAATTACCAATTAATATGATAGGAATCCATACAAAGATGATCAATTGCAGTTTATGATCTAATGCTGTGTGATTTGAAGTTGGAAATGGAATCAAAGATGACTATTGGAATCATAGATGACTATTGGTTATTAAATCTGAACCTATTATTTATATATATGTTTTCTTCTAGAACCTATTTGAAAGTACCAACACCTTATCTTAAGCAGACATATTGTCCTAATACATATTATGCTTCAACTTTTCAGATAGATAGGAACCGAAAAGGCTTTTCAGACAGAGTTATCAACTTCAACTTTTCAGCTGTATTAATACACCTTTTAGTTATTGCTTATCTTCAGGACCCTGCTGCTACTAACAAGGCTGGGTCACAAATTCTATTAACAGACAGATAGGAACCGGAACAAGCTAGGTTGGGTCACTAATTCTATCGGATTAGCAGACAATCGACACCACAATATGTCTTAAGCATGAAATCATGTCCTGACCCAGAAAATCGTGTCATGTTGATTAAGAGTCCATAAGAAGAGTTTTAGCAACTATCCTCTTCTTGATGAAGAAAAAGTGCACAATGGTGGGGCAATCAGAAAAGCTCAACAAATCAAAAAATTGAAAATGGAGAGAGTAGAGAAAAGAACTGGAAAAGTTTCATAGGAAAAGTGGATCGGGGAAAAAGAGGACAGACCTGTAACTCTCGAAGCAGAGACGGCGTCGGGAGAAGGATGCAACACCGGTAGAAAAAGGCAGCGCCTGGAGGAGGAGCAACACGAGGTGAGGATGGGGGAGATGCGGGCGGCGCCTGGAGAAGGAGGGGGTGACGGGAGAAGGAGGTGACGCGAGGTGAGGAGGGGGAGAAGCGCGGCGGCGCCTGGAGGAGGAGGGGAGACGCGCGATGGGGAGGTGAGACGACGTGATGCGGCGGGGGCTTTGTGTTCTGCGACAAAAAAAACAAAGAGGGGGAATGAGTTTAGTGATAACCAAGGGGTGAGTAGGTTATCAAAATAAGGAAATCAAAATCATACATTAATTCCGATTCCCATCTACTATGCATCAGGTATGGGAATGAAACTAATTTCATTCCCATTCTAACCTTTTAAATCCGTCTACTAAGCGTCCCCTTATATTTGCTAGATGGAAAGTGTGAGCCCCCACGGGCTGGATCAGCTGGTTAAGACACTCGCACTTGAAATGGAGGGCGTGGGTTCGAGGGTCGACAGTATGAACGAGGGGTGAAACCTCGGCTGCTGTTTAAAAAAAAATCCCTCGCGCCTGGGTGTCTTAACCTGTCCAGCATTCACCGTGATTTATCCCCTCTGGACACTTGTGGAGCAGAGACCAGGGGGCCGCTAGGTTGGCGGCTCCAACGTTTTTGAAATAGATGGAAAGTGTGACCTGTGTACCATGTCCAAGAGACTCTGAATCATTTATTTTTTGAATGTTGATACACAAGTCAAATATGACGGCATATAATGCAGTCGATGAACATATCTAGAGCTATCTATGAGGAGAGTCCTTACAAACGTATGATTAAAGAGGCAAGAGGAGCAATATCCTGAAGAAATTATAATGGAGGTTAGCATGGACATGCATAGTGAGTTTATCAATTATGGCAAACACATAATCAAGCAACATTTGAATGTTAATTCAAAGTTTCTACAACCGTAATAATTCATAAAATTCAAATGCAGGCACATAAAATAAAAAAAATATTTATGAGTTATCTTAAAATTCAGTTCTTATATGAACAAAATAAAATAGAAGAATCGTAAGACATATTTTCTATTAAAAAATAAGCTCTTTTCTTAATATATGAATAGCATATAGAATACAGTAACGGTTAGTGTTGCTTCAATGGGAAGAAATTTTTCTAACTTGAAATTTGATAAATCAATTTAGCAACTTTACGAAGGAAAAAATATTCATAAGCTTGTGTGCAGTGTGGAGTGTGTATGATGATCAAAATACACATGCATACTTACTGTGCAAATAGTTATCTTTACTCTGAAGAAGATGATGATTGGTTGTGGTATGTACATTGAAGGAAGCAAGAGCGAGGCGCAAAAGCCTTGGCATGGGAGCCAAGTCATGAGCTGCATGAAACCATCTTCTCAACAGCAGCACCCTCCACGGATAGCTAGCTACTACTATAAATACCACCTCGAGCAATCGTCTCTCCTCATCGCAAGCTAGCTAGCTAGCTAGCCCCTTAATTCCCAAACGATCAATTTATATAATGGCCTTCCGATTTCCTCCTCCGCCCCCCGCAAGGCAACCAACCATGCCACCTCCTCCGGCGCCCCGTCAAAGCCCCCCGCCTCCCACTCCCATCGTCAACCCACCGCCACCTCCGAATGTAAAGCCACCGCCGCCTCCCGCGCCCCGTCAAAGTCCCCCGCCTCCCACTCCCATAGTGAACCCACCGCCGCCTCCGGCGCCCCGTCAAAGCCCCCCGCCTCCGACTCCCATCGTGAACCCACCGCCGCCTCCGAATGTAAAGCCACCGCCGCCTCCCGCGCCCCGTCAAAGCCCCCCGCCACCCACTCCCATCGTGAACCCACCGCCGACACCGCCTCGAGGGAGCCCTCCGCCGCCTCCGAACCTAAAGCCACCGCCTCCTCCAGCACCCACTCCCAAACTGCCACCACCTCCGCCGCCTCCGAGTGTAAAGCCGCCTCCGCCTCCGAGTGTAAATCCGCCACCGCCTCCGCGACGAAGCCCCCCACCGCCTCCGAGTGTAAATCCGCCACCGCCACCGCCTCCGAGTGTAAAGCCACCACCTCCGCCACGACGAAGCCCCCCGCCGCCTCCGAGTGTAAAGCCACCACCGCCTCCCACTCCCAAACTGCCACCGCCGCCCGCTCCAGTTGCACCGCTAGTTCCGCCGCCTCCGCCAAGCCCAAACCACACCGTGGTCATCGTGGTGGTCGCCACCCTCGGCGGCCTCTTCCTCCTAGCGTTCCTTGCGGCGGCCGTGTTCTGTTTCCTGCAGAAAAGAAAGAAGAAGAAGGCGGCGGAGGCGGAGGGTGACGTGCTCGGGCAGCAGTTACATGAATTAAGGTTCAAGAAGGGGGCGGCGTCCTCCTTCGGTAAAGCTTCACGCGTTTCCAGCCGTGCGACCGGTTAGTCGGCGGACAGAAACGGTGGATGCTGGAGCTACAAGATTCGGATGAATATCGACGATGGTTGATCCTCAGTTTGTGTTGTGTGCATGTGTTTGATCTAATATTGAGATGAATAATGAGAATAATTGTGTGGTGTTTTAACAATAAGACTGTATTATTAATTAAAATAATTGAGTTCCTTTAATAAGTCTATTGTGCCTTGTTCAAATCGTGAATTTGCATAGTAGAGCCTTCTTGGCGATGCTCATGGAGTAATAAAACTGGAATAACAAAAAAACACTCACAATAATAGTTGAACCCATGATCTTCCTTCCTGGTGCGGACTTAGATTCACGGCTCACCTGCTGTGTATCGTAAGAATTTAGATAATTTTAAAAACATTGACCATTTAAATAGATTTCGTGAATATTTGTGAATTAATTTTAATGGTCAATAAAAAATTTTTATGAGATAAATTCATCATCTTCAAAATTAATGAGAAGAATTAAATATCTGAATTAAAAATAAAATCTACGATATTCAGATTAGTATCTGAATTAAAAATTATGATGATTTATGAGATGACGGTGATGATCCCTAAAGTAGACCAGACGCTGGTGGAACTTTCCGTAGGTTTCTTTACCTTCTTTTTGGGGCAAGTAGAGTCGGGGCTCCGCTTCCTTATTCCTCCTTTTTTTCATGAATGTGGCCTCCTATTTTGATATCCCCCTCTACCAAATGGTCCCAACGCCTTCGCTCAGATGGGCGGGGCATACATTATCTTCAAACTCTTCGACATCCCCTTGACCCCTCGCCTGTTCCATTCATTCTTCGTTCCGATCGGCTTGCGAGGGGCTTTTAGCTTTTCGGTGCATCCTGGCCATAGATTCCTAGGAGGGTTCCCTTCCTCGCACAAAGGGTGGAAAGAGAAGTTCTTCTTCATCCGACTGCCTACACAACCCTTTAGTCTTCTCCGCTAGACAGAGGATTTGCCGACTCCTCCCTCATTAGGGAATTTCCTTCAGAGTCCAGCCTACCAGTACGCCAGGAACATACTCTCCGGCATGAAGTTCAGTGGCTCAGGTCTGGTGCAAAGTGAGGAGCTCATGTACCGGGCGAACCTTAGATCTAAAGTGACCCAAATTAGCCCCAGCCTTGATACGTTCATCTTTTTCATCAATGCATGTTAGTTCTAATTGATATACTCTTGCTTGGTTATTGCAGAGGAACTTATGTTTCCGAGGGCGATGCACTGACTTATCAAGTGGGAGGAGGCCAACAAGGAGGCGTCGGCCCCTCCCCCCGCTGCTCCTGGTGCGTCCCTGCTCCAGCCGAAGTCCTCGGAGGGGACTGCTAAATCGTCCAGTGAGTATGACTCATTAGAACGGGCAGAGGCTCCTGTTGTGCCTCGGTCGTTTGCTGACCGGGGGACTTCAGGTCCGTCAGTTGTCCCGGAGGTGGGCATCCCTTCAGAGGATGACCAACCCACGGCTACTGTCCATCTGGAGGGGTTCACCGAGGAGTCCTTGCCTCCCACTACCTCCTCAACAATCCACTTCTCTGGTCGGCAGAAGAGGAAGGTTCCAGAAGGCTCAGGCCCCAGATGGAAAAGGTTGCGCTCCAGTGGCCCCAATACCCTTCCATCTATCCCTGAGGAGGTATCTCCCCTATCTCCAATATCTCAATGGTCTATATTGTGTCACTTAGGATTTGGGAAACTCAAGTTAGACGCTTTGCCCTGATAGATGAAATTTGCAGTATACATTAATATTTGAGCAAGCAAACACATTATCATATACTATAATGGTTGAATTGATTAGATCGGTGCAAAAAAAATTGAATGCTATTTGATTTTGTAGGTGAACGAGTTGGACTCACAACTGATGACGTGACCCATTCTGCTAACTAAGAAAGACCGCGGATCGCGGGTGGCCGGGTCGGGTACTCCAAATGCTGACTGACTCAACTTTGATCCTGTCAGCGAGCGAGCTGGACTCATAACTGATGACGTGACCCATTCTGTTGACTGAGGAAGACCACAGATCGTGGGTAGTCGGGTTAGGTACTCCAAATGGTGACTGACTCCAACTTGCAGAAAAGGAACCATTAGCAATCCGCCGAGAATGTTCCTGGCAAAAGCCCTCCGATGGGCAAGTTAGAATCTCGGTGAAGAGTGCAAAAAAAGAATAATGAAAAATACTGTAGCTCCCTCTAGATTGGATACATGTGCGGGGAAGATGGAGGGCCCTATATATAGCCGCAGGTCGGTGGGGGTGTTGGTGCATTCGACCCAAGGTTGATCGGATAAATCAAGGGTTTTGATGTGTGTCAATATGATTAAGTTAGGTTTTCATGGTGATTTGATATGTGTGCTTGAGTCATGCAGGACTTTGTGAATCACACATGGAGTAACGGAGTGAAGCATCCGAGGAACGAGAGCCAAGGAAGAGGACTTCAAGGGTGAGCCGAGGAAGTAGACTTTAAAGGTATACGCGAAGGATGACATGAAGGCAAGCCGCAGGCTTGTGTGCACATCCGAGGGATGAGAGCTGAAGGAAGAGAACTTCAAGGGGCAAGCCAAGGAAATGGACTTCAAGGCATACGCGAAGGATGAACTCCGATGAGGTTGAGAGTGTTGGTGCAAGTTGCATCAGTGATGTCCTCCTCTAAGTGTTTCAATGTTTGACAATATGCTTAAGTCAGTGATACATTGAACAAGGGAAGGGTAAGTCAAGAGAGGAGTACCAAAGTGAAAGAAAGCCCTAGTAAACCTAGGCAATAAGTCCTGGTTCAAAGAATTGGACACTAAGTCCTGATCATGGATTGAGTACTAAGTCCTGGTTCGTGGAATTGGGCACTAAGACCTGGCCAAGGGTTGGGCATGAAGTCCTAGTGAGTGAAGCTGGGAAAAAGTCCTGATGAGTGAAGTTAGGCACAAAGACCTGGCTGAGGGTTGGGCACTGAAGTCCTGGACCTAGGGTTTGGGCACGAAGTCTTGGTCCGAGGGATTGAGCAACTTAGCTGAGCGATGACTAAGGACAGAAGTAGACACGGGTCAAGGTTCAGACGTCTCGAGATCCGAGGGTATCGAAGGCTAAGCAAAAGTCCACCCGAATGGACTGGGTGGCAACCGTCTCCTGAGATGAGTAGGTGAAAGGCGCATTCCCGGGGGTGGGAACTTGCGTCGGTTCAACCTAGGGTTTCGTGGAAATCTGAAGTAAGAACCAAGTCCTTAAGGTTAAGATTATCTACATGTTTGCCTTGTATTTATGTATCTTGCAGGTACCTAAAAGTGAAGACAAAGCAAACAAACAACCAAACAAACAAGGCTGGAAAAGGGTGCTAGGCGCCCCGATTAAAGGAGGCGCCTAGATGGAGCTAGGTGCTTGGAAGGTTCAGGGCACCCTGGTCAGAAGCCTTGACCAAGCCCTTTGAGGCGCCCCAGTGATCACAGGCACCCTAATGAAGACTATAAAAGGGGCCTTGACCCCTCAGCTCGACACACAACTTTCCGGAACCATTCTAATCTTCCCAAGTGACAACAAAACGCTAACGACGAAGCTCTGTGACCAGGAGGCTCCAGGAGGAAGTGCGCGGCACTTCGGACGTCCAGATCGATCGAGTTTCAATCTGTTTGTTCGGTTTGAGTTTACATTCTGCATTTTCATTTTATCTATCTTTTGTTTGTAACTGCTGCACTGTAAGACGGGTTTCTCCGCCTCCGTAAAGTCTGGAAAGGAGTGTTGGGACAATCGGCCCTGAGATGATCTGGAGAATCATGAGATTTTGATATGTGGGCAATATGGTTAAGTTAGGATTTGTGTTGTTCTCACATGTGTACATGAGTGTGCAGGTGTATAGGTACGCATGAACTTGGTTGACGTCTTCAGGTGAAGGATGGCATGGAGGTAAGCTGGAGGCTTACGTGCGCATCTGAGAGACCATTGCATAGCAGGGATGATGAGCCGAGGGACGCAGACTTTGAGGCGTACGTGAAGGGGGCATGGAGGCAAGCTGGAGGTTTACATGCGCATCTGAGGGACGAGGGCCAAAGATGAAGAAGGCGTGAAGGCAACAGTCAAGGCTGCTGGAAAAGAATCAACCGAGTTGTGAAGGTCTGAGTATGTGTGTTATACTCAGGAGCTAAGCCGAGAGGGTTGAGTGCGGAGAGATTTGTACTCGGAGCAAAAACCCTAGGTTTAGGTGTGGGGGCAGTCGACTGCCCTGGGGCAGTCGACTGCCCTGGGGCAGTCGACTGCTATGAGCTGGAACAGGCTGTCAGATTTTGAACGTTGTGCTATAACGGTCGAATCTGAGCGGGACCAGGTGACTGCCATTTGGGCAGTCGACTGGTAGCGGCTGTTTCAGATTCGAGCCCTATTTAAAGGGGCTCGTCTCCTACCTTGTTTCTTGACGAAACTTGCTTGGATAGGGCAAGTTAGTAGTCTTGTATACTCAAGAAGTGTCCTTGGTGTTGTGGCGAGGTTTCTCCACCCACATGGAGCGACAAGTTCTAGCCGGAGGTTATCCAGGGATTGATCCACCGACGGATTGTTGGATTAGTCACCCGACCGGGGTGGATACCAACTAAAATCGCCGTGTTAGCATTGGTTAGTGATTTTATTATTGTTTTACTATTGTTTCCGCTGTGCAAACTAACCGTGTAGGAACAAGAATTCGGTAAAACGCTATTCACCCCCCTCTAGCGTACAGAACGATCCTTACAATTGGTATCAGAGCGAAGGACCGCTCTTATTGGACTAATCGCCAAAGGAGCAAACGCTAGAGGAGAAGAGAAGATGGAAGATAAGTTGGGGGACGACATCTACACTCCGCCGCCCTACGATCATGAAGATTTCGACTATTGGCGGGCGAGGATGAAGAATTGGTTTGGAATGGAGTGGGAGTGTATGGTGGTGCTTGAAGAACCCTATGAAATTCCAAAGGATAAGCACGGGAAAAGGCTTAGGCCTAGGTATTGGAGTCAAGAACAACAAGACCTAGCAAGGGCAAACAAGAAGGTAAGTGATGTATTAATAAATGTTTTGCCTAACAATGTCTTGAGTGGTGTAGGAGCATATGAAAATGCGCATGAATTGTGATACAAAATAGAAGATTTTCATAAGAACACCATCCAAGCTCAACTAATAGAAGATTCCAATGAAGTGAGTTCCATGATTCAAGAAAAGGAGAGAAATGAATCATCCACATCATTAAGTGAAGTGTCAATTTCTTCAAGTGAAGAGGAGGAAGTGAGTGGAGAAGCATCCATTCCATCTGAAGAAGAAGAAGGAATGACAAATTCAAATGTTGAAGGGGAGGAGAGACCCTCAATCATTCAAGAGCAAGAAAAGATTACCACCTGTGCCAAAGCTAAATCAAAAGATCACATCACCTGCTTTGGTTGCAACAAAAAGGGGCACTACAAGGATAAGTGCCCACTAGGTAAAAAGGAGGTAATTCCTAAGCCCAAATTCATTCAGTTTAAATCTAATACGGGTTGTAGGAACAAGGAAGATCAAAAGAAAAGAAGGAACATCCGATGTTTCACATGCGGGGAGCTAGGGCATTACCATACAAAATGCCCAAGGAAAGGAGAGTTGAAAAAGATGGAGTATCTTAGAAAATGGGAGAAAGAAGAAAGGAAGAGGAGCACTAATCAAGGGGGAGCCTCAAGGGTAAGGTAGGTAACCTCTCACTTTACTTATGCTTCCAATTTTTCAATGAATGCTCAAAATGGTTGTTTGACTGATAGAATTAATAGCAATTGCTTGCCCATGCGTGTTTGTGGTTTTAAATATCATGATAGGAATAGAAACATTTTTGTGTGCCAAAACACCAAGAATTCTGTGGTTCATGATAAATCTAGAAATTCTAGGGCTAAGGACCAAGGGATAAACCCTAAGAGAAAGGGAAAAATGTCTAGACAAATAAGTAGATCTAGAAATGATCAAATTAGGTCTAGTGATCCTAAGGTTAGGAAGTTAGAAAAGGAAAACCAAGCTTTAAGAGCAAAACTTGATGAGTTGGAAAGAAACATTGGTAGAGTAATTCAAGGGTCCAAGGAATTGAACATGATATCAAAGGGCCAAAATCATAGGAATGATAGGCCAAGTTTAGGATTTAATTCTAGGAGGGCTAATATTGATAAAGTATCATACTCAAGGATGCCCTATAACTATGGTAGAGAAAAAGTCAACGATGACAAAGAAAAGCCATTTGAAAGAAGAGAAAAGAAATTGATCAAGAGAAAGGTCTATAGGGTTAAAAAGGTGGTAGTGGAAAGTCAAGAAGCACCGGAGGAGCACCGGTGTGGGCTTGCCTTTGTAGAAGAGTTACCTAGGGAGGTAACTAGGACTAGGAGCTCAAAGGAGAGCCCTAGAAGCCAAAGGGAGCTCCATGGTTAATGGATCTCAGTTGGTTTCCTTCTAGGAGATTGAAGAAGACTGTAGGGTGTGCCAAAATGTTTAAAAGGCTAAGGTTGGTCTTAATCCTAGAAAATTGGCACACTAAAAGGGGAATTATAGTGAAAAAGGTGAAATTGGAAGTTTAATTGAAACAAATTGGTATTAATACTTAAATACCATGTAACTTGATGCCATGAAGTGATTATGGATGAGCGTGGGAAGAAGCATCAAGGTGAGGTCAAAATTAGAACCTTTGGGAAAAAGGTTCATGATACACTTTAGAAAGAATAGGATTTCATGCCAATCTTGGGATTCGGGATAGTTTTGAGTGAAATTATATTTTTCCCAAGTAGATTTTGGCTTCACAAATCTCCCCATAAAGTTTCAGGTTTTTTGGGAATTTATGGAATTATTACTGCATTACTGAATCTCGACCTGAAAAACCAAGTTTTTAGGTACCAGTCACCTGCCAATGAACACAGAACCTTCTGTGGGTTCTCACAGGCACCTACCCATGGGGCAGTCACCTGCTAGGCGCGGCTTTATAAGGCTGAGACCCCGCAGGGATGGCCAAACCTAGGGTTTTGGCATTTCATCCCTGACGATTTCTTCATCTCCCAAGTCTCTCTCTCGTCCTCAATCTCTCCCGAGCCCTAAAACTCCTTCCTAAGCCCTCCTTCAACCTCGATCTACTTCTAGGGCTTGCTAAAACCTCTTCTTTTCAAGCCACATTCTCAAAACTCAAGTCAACATGAGAAGAATGAAAAGGTATTACGTTTGAAGGTTCATTTTTCTTGATTAAGCAATGTTTTGGCACTAACATGGTATTTTTGTGTGTATTTCTTGATGTGTTTCCGTTTTTGGGGGGGTTGTCTTGGCATGCATGTGTATGTATGGTGTTTAGGATGGCTACTAAGAGGTCTAGGGGTGAAGGGTCATCCCAACCAAGTCAAGGAGAGTCGAGATTTAGATCCCTGGAGTGCAAGAGAAGATTTGAGGACAACGAATTTGTAGTAATGAATTGTCGCTATCTAAATAAGACATTCTTTCAAGAAAAGTCGCCTCCATTAGCTGAGATGATCACGCATTTTCGGCTAGATCAGCTTGTCTATTGTCAGCAGGACATAGATATTGATCTCTGCATGGAATTTTATGCAAATTTAACATGCATTGATTCAGATAACAATCTATATGAGTCCCGGGTGGCCGGGGTTACTGTTCCCTTTTCAGTCATGAGTTTAGCAGGTTTTTTGGAATGTAGAGCATCAAACAATCCAGTCACTTACTTTCCCACCGTTGTAGAACCGTTAGAACTTCCTGGAGTCACAATTGATCAAATACATATGCACTATTTTAGGAGGCATAGAAATGAGTCCGGGCGTCTTTTTGACGCTAAACCCATGAGACCCGCTAGTCATGTCTTATACAAAATTGTCGTTGAGTGCATTCTACCCATTGTCACCAAAGGGAGGGCTAAGATCAGACTCCCACACCTAGTCATGATGTATGCATTAGAGAGGAGGTTGGATATAGATATCTCCCTGCAGGTGTTTCGTGTCATCTGCCAGTCTTCCCATAGTATTAATGGAAAGATATATATGCCTTTTTGCCACATTTTGACTGAGTTTTTTCACCTACGGTTTGGTATTCGTGTGGGTGGTGGTCAGGTTAGGCGTTTGTCAAAGGACTATGACCAGATTGGTCAGCGTCAGTTGTCCTTGGCGGGTATTGATTGCAGGCAGGGTGGATTTGTTTGGAGAGAGCGCCCGGAGGTCGCTGAGGCAGATGAGGAGCCAGGAGAGCTGGTCACACGTGCGGAGCTCACTCAGCTCCGATCAGATGTCCACCAGCTCCAGGAGGATGTTCATGCCACCCGTGAGGATGTACATGACCTTCGGCAGACGGAGCAGCGGCTTGAGGCAAAAGTGGATGGGGTTATCAGTCGGCAGGAGACCATGTATGAGATGATGCAGCGGTGGGACTTAGCATATCAGGCTCCTCCTCCCCCCCCCAGGCGGTGATGGTGACATGTTTTTCTGATCAGTTGACGCAGACGTTGGGAGTTTTTCAGTGTTGAGAGTGTCCTGTGTTGTTTATTTTATACCTCTCAAACACATCCTATTATGTATTTGGATGACTTCGGGCTTTGGCCCCAGATACTCTCCTAGGACTTATGTCATGACTATGTCTGTGTTTCTTAAAACTTCTATGTAGTACTCTATGTGTAAATTTATGTCATGTGACTTGTCTTATTATTCTTCTGTTATGCTATTAAGAGTTTATCATGACTAGATAATGTTTTGAAACCTAAACTAGTGTGGTTTGGTTATGTCACTAGATTTATGTCAAAGTTGATACTTATATATGCGTTGATCATATGATTTGGAAATCTTTTATTGATATATTATCGAATATGATTTGGCTAGACTCATGTTTCTATAAATGGATGGACATTTTGACTCAAGAGATAAAGAAAAGGAAATTTTGCCAAAATAATAGCTTTCAATGGGAAAAGGAAGTATTGGGAGTCATTTTAAATGTCAAGATGAATTGATAGAAAGTAGCAACTAGAGGATATTATGGTTGGATTCCCAATTTGATACTAACTTGGCACTATTTGAGAATTTTCAAGTTTGTACCAAAAGTCAAGCACGGTTGATGTTTTTTATGAACCAAATTTTTCTAGGGTAGAGAATACCTTAACAATTGTGCTTGCAACGTTTTACATTTTTCCGGATTTTCTGGAATTTTTAGTTCATTTCTGAATTTCGGCTGGAAATTCAGTCTACAGTCTCGCAGTCACCTGCCAAGTTGGCAGTCGCCTGCTAAAGGGGGCAGATTGGGATTTTGTAATTTTTTAGGGGTTTTTCAGAAATAGTGTTGGCTACACTTGGCACCTGGATTAGGGTTGCTTGGGGCAATGTTTTTTTGATGGTGTCAAAGGGGGAGAATTTGAGTGTTAAGTTAGGTTTGGTTTAAAACTTAACTTAGGTTTAGTTATGAGACTGTAGAGTTAAGTTGGGAGAACTTAACTTGGGATTAGCAAATGAGAGTTGAAATTTGGGAGAAAGGATAGGTTAAGGGGGAGGCTACCTCTTGTGTGTTATGCTTGAATTTCAATTGCTTTTGTCACTGTTATTGCTGTATGTTTACCTAACTTAACATATTGCCACACATCAAAAAGGGGGAGATTGTTGGGGCAATCGGCCCTGAGATGATCTGGAGGATCATGATGTTTTGATGTGTGCGGCAATATGGTTAAGTTAGGATTTGTGTTGTTCTCATATGTGTACATGAATGTGCAGGTGTACGGGTACACATGGACTTGGTTGATGTCTTCAGGTGAAGGATGGCATGGAAGTAAGCTGGAGGCTTACGTGCGCATCTGAGGGACCGTTGGATAGCAGGGATGATGAGCCGAGGGACGCGGACTTCGAGGCGTACGTGAAGGGTGGCATGGAGGCAAGCTGGAGGCTTGCGTGCGCATCCGAGGGACGAGGGCCAAAGATGAAGAGAGCATAAAGGCGACAGTCAAGGCTGCTGGTGAAGAGTCAACTGGGTTGTGAGGGTCTGAGTATGAGTGTTTGTACTCAAGGGCTAAGCCGGGAGGGTTTGAGTGCGGAGAGGTTTGTAAAAACCCTAGGCTTAGGTGTGGGGCAGTCGACTGCTCTAGGGCAGTCGACTGCTATAGGCTGGAACAGGCTGTCAGATTTCGAACGTTGTGGTGTAACGGTCGAATCTGAGTGAGACCAGGTGACTGCCATTTGGCAGTTGACTGGTAGCGGCTATTCCAGATTCGAGCCCTAGTTAAAAGGGGCTCGTTTACTACTATCTTGCTTAACGAAACTTGCTTGGATAGGGCAAGTTAGTAGTCTTGTATACTCAGGAAGTGTCCTTGGTGTTGTGGCGAGGTTTCTCCACCCACAAGGAGCGACGAGTTCTAGCCGGAGGTTATCCGGGGATTGATCCACCGACGGATTGTTGGATTAGTCACCCGACCGGGGTGGATACCAACTAAAATCGCCGTGTTAGCATTGGTTAGTGATTTTATTATTGTTTTACTATTGTTTCCGCTGTGCAAACTAACCGTGTAGGAATAAGAATTCGGCAAAACGCTATTCACCCCCCCCTCTAGCGTACGGAACGATCCTTACATCAACTTCTCTCCCGCAACATTTGGCCAGAAAGAAGAAATATTAAAGAGTAAGTCAGAATCCAACGGGTTTCATTCCAATATAAAGGGCGGACGGACTCCTCGCAGACAATAATATCAATTGTTGCATCATAAGCACAACATAACACATAACCATGAAATGATAATAAATGTTAAATTTTATTTATATTAATCGAAAGTCAAACTGACATAATATAAATGGACTTATGCAACAGAAAAGTATCATACTCCAATAAAATTCCATATGACAAAAAACAATAATGTGAATATGCTAAATAGTAAAAAGACAATTACTACAACTCGTCTCCAAAGCGCTCGTCAGGCATCTTTGAATATGACCTAATTAGAAGAATAAGATCCACCTTAAATGATCGTCTCAACAAACAATAATGGAGGCCAAAAAAAGTGGAGTGAGCATACAAGTGCTAAGTGAGGCAGAAAGGGATGTGCATGATATAATATCTCATAGAGGAAAATAAATAGGAGGCAAAAAAAGATATCATATATTTGAATTGTTGCTTTAGACCTTTAATCCATTAGTGTGTGATGTGGGACTACAAATCATTAGTACATAAAGAGATGTCCTCTCATGCAGCTATGTGTAGGGGGCTACATCCTCTTGCGTTATTGGGACTTCAAACATACTTGGTGATTACAACACTTTTGTTGTTTTATATGAGATATATATTCATATAAAATAAAAGATGGATAATCTTAAAGAGTATAAAAGAGAACATGAGATAAAAGGTGAACTTACCTAAGAGAAAATAAAGAATAAATAACAAAAAATGGTCGGTTATATTTAGTAACAAGGAAAAATAAATTTATTTAATATGCTAAATACTTTCTTTTCCTCAATGATATATTATATCATGTACATCCATTTTTACCTCACCTAGCACTTGTGTGCTCACTCTCCTCTTCCTTTAAACTTAAATTCACAAAGTTGAGGTGATCACTTGAGGTTAGACTTATTCTTCGAGTTAGGACATGCTCAGAGATGCTCGACAACTACTTTTAGAGATAGGTTCTACTGTCATGTCTTTTCACCATTTTTGTATATTCACATTATTGTTTTGCTATCATATGATTTTTTTTAAGTAATGATACGCATAGTGAAAGTGAATATCTCGGTGAAAACTTTCACCGTCAATCGGTGGCACGTCCGACGTTCAATCGTCGATCGGACACCATCGACAGCATTCGGCCGCCGCCCCGAACCAAACTATACCCTGGGGGGCATGGTGAACCCATAAGGGATCACTACAATTATGATCTCATATTATTCACTGTCGATCCCGACGGATTCACCATTGCCGGCGATCCCAACGAATTCACCATCCCCACAAGGTATAGTTGGATTCGGGGCTGCGATCGAAGGTCGCCGGTGGTGTCTGATTGCCGATCGGATATCAGACGTGCTATCGATTAACGGTTAACATTTTCAGTAAGACATTCACTTTCACTGTGCAAATCATTTCCCTTTTTTTTATTTGAGTTCTTTGATAGCAGCAATCCATTTGCATTATGCCAACTTGAGCTTTCAGATTTATATGAATAAAATTCAACATTTATTACTATTTTGTTATAGTCTATTTTGAACTATGTGCTATCTTATCGTTATGATGAAATGATTGACATTATTATAAGAGAGGAGTTCATCCCTTATATAGGAACTAAGCTCTATGAACCAGGGTTTTGGGTGCCGAGTGGTTTCGGGCGAAACCGGCGAAACGGTTTCGTTCCGCTGCTGCGCCGAAACCAGCTCGAGGAGGCCAAGCGTTTCGACGCTAGCGTCTGCGTCACTGGAGACGTCCGGCGTCGCTGGAGACGCCCGATGTTGCTTCCGCTGCGTTCCGCTGTGTCGCTGGAGACGACCGGAACAATGTTGCTTCCGCTTCATTCCGCTGCGTCGCTGGAGACGCCGCTGGAGACTATTTGCGGTGTCCAGCGGCGCCGGAAGCGTCGCGCCACGTCTCCGGAGCCAGCGGAAGCGTCCGGCGACCCTCCGGCGCCGGCGGAAGCCTCCGGCGACGCTTCCGGTGCCGCCGGAGGCGTGAGACGCTACTTCCGGCGGCGCCGGAGGCGTCCCGCGACGCTTCCGGCGCCGCCGGTTTTATTTTCATTTTTTATTAATTAAAAAAAACAATTCCTCAAAAAAATCAAACAATTCCTTTAAAAAATCTTATAAATTTTATTTAAAATATATTTAAAATTAGAAATCATATAAAAAAAATTTTAAAAAATCAGAAATTCATCAAATTTAAAAAATTTAAATTAGATATAAAAAATTTAAAATTTTTTAATATAAATCAGATAAAACAATTCCTCAAATTTAAATATATTTAAAATTATAAAATTTTAAATTTTTTTGTTAATTCTTATAAAATCAGAAATCAGATACAATTTAAAATTTAAAATAGATAAAAAAAAAATTTAAATCTGATTTTAAATCAGAAATCTGATTTTATATATTATATAAATTAATAATTAATTAAATGAATAATTAGTTAATTTATATAATTATTGTATATAAAATAGTATCTTTATATTAATTTATATAATTATGATTATTTTATCTAAATATTATAGAACTATAAAGTTGGCTTAACTCCTAAACAGGAAGTTTATCTAATTCGCGCCACTCCTTTTGATATTAATAACTTAATATATTATGATATATCAATTTTGATTTAAATTATTGATAGATTAATTTATTTAAAGAAAATTATATTTAATTATTTTTACTAACAATTATTCACTAATAGAAAACTTATATAAAATCTATATACAAGTTATTTTAAATTAAACACAATAAATATATTTATTTAATAATTACTATATATATAAATAAATAAAAATTACCGAAACCATATCGATACGGCACGATACGATACCGAAACCGTATCGTTCCGGTCTGAGACCGAAACCTCGGCACGGGTCGAGATTTTAAACCTTGCTCTGAACAAGGTTGACAGTTTGAGTTTGAGAGTTTGTGCCATACTGTATTCTTGTGTTTTCTCAATTTTTTATTTGCATGGATAGTGAGTCTTTAAATATGATAAATGTGCATCTTTGAGCAATAAGTGTTTAAAATAGTTAGGTCTCACAGTATAATAGGTCAATTCTCTTCCAAAACAAGCTGTAACAAAGTAGGAAGAAAGGAGAGAGACAATTCTACCTCGTATCTCCAAATAAGTTTTTTTTAAGTATTCTCAAATACCACAGGGTCTACAATCTCTGTGCTTGGACATTTTAGATTAGACTGGACTCCTTATTAGATTTTACAAATTGTAACTCCAACAGATTATAAAATGAGAAAAAATAAGTTGAAATGATGATTATATTGGAAGGCAATTATAAAATGAGAAAAAATTGTAACTACAACATTTTTATAATAGATTCTATAACAAGAATATAGATATGATATTCTTAGAATATGTAAAGAGATTGCGAATAGTGTAAGATGTGTATACTGAAAAACATGACTTTTATATATGAACATCTTTATTATGAAATGAGAATCACGACTACACTAGGTGTCTGTTTATAATAGTACATACACAAAGTCCAATTGCTTTGCATTGTAGATAACATGGTGTGTGGTGTCACACGGAAGATCATGTTATCAGTTCCTTGTTTAGTATAAATAAGAGGCTCACAACCGAGATGGAATTGGACAACCCATCAGAATGGTTGTAGTGTAATTAGGTATGGTTGATCTTGACCATAGAATTACACTAGTGTACTTTGAGTACATTGAGCAGGACCAAAACTCGAGATTATCCAATTTGTACTGACTCGATAATTGGATAGGACCTCAGTTTATATTATGGAGTACGATCCCTTAATCCCGAAATAATAATGGGCATATATTATTAATTATTTTCCTTTAATTTACCAATGGGTGAGATCTATTCCGTTAGATCGATAGGCCCGGTAAGTTGGGAGATAATATTAATAATATGATGTGTCGTTGATTATTGACGGAATCCGTGTCCTGGTGAGTCGGGATGATGATGCTCCCTTGATGAGCTCAAAGGGTTCATCGTGCTAAACCCTGCAGGTGGATTTGATCCGGCATGATGATAAGGTTGAGTGGCACTAGTCAAGGATCCAGAGGTTAATTAATTTAAATTGTCAGTAATTTAATTAATTAACGGACATTCGAGATCATAAACACGGGGGGATGGACGACTCGTAATATGTGGAGCCCATATGAAAATATGGGGGTTGGTGAGGAAGATCAATTAAGATATTTTAGTGGAATGGATCTTAATTAATGGATCGGGTTTAGATCCATTAGTGGGCCAAGAACTAACTCCTCCTCTTGGTCCCTACCTTAGCCCTATAAATACCCTATGAGATCAAGAAACCAAGGTTTAATCGAAGAACTAACACCCTAAGCCTCTCTCCTCTATTCTCTCTCTCTCTCTCTCTCCAACCCGATTAGGGTTTTGGCCGGCGGCAAGGAGAAGGTCTTCTCCTCCTTGGTTCTCCCTTCCTCCTCCACCAAGCTCCAGCTGTGGCTCACAGAAGCAAGGCAGAGGAGTCCTCTACCTTGCGTGGTGCTCAGCGAGGGTGAAGGAGGCGCTGGGGACCGGTGGGAGGCGGCGCAACCAAGGGTTGTGGCGGCGCCGCAAGGTTGAGGGAGAAGGTGTGTTTCGGGCTGTTTGGGTGAGGATTGTCTCCTTCTTCATCTTCTTCTCCTTCCTCTCGAGGTGAGCAGCCGGTCCGAAGGCCTTGGTGCAGCTCCGGTGGGCGGCAGCGCAAAGGGAGAAGAAGAAAGGGTCGACGACTAGGTAAACCCTAGGCTAGGGTTTCCTTTTTCGGCCAAGGTGAGAAGAAGAGCTCTTTTGGAGGTCTCGGTGATCTCGGTTCGTGGTAGATCGTCGCCCACACGACGTCCGTGAAGGGAGGGACATAAGGTAAAAGACCGCGAGGTGATCGGAAAGGTATATCTCTTCCCAAGCTCCATTGTCTTTCATTATGTCTTTTATGTGCCATGATCGTTTGTCTCGTCATTTTATGTTTGATAATTTATTATTTTGATTTCATATCATGATGAATAAATTGTTAACTGGACCCCGACCATAAACACAAAAGTCGGCGATCAACTCGTCACCTTTTCCGCGGTCGAACGGTCGAGCAAATTACAAGGTTAACTTTGATAATTGGCTAAGTTGTAATTTGGATCGTTCGATACGGCACGAGACGGTCGATAGGAAACGGGTCTTCATTCGGATTAAATTTTAATCCGTAGACATGGAGAGGTTTCTCAGATCGACCAGGTATTCGCTGAGAAAACCCGCCAAGCCATACCCAACAATTGGTATCAGAGTTGAGGTTTCCGACTTTGTGTGTTTAGGATTGGTTAATTTTTTGCATTTTCATACATTTTATTTTGTTGGATGATGCGTGGATGTGCGTAGGCTAACTTTGTGTTGCAAGCACGAGATTCCAACTTCATGGCCAAATATGTGTTGTGTGATTGATTTGCAAATTTTTATAATTAATTAATCCTCGGGGTTGACGAGGCTAGGTATTTAATTTTTGTAATTAAATACGGCACATGTTTAGCCAAGTTTTTTATTTACTTTCGATCTAGAATTCATGTACACTCCTTGTGGAGTATAGGATCGATGATATAAATAATTAGCTAGTCATTTCGGCTCGGAGATCCCTCAAGGTTGCTTGCGCAGAAGGAAGGGAGGAGCGGACGAAGTGACGACACGATTGGAGCCATATTAGAGACTAAGGGGCCATGAAAGTTGGAAAACTAGGATTTTCTTTATTTTATTTTCATGTTATTGGTTATGTGCTTGGTTGTGTGGTTGTGCTAGAAAATTCTTCGAGATAAATTACTAAGCGGGAGAGGGACCCTAAGGGTCCCACGGCTTCCATTACAATTCGATAAGTGATGCGAACAAGTCTGCGCGTCGGCTCTGAGTGTCTTCCTCCCCATCGGATGGACCTGTTATGCGGATCACTGGGTCGAAAAAGACTATAGAAAATTATTAAAGAGCGTGTACTTCCCCATCGGAAGGCACAAAATTGGAAATAATTTTCTTAGTGTCGTGTAATGGTGTACACTTAGATGCGAATAATAGTATCCTCCCCATCGGAGTCACTACTATTATTTTGCAGAGCCGAAGTAAACCAACTGTTGATCTTACTTGTCAAAAAGTTAGGTTGACAAGATAGTAAGATTAATGGGTAAAACCTCCTCTTGCGAATGAAGGAATTTGTATACGTCCACACCATCGTGGCATGCGAATTTCTCGGTGTAAAAGGGTGTTGGTTGATTTCGAAAATTAATTGTTTTGAGGAATCAATTTATTTTCGATTTCTAAAGTAGTGTATGTTGTGATTCTCAGGATTTTCATAATCGCCTTTACCCCACTAGCAACAATTCTTAAGGACAATAAACTTACTGGCTCAAACTACATAGACTGGAAGAGGAACCTTGACATTGTCCTCACTGCTGAGGAGTACAAATTTGTACTTTTCGAGGATTGTCCGGAAAAGCCTAGAGAGGACTCTAGTGAAGAGTTGAGGGAGCGTTACAAGAAATGGAAAAAGGCAGATGAGATGGCGCGGTGTTACATTCTGGCATCTATGTCTAATATGTTGCAACATCAGCATCAGGTCATGGCCACTGCTAGTGACATGATGCTGAACCTCAAAGATCTCTTCGGACACCAAGGTCGAGCTGCAAGGCAAACCACGATGAAGAGTCTGATGTCAACCACTATGGTTGAAGGGACACCCGTAAGGGATCATGTCCTAAAGATGATGGCTCACCTCAATGAGATTGATGTACTGGGAGCACAGATCGACGGGGAATCCCAGGTCGATATTATACTCCAGTCTATGCCAAGGAGTTTTGAGCAGTTCAGGCTCAACTATAATATGAACAAAAGGGATTATACGTTGGGTGAACTGCTAGGAGAACTCCAGGCGGCAGAGGCCCTCTTTCGTCAGAACTCACAGGCCTTAGTGACTCAAAGGGTTTCTTCTTCTGAGCCGAAAGGCAGGAAGAAGAAGAAACGAGGAGGGTTCAAGAAGGCAGGAGCATCGCAAGGACCCCGGACTGGCGTGAAGAAGCCGAAAGGCAAGTGCTTCACGTGCAAGCAAACTGGGCACTGGAAGGCAGACTGTCCCCGTCGTTAGAGCAAAGGTATTTCTTCAGCCTTAGTCGTTGAAACATGTTTAGCGGTGCTATCTACCAGTACCTGGTGTGTAGATACGGGAATCACTGACCATGTCTGCAATACTCTGCAGGGGTTCCAGGAAACCCGACGGCTAGCGGATGAAGAAATCGTAGTCTACATGGGCGATGCTACAAAGGTGACAGCAGTTGCAGTGGGAGTTTTCTATTTATCTTTTGAGAGAAATAAAATATTAGTTCTGAGAGATTGTCTTTTTGTACCCTCGTTTAGAAAGAATCTGATTTCGGTTTCTAAGTTAATAAAGGATGGATATTCTGTTGCTTTTAATAATAAAGTTGTTATTAAAAGAAATAGAGAGATTATCTGTTCTGGTACAATGGTTGGCAATCTGTATACTCTAGAACTAATGACTCCCACGATGCATACTGAAGTAAATAGCTCATCATCTAACTTGAATAAGAGAAAAGAGTCTTCTAAGATAAATCAGACATACCTTTGGCACCTTAGGCTTGGTCATATTAACCTTAGAAGGATTCAGAGGTTGATAGCCGATGGGCCCCTAGGTTCATTGGTGGTGGAGGATCTTCCGACTTGTGAGTCTTGCTTGGAAGGTAAGATGACCAAGAGGCCTTTCAAGGCTAAGGGGTATAGGGCCAAAGATGTGCTAGAACTGATTCATGCTGATTTGTGTGGTCCTATGTCAATCCAGGCTAGAGGTAGCTTTGAATATTTCGTCACTTTCATTGACGATTATTCAAGGTATGGGTACATTTACCTGATGCGCCGCAAGTCTGAATGCTTTGAAAAGTTCAAAGAATTCAAGGCTAATGTGGAGAAACATCGAGGTAAAACTATCAAGACACTGCAATCAGATCGTGGTGGCGAGTACCTCTTTGGAGAGTTTAGGACCTACCTATCAGAAGCTGGGATTCAGTCCCAGCTAACTGCACCCGGTGCACCCCAACAGAACGGAGTTGCAGAAAAAAGGAATAGGACTCTTATGGGAATGGTTAGGTCAATGATGAGTTATTCAGACTTACCTGATTCGTTCTGGGGATACGCTCTAGAAACGGCAGCGTACATACTAAACTTGGTCTCATCTAAGTCAGTCCTTCACACTCCCACAGAACTGTGGACTGGGCGCAAGCCCAGTCTAGGACATGTTCAGATTTGGGGTAGTCCAGCACATGTGCTGAAGGGAGATACTGATAGGTTGGAATCTCGTACGGAGGTACGTCTTTCGTAGGCTATCCTAGAGGAACGAAGAGAGGTCTGTTCTATAGTCCTAAGGATCAGAAGGTAATTGTTAGCACAAATGCCAGATTCTTGGAAGAGGACTATGTGATGAACCATAAGCCAAAGAGTAGACTAGTGCTTGAAGAGTTAAGAGGGGAGGTTCCGACCTTAGGATCAATTGTACAAGAGAACACACCACAAGTCACTGCACCACGTGTCATTGAGGAAACACAGGTAGTACCTCGTCGCAGTGGGAGGGTTGTGAGACAGCCTGAAAGGTTCACGTTTTTGGGAGAGTCTTCGGACTTGGTCTCTAGTAAACATGAACTGGATCCCTGGACCTATGACGAGGCCTTCCAAGATAAGGATGCAGATTCTTGGCAAAGGGCAATGAACTCCGAGATAGAATCGATGGATTCTATCCATGTCTGGGAGCTAGTAGAACCACTCAATGGTGTAAAAGTCATTGGATGCAAGCGGATCTACAAGAAAAAGAGAGGATCAGACGGGAAGGTTGAGACCTTCAAAGCAAGGCTTGTTGCAAAAGGGTACACTCAGAAAGAGGGGATCGATTATGAGGAGACCTTTTCGCCAGTAGCCATGCTTAAGTCGATCCGGATTCTCTTATCTATTGCAGCTCATATGGACTATGAGGTATGGCAGATGGATGTCAAGACGGCTTTCCTTAACGGAAGTCTTGAGGAGACCATCTACATGCAGCAACCAAAAGGGTTCATTGCAAAGGGCAAAGAGCATCTAGTGTACAAGCTTAATCGATCCATCTATGGATTGAAGCAAGCTTCGAGGTCTTGGAACATCCGCTTTGATGAAGTAATCCAGTCATATGGATTTATTCAAAGCCCGGATGAGTCATGTGTATACAAAAGATGTGACGGAAACGTCGTGGTGTTTCTTGTACTTTACGTAGATGACATTTTGTTAATTGGCAACAATGTCAAAGTGTTATCAAACGTAAGAGTTTGGCTATCAAAGCAGTTTGATATGAAGGACTTGGGAGAAGCGGGACACATCCTTGGGATCAAGGTCATAAGGGATCGCCAGAAAAGGATGTTGTGCTTATCCCAAGCTTCATATGTTGACACTGTCTTGTCTCGTTTTAGCATGGAAAACTCCAAGAAGGGTTTCCTACACTTCAGGCATAGAGTTCCTCTGTCCAAGGAGATGTGTCCAAAAACATTAAAGGAGATAGAGGAAATGAAGGCGGTTCCTTATGCTTCAGCAGTAGAAAGCCTTATGTATGCTATGTTGTGCACGAAACCTGATATCTGTTTTGTCGTGAGCATGGTTAGCAGATATCGGAGTAACCCTGGACAGGGACATTGGACTGCGGTAAAACATATATTGAAATACCTGAGACGGACTAGGGATTATATGTTGGTTTAACGGGCAGATAAATTAGTCCCTGTGGGTTACACGGACTCAAATTTCCAGTCAGATAGGGACAAGAGTAAGTCTACCTCAGGGTTTGTGTTTACTTTAGGAGGTGGAGCCATTGTTTGGAGAAGTGTCAAGCAGAAATGCGTGGCGGACTCCACCATGGAAGCTGAATATGTGGCAGCCTCGGAGCAGCCAAGGAAGTTGTTTGGCTCAGGAACTTCATCATAGACTTGGATGTGATTCCTGATTTCCCCAGATCTATCACAATCTTTTGTGATAACAGTGGTGCAGTTGCAAACTCGAAGGAACCATGAGCCCATAAGGCGAGTAAACACATAGAGCGCAAGTACCACCTAATACGAGAAATCGTAAAGCGAGGAGAAGTGGCTGTCGCCAAGATTGCATTAGAAGACAACCTGGCAGATCCCTTCACGAAAGCTCTTCCAGCTAGAACTTTTGATCGGCATGTGGAGGATATGGGAGTCAGATGTATGGCAGTGAGAGAACAGCAATGTCTTTAAGTATAAGTGGGAGATTGTAAGATTTGTATAATGAAAGATATGACTTTTATATATGAACATCTTTATTATAAAATGAGAATCACGACTACACTAGGTGTCTGTTTATAATAGTACATACACAAAGTCCAATTGCTTTGCATTGTAGATAACATGGTGTGTGGTGTCACACGGAAGATCATGTTATCAGTTCCTTGCTTAGTATAAATAAGAGGCTCACAACCGAGATGGAATTGGACAACCCATCAGAATGGTTGTAGTGTAATTAGGTGTAGTTGATCTTGACCATAGAATTACACTAGTGTGCTTTGAGTACATTGAGCGAGACCAAAACCCGAGATTATCCAATTTGTACTGACTCGATAATTGGATAGGACCTCAGTTTATATTATGGAGTACGATCCCTTAATCCCGAAATAATAACGGGCATATATTATTAATTATTATTTCTTTAATTTACCAATGGACGAGATCTATTCTGTTAGATCGATAGGCCCGGTAAGTTGGGAGATAATATTAATAATATGATGTGTCATTGATTATTGACGGAATCCGTGTCCTGGTGAGTCAGGATGATAATGCCCCCTTGATGAGCTCAAAAGGTTCATCGTGCTAAACCCTGCAGGTGGATTTGATCCGGCACGATGATAAGGTTGAGTGGTACTAGTCAAGGATCCAGAGGTTAATTAATTTAAATTGTCAGTAATTTAATTAATTAACGGGCATTCGAGATCTTAAACACGGGGGATGGACAACTCGTAATATGTGGAGCCCATATGAAAATATGGGGGTTGGTGAGGAAGTTCAATTAAGATCCTTTAGTGGAATGGATCTTAATTAATGGATCGGGTTTAGATCCATTAGTGGGCCAAAAACCAACTCCTCCTCTTGGTCCCTACCTTAGCCCTACAAATACCCTATGAGATCAAGAAACCAAGGTTAATCGAAGAGCTAACACCCTAAGCCTCTCTCCTCTATTCTCTCTCTCTCTCTCTCTCCAACCCGATTAGGGTTTTGGCAGGCGGCAAGGAGAAGGTCTTCTCCTCCTTGGTTCTCCCTTCCTCCTCCACCAAGCTCCGGTTGTGGTTCACAGAAGCAAGGCAGAGGAGTCCTCTACCTTGCGTGGTGCTCAGCGAGGGTGAAGGAGGCGCCGGGGACCGGTGGGAGGCGGCGCAACCAAGGGTTGCGGCGGCGCCACATGGTTGAGGGAGAAGGTGAGTTTCGGGTTGTTTGGGTGAGGAAGAAGGAGAATTGTCTCCTTCATCTTCTTCTCCTTCCTCTCGAGGTGAGCAGCCGGTCCGAAGGCCTTGGTGCAACTCCGGTGGGTGGCGGCGCAAAGGGAGAGGAAGAAGGGGTCGGCGGCAAGGTAAACCCTAGGCTAGGGTTTCCTTTTTCAGCCAAGGTGAGAAGAAGAGCTCTTTTGGAGGTCTCGGTGATCTCGGTTCGCGGTAGATCGTCGCCCACACGACGTCCATGAAGGGAGGGACATAAGGTAGAAGACCACGAGGTGATCGGGAAGGTATATCTCTTCCCAAGCTCCATTGTCTTTCATTATGTCTTTTATGTGCCATGATCGTTTGTCTCGTCATTTTATGTTTGATAATTTATTATTTTGATTTCATATCATGATGAATAAATTGTTAACTGGACCCAAACCATAAACACAAAAGCCGGCGATCAACTCGTCGCCTTTTCCGAGGTCGAACGGTCGAGCAAATTACAAGGCCAATTTTCGTAATTGGCTAAGTTGTAATTTGGATTATTCGATACGGCACGAGACGGTCGATGGGAAACGGGTCTTCATTCGGATTAAATTTTAATCCGTAGACATGGAGAGGTTTCTCGGATTGACCATGTATTCGCTGAGGAAACCCGCCAAGCCATACCCAACAAATAGTTTATGAAAACATCAACCACCCTAATAAAAATATAATTTAATTGATTTGAATATTAATAATGATATAGATTGTGTAGAGTTTAATGGACAAATAAGATTCATATAGACAACCCCAAATCATTGAAACAAATGCAATTTCATGATGATAGGTGTTGGTGCTTAATTGACGAGGGTGAAACATTTGGCTGTTGTTGATCTCAAGACAAATAGAGAATCCTAAAAATTGAACATAAGGATGAAGAAGACAAAAGAAAAAACAAAAAGATAATTGTGGAGTGAAAGGTATGCCAGAAATTTATTAAAGCAAAGAAGGTGTTGTTTAGTGTAACAGATGGGATAGTGATAAAGTTACATAAATGAATCCATTGGTAGTTTTTCTATCAAAATTAACTTGTAAATATTTTAAAAGAACAAAAAGAAGTTATTATCCAAATTTAAAAAAAAAACACTGCAATCAGATGCACAAAATAAGTATTAGTATATCCAAAGCATTACATACCACTATTTTATCAGCAGCAGGTAGAAACTCAACTTGATGAGTAATGTAGATGACAGTCTTGTTAGCTAATGCTGTTAATATGTATTCCTGTATAAGAGCATAAGTTGTCAATCATCATGCTAGAAGAAACGAAAAATATAAGGATAGCAGATTCTAACCATAAATAGCTCGCTCCCCGTGTGAGCATCAAGTGCACTAAAAGGATCATCAAGTAAATAAATATCTGCATCTTGATAAAGCGCTCTAGCAAGCTGCACCCTTTGTTTCTGACCGCCACTCAGGTTAATACCTCTATCTCCTATCATGGTTTGATCTCCATGTGCTAGCAATTCCAAGTCCTTCTTTAGGCAGCAAGCATTAAGAACACTTTTGTACCTTGGTTTATCCATTGGGCTACCAAAGAGAATATTCTCCTCTATATTTCCAGATTGAATCCAAGCTGACTGAGGTACATAAGCTGTAGAACCACTTACTCTAACCTGGAATTTATGGTCAATACATCAGGGAGTAAAAAAAGACTTACAATCAATAAAAGATTGAGCTTTGAAAGATTACACACCTCGCCAAAGGTTTTTGGTATCTCACCCAGAATACAGGAAAGGAAACTTGACTTTCCAGAACCAACTGCACCACAGATTGCAATATGCATGCCTCTTGCAACCTCTAGTTGTATCTCAGTAAGTGTGGGTGTGGCAGAGGAGGTATCCCAACAAAATTCTCCATTTTTAATTTCAATTGCATTGCTTGTAATGCTCGGTGGAACATTTATAGTAGCATCTTCTGATAATTCTTCCTCCTGCAAGAACCCAGATATGCGGTCCAATGAAACCTTTGTCTGAGCCATCATGGAAACCAAATCAGGAAAACTCCTAAGAGGGTCTTGAAGAATCCTGAAGGTAGCTAATGCTGAAAGAACCCCACCAGCTGTAAGATGATGACCTAACAATATAGAAGTAGCAAAAGTAATAACTGAGATGAATATTGGAGATCCCCAAAAAATAAATGTAATAAAAGACTGTGCATAAAGTGCTTTCCGAAGCCACTTGAATTCAACATTCCTCATCTCCTCTAACTTCAAGCGGTACAGGTCTTCCCAAGCCTGAAGCTTCAAGATTCTCATGGTCTTCAAACATTCAAATGTCTTCCTCATTCGTTCATCCTTAGCAGCCATCAAATTGTCCTGATACTGTTCTTGTATTTTGGCAAGAGGAATTGTGACAATAATAGAAAATATGGTAGCTAACAGTGTTGCAATTGTTGCAATCCCCACATTTTTATACAGGATTGTTAAAGCAAGGATAATTTGCAGTGGAAGCATCCATATGTCATGGAGGTACCATGAATAATCACCCACTCTCTGCACATCTACTGCCATATAATTTATTATCTCACCACTTGTGTGACTTTGCCTTGCTGAGCTGGATAGTCTAAGCCCTTTCCTATAAACCATCGGCGTTAATGCTGATCTAACATGCATGCCCAATATGTCTACTCCTAAGTACCACTGCCGAGCAGTTATAGTCTCTGTCAACTTAGCAGCAAAGAACACTGAAGCCAAAATGTAACCCTCATTGGGAAATACTATATTGCCACTCAAGTAATCAACAAAGTAACTAATGAGATATGGACCCACAAAAGAAACAGCAGTATTCAAACCGGCAAAAACAGAATTTAAGGCTGCTTCTTTCCAGAATGATCGGAAGATAGACAATGCCAGTGACCGTGGCTTGTTAGGGCTCTCCACTTTCAATTTTTCCCAACTTGCATTTAATGTTTTGTAGCAAGTCTTAGAACGATCTTGTTTAGCTAGCAGAGGTATGTCCTTCAGCTCTAGTGGCCTTTTTGCTCCCAATGACAGGAGTGGGTCAAGCCAGGACAGAGTGGCCAGGCTCAAAAGGCCTGCCTCACTGTAAGGGGTGACTTTAAGGCAGCCCACCTCTTTGGCAAGCAAAGGTTCCCTGAGGTCTTGATGATCCCTGTGAGGTTCTACAGCAGTGACACCCCTAAGAGAGGCAACAAAAAGGAAGGCAAGAGCAGGGAATGAAGCATAGTTAGACAGCATGTGCGACTGTAAATTAATTGAATTAGCTAAGAATTGCTGGGTATCAAGGTAAGCAATGTAGAAACAGAGGATGAATGAGAAGAACCACCATAGCCTAATCGAGAATGGAAATTTAGCCAATGCCTTGAATTTACAGTGGAATACCGATACAACCAGCACAATCCAAGCTAATGCTTGAACCAAAGGAAGGCAAAGAAGACTATAGTCTCTGGATTGGGACTCTCCCCTAATCAAGTTAACCGTTAGATACCCCAGCACAAGAATCTGAAGGGAGAAAATAAAGCAGCAGCAGAAAGCCGTGACCTTGAACCAATAACCGACCTTTGGAATTGCAAACCGACCAAAACCTGAATCCCCGTGAACCGGGACTGGGTTCTGGCTATCATTTTTGAGAGTAGGGAGGTGCCGGATGGCGCAGGCGAGGACTCGCCGTCCGGAGGCAAAGAGCAGGAAGAAGAGGAGCAGCGACGTATGAACGGCGACCGCAATTTGATCGGGTAAAGGGAGGCGTTGGAGCGAGCTGATGAAGCCTAAAGAAATCATTGTCCGCCCGAAGATTGGATTTCGACAGAGAACTCAAACCGGAACGAGCCCAAGAAAGGATTTCGGCGACAGGCATTTTACCATCAAGCTCACCAACATTAAAAAAGCGATGACACGAACCCAGAAGCAGCAGCAGGTTGCAAGGGGATCGATGCTTACTCTACAGCAGGGCACGACACATTGCACATGGGAACAAAAACATCATCCCCCGAGCTAGTCTGTCAAAGAAGGGGAAAAAACAAAAAAACAGAACAAATTGAAAAGTGGCGCATAGGGGAGCAAGGTAAAAGAAGGGAAAAAAAAATTCAATCTTTACCGTCTTAAATGAATCCCTTCTCACCGCTCTCCGTTTGATGGATGATTCCAGAGAAAGCCATTTTAGGAGGCGTGAGGCGTGGCAGGGATGCAGAGCCGGGGACTGGGGTTTGCTTCGGCGCTTCAAACTCCAATCCCTTCGCTTGTCGTCGTCTTCCCAACGCAAAGGCAAAGCAAAGTTTGGGTGAAAGAGGAGAGGAGGAGCAGGAGCAGCGGCATTACCTGGAACTAATCAAGTGGCAGAGGAAGTGGGTGCTGTCGCGATGGCAAGTCTTGAATAGGCAAGGCAAGACGGAGGTGATCACGATACCAGATTCGCTTGCGGCTTCACGGCTTGCCGGCTAATGCAATAGTAGTCGGGCACCGTGCGTATATTTAACAACAAGATCAAGAATTAGTAGTACACAGAATATTTAACGATAGTTGGCAAATTCTCCATGGATTATGCTTCAGAATATCTAAATTACAAAAGATTCTGGCGAGTGGGCGTTCGCAGAGCATGTCGAAGAATCTGGCATGGAACAAACTTGAAGGATTATCCACATTATTAGGGCATCATTCGAAAAGGCCAAGTAGTGCATCCAATTAATCAGATATTATTTTAGATCTTCACATCTGCTCTCCGTTGGAGAATAATAATAGAGTTCAAATTTCAAAAATTATTTCAAACACTATGCCTCGGCTGTTGGGATTATATATATATATATATATCCAAAGAATGATCGAATAACATCTCCCTGAAAACTTGTTCTGGGAATAAACTTAAAGGGTTTGGTAAAATGATATTGCAAAAATCTCAAAATATTTGGATGAACAGATAATTTTTTGTTTATGATTTAATAACTTATCACTAGGTGATAAATTTCCCAAAGCTCTCATCAATCTGTGGTAAATTATGAAATCTATTAACCCGAATATTATGGCTAGCACACGAAAAAAAAGAACATAATCTGATTTTACTAAGTTTTGAGCCCCAAGACTTTAAGATGGTAATACTCATACATTAATCATTAATTCATCTATGGAGATAACTTATCTTGTAGTGGCAAAAAACGATTTACTCACTCCAGCACCCCGCCAACCCCGTCCTAGGGTCAACACGGAGAAGATAAATCACGGGAGCTACTAGCCCGTATGTTGTGACTAGTACGTGGGAAGACGGACACAATGGCTTTGCCAGGTTTTGACTCCCAGATCTCATGATGACAACACCCACACACTAACTATCAGTTCATCTTGTAGAGACTGAAAACAACTATCAATCCATCTCCCCAATCTCATGGTGCCAAATATTGACCCCGACCTTAACTCAGTTTGAGACAACTTATCTCGGTGGCAAAAGACGATTCGTTCGCCCCAAACGCCCTCGTCAACCTGTCCCAAGGTCAACACGGATAAGATAAATCACGAAGATTACTAGCCCGGATACTGTGGTTAGTGCGTGAGGAGGGTGGGCATACTGACTTTGCCAAGATTTGATCTCAGTCCTCTTGGTGGCAACACTCACGCACTAACCATCAATCTATCTCGTGGGAACTTGAGCAACTTATCTCGATGGCAAAAGGTAAATCGCTCGCCCCCAACGCCCCAGCTAATCCGTCCCAAGACCAACACGAAAAAAATAAATCACAGGGACTCGATCCTTACCCTGGTAGAAATTGGTCGATCAAGAGCGTCAACAATTGTGGTAGAAATAAGGAAGTAGTGTAAATCTTTTTCATTCCTCACGCATGACTGCAGCAGAAAAACGGTACTCCTGATTAATCATTTTTTTAATTTGAAAAATAAATATAAAAATTTTCAATCACTTACATAAGACAAGTTTAAATTACAAAATTCAACAACTACTTTTATTTTTTTTCTAATAATCTAGCTATATCATGCTTCAAATCAATTAATTCTAAAAATTATCTATTCAATCTTATAAAATTTTATATCGACCATCAAAATTATAATTCAACAATTATTTTAAGCATCTTTATCAATTAAGCATCTTATCAATTACATCTAATGGACACCGAAATTTCATTAAGACAAAAATCATTCTATATATATATATATATATATATATATTACTATTTAATTAAAAATCTAAATATCGTATTAATATACTTTGAATTCATTCAGTAAAACTCAAAATTAAATTATATTAATATCTATTTTTCTTTTCACATCGAAAATAATTTCAAAGTTTATTAATAATTTTAACTTTTTATTTTTCTAATTTTAAAAATTCAGAAAAATAAAATCATAAATCTTAAAAACATATATTCAAAAGATAAATCTTTAATTACAAATCTTAAAAAGAAAAATTCAAATCTTAATCCAATATTTAATTAAGAATCTAGACCCTTTACTAATCAACTCTCAATATTAAATAACGTTAATTTTCTTTTTCTTTTAACGTCGAAAATAACTTCAAGGATTATTACTAATTTCAACTTCTTATCTTTCACATTCTAAAAATTCAGAAAATAAAATCATAAAACTTAAAAACACAAATTCAAAAGAAAAATCTATAATTACAAATTTTAAAATGAAAAATTCAAATCTTATTTCAAAATTAAATTTTTAAAAAATAATTTATCAAATTCAAAAAAAATAATTTCAAATTTTAATTTTAAATTATATTTTAAAATTTTCAAAATTAAAATTTTAAATTTTTACTAAATAAATTTTTATCTTAGGGTAAGATAAAATTTACGTGTATTTGTCACGCCCCAAAACCAAAGGTCGTTGATCCAATATAAAATCAGACAACATCTCCCTTGTACGACAGATAATTTAGACACACATACAAAACACGCAGTACAATAGTTGGCCTCAGGCCTCAAACAGGAGATATAAATAAAGGAAAATAAGTACATTTCAGCAATAAAATTGTAAAACTTACCTGAGCTGCCCTTGGGGTAGGCACGCAGCAAAATAACAACCATAAAATCCAACAAAGGACTCAAAAATACAATACTGCATCAAATGAATCACGATACAAGTCCACCACATAAAACGAATACAAACCAAAGAATATGCGGTAAAAGAAATAAAAATATACGCAGAAGCACCCATCGCTGGAGTCATAAGGACCTGGGACTAGCAAACTGGGCTCTCCCCTGGTGATCTATCAACCTGAAAATAAAAATATTATGACAGGTGATGAGTCCAAGTGGACTTTACATGTATAGAGAAATATATGCATGACATAATAAATAGTTGAACAAGTTATACGAAAACAACATGATACAATCTCAATAGAAATATTAGAATATGCATAACTGAAAGTAATAAATGAATGTACATACCAAAAATCAGTCTATCGTGATCATAAAAAGGCTCATATCATACGAGAAGGTACAGGGTCATCAAACCAAACATATAATATCTCCTGTATATGTGCATGTCAAACATATGCAACAAACAAGTGCAACAATCACAATCAAATGCACAATGCATCATATGCACATGATGCAATGACATGGTCACCCCTGATGTCAGTCAAGCCACCGAGACATGCAATATGTGTCGGTCGAGTAGATAGGGGCTATGACATTGTACGCACTCTGTCATCACTGCTCCTGAGTGACCGAGTAAACAAGATGCTGGCGAGGGACCACCCCTCTCCCAAGTCATATGGGAGAGCGTCGCTCTCATCTCCTCTGGTCTATAGGAAGAGAATGGATCCCTGCCTGCTACCACGCTCTGGAACCACTACCCCTAAGCAGCCAAGCAGAGCAGTGTAGAACAACTGTACACACCCAATGGTATCCACTAACCCATGAGTGTCCGTGTATACAGATAATGTATCGAACGATAGGCTCAACCACAAGGGAGTCATTGATCGCCGGCATACAACAATGCAGGGATGGTGCATGAGTCTAACACATGCAACCCCTCCCAGTCATCATATATAACTCAACCTAACATGCATAGGTCGATCATATGTATAATAACCTAACCATCATACATCTAGATACACATGCAAATATAACTAAAAATCAATCCATGCAAATATCAAGTGACATGCCACTATATCTACGTACACATGCATACCTGTACACTATACAGAGTCAGATATCAAATATAGAGACTATATAGATAGGAATTATATCATCTCAAAGATCAAGCAATAAGTATCAAGTAGGATAACAAACGATAACAGATTTAAGATTAATAAAACCTACTTCACAAATGTAAATAGTCATGCATAAAGGTGATATGGATCTAAAAGAACAAGAAAAAACCCCCGCCTCAAAGTAGGAGTCTATATCAAATGAGAACCTCCTGTCCAGAAGTCCGAAAGAAATCAAGGTCCTATATCAAAGGATATAGTTTAGCTATTATAACAACTGATACTAATCAAACTAAGTACTAAGTCGTATTAAGATTAACTCAACTATCATAATTAGGTTTAATCTCACGAAGCTAAATCCAAACCTAACGACTTCAAGAACCATACTTAGAACCTATCCCAGACATCACATAAATTCAAGTGTCATACTACCACCAATTCAACCGAATCAAACTATGATTGGAGTAGAAACGAAACTCCAACATAGATCACTCCCTAAACACAATCCAATCCACAACCTAATAGGTTAGAGCTTCAGTATTCTTAAACAGATCTATCATCAAGATTCCAACACATCAAAACCTTCCCATTACTAGCTCATAACCTAGGGAATGGATTCACATAATCAATCACAAACTCATTCAACAATTGAAGAAAGAGATCCAAAACAGAATTCTCTCCAACACTGAAACCCAATCAGAGCGAAGCAAAACCAGTTTATAGCCACTGATCGAATAGCAACATAAGCCTCCTTACCTCAATTGAAAGCTAGGAAACAACCATCCCTAATCAGATCCAAAGGTGCATATCCAGAAGTTCATCGAACCTAAATGAGAACTACAGAAGAACATCAAGAACAATCACCTAGATATGGCATAGGAACAATAAATGATACTCTAAAATAATTCGAAACTCATGACAGATCTATAAAATCCATGAACACTATATCTCCACACGTAAATCGTACTTCTCTCAATCCAAAGCCAACCAAACCACCACATACTAAGATATGATTTCATCAAAATAAGGCGAAATCGAATTCTAAAACAGATGTAATCAACAAGATTGAAACATCAACAAACTAAATCCAAACTTCAATTACAAACCCAAGATCTCCAAGTTCATAGTAAATCAAGCACATCACATCCAAACTGATCCGGATCTCAGCCAACCACTGATCTAGGCATTCTATCTTCAAATTCATCTACTGATAGAATCCAATTCCTAAGCACTTGTTGGAGGAGTTTCCGAGATTTCACTACAAAAAAAAGGTACTTTGCGGCGGTTTTAGTTGGGATTTACGGCGGTTTGGAAACGCCGGTAAATCTTTTACCGGCGGTTTACAAAACCGCCGCCGATAACGGCGTCCTTAAACAATTTAGCGGCGGTTTGACTGAACCGCTGGAATAACCGCTACCATAATACGTTTTCCGGCGGTTCTATTGGCGGTTATTTTGCGGCGGTTCCATAGCGGCAGTTTTAACCGCCAATTAAACTATCATTCGATTTAGGTTGATGAATTTTTTGCGGCAGTTTTTGCAATATTAAAACCGCCGTAAAATTAATGGTTGTTTCCAAATTACCTGATTTAGTGGCGGTTTGAACCGCCACAAAAAACCACTAAAAAAGGTTCAAAGCCGCCGGTAAATGATTTACCGGCGGTTTTGAAACCGCCACAAATCAAATTACCGGATGTTTTGAAACTGCTGCAACAACACCGTAAATAATTACTGGCGATTTTGAAACCGCCGCAAATGGCAAATTCAACCGAAAATATTTATTTGGTTTTTCTTTTCAATATTTTATTTGAAGGACAAACAAGTTAAACACTTGTGTAATCTTAAAGGAAAATTTTCATAGCTAGTAGTTAAATACATTCAAATGAATGTCTACAAAAGTAAATGCTCAAAAAACAAAGTACTAACAACAAAAAATGTTTGAAGTGAAATCTAAACCAAAATGGGGGTACACCACTCAACAAAAATATATAACATAGCAGCAGCAGTTCAAACTTCAGCTTCTAGTCTGTAATGCTTGCAAAGTACTTGAGGAGTAGCATAGTATTGGCTTCCAACCACATCAGTAAAAATTTGACCTGAATGAATAATGAAAACCAAGTTATATCTCTTCAAAATTAATCAACAAGGAAATGATAATGCATAAAAACTAGTTCGTGGGAGAGATATGGAAACTGATCAGTTGTATAGAAACAAACTGGAAGACTGAAAAAATTTGTATGGTTCTTTGTAGGGAATGAGAGGCATGTAACTTCTTATTCACTAATACTTTCCAATAAGCATAATACCATAACATGAGTGCTGAGAAACAACATTTCCACCATATTTAAGCATCTCTAAGTGTTGTTTCAACTAAAGCCTATTTTTAGCAACTCCAAATTCTTACTTGGATGAGATTGAGTGAGCTTGATTCTCCTCCATAGTAATCATTCCTATCCATATGAAGAACCTAACAATAGACAAAAGTGAATTTATTTTAGTAGAATGATAAAAATGTTTCTAGCAAAATAATAAAATATTGCTAACAAGAAAATAATAGAGTAGAGTTTTAACAATGAAAACTGTCAATTCAAAGAGTAGAGTTTTAACAATGAAAACTGTCAATTCAAATTGCAGATTAGTGTCAATACTTGGCAACACAAATTTAACTTCACATTCTAAAAATGTGCACGGACACAACATTTATTTGGGTAATATAAGAATTTAGAAAGGCGATGATATTTATTTTAAGGAAAAACAAACTACAAAACACCTTTTATATTATAAATTATAGCTAATAAAAGACTTTTATCACCACAAGAATTTGTTCACGTTCATGCATTAAAGAAATACAAAATAGGTCTGTTTACCTACCATTTTCCATTCAGGATCGATGTCCATTGCAATGTTAATAAATTGCTTGTCCAGAAAGGGAACATGAGCTTCCACACCCCAAGCTGATGTTGCTTTGTTGGCTCGAAGGCAATCATATAAATGAAGAGCTTTAATCTAAATAATGACAAGTATATTACCATTGTGAGCAAAAGAAGAGTACAGGGCAAACTATAATAATCAAATTCATAAAATGAAATAAATTTCATCAAAAAATAGCTGTTTGAGAAATAATAACAGGCTACACAAACTTAAACCTACTCTACACAACAAAATGTAGATGTCATGCTGGTTGAGATTGGATTGAACATCATCATGTAGCTTAGAAAAGGAGAAAGGCACAAACAGTAAGAAAAGAGGAAAATCCTATGCATGATTTTCTTTGACTCACATCTGATAGCATTGGCCATCAGCTTGGGGGGAAGGTTTTGAGTCAAAAGAAAGAGGATATTGGATTAATAAACAGAGGATCATATGACAAAGAAATAGCAAATGTAAGTAATCTATAGAGAGAGGAGAAGATTGCCTCGCCTACATAAACTAAAAGAAGAACATATGAATCGAGACTCAATTGTCCTAAATGGAGAAAACAAAAGTGTAAGAAGTACAATGATTCAGGTAAAGATATCGTTGATTATCGTTATGTTGATAAAGCAAAACTAAAGAGAAAATGGATACTCCAAATACCTTCCGACATGTTTCCAAATGGAACTCCTCCTTGTTTGGTGCTTTATGGAAATAAAGGTACCCACCAAATATTTCATCAGAACCTTCACCAGAAAGAACCATCTTCACTCCTAAGGATTTAATTTTCCTAGACATTAGAAACATTGGAGTGCTTGCCCTGATTGTAGTAACATCATATGTTTCTATGTGATAAATGACTTCATCAAGCGCATCAATACCCTCCTGATAGAACAGAATGATTTTTATCATTGTCAGCTTCACATATGAACAGATCAATATGAAAAGTAAACATACAATCTTGTTCACAAAAGAAAATTGACAAAATTTTACCTATACAGTGAAATGAAATTCATGATGGAATGTACCAAGATAATCTGCAACTTCTTTAGCAGCTTTAAGGTCTGGAGAACCCTGTATAGAAACCATAACTATGAGGGAAGCAATCTTTACCAACCAAAAGAAGAGTAAAACATATACACAAGGACAAGTGGAAGATATGAACATGAAACATCAAATATGATAGATAATATCAAAAAGAGCTAGGAAGAGCGGGAAGAAGGAGCTTTTCGTCGCGTCGAGCAGGGAGGGTGTGGCGACTGACGAGAGAGGGCCGGAAAACCAAATTCGCGAGAGAACAGGGAGAAACCGAGAGAGAACTAGAGAGAGCTCCTCGCCGTCGCCGAGGGAGTGCTTGAGAGAGGGAGGGAAGGCGCGAGAGAACTGAGAGAAACCGAGAGAGAACCAGAGAGAGCTCCTCGTCGTCGCCGAGGGAGTGCTTGAGAGAGGGAGGGAAGGCGCGCAGCTAGGGTTCGGCGTTCCCTTTGGTTCGGCGATGAATTAGAAGAGGCGGTGGATTAAATGAGAAAAAAAAGATTAGGAGAGGAGAGGAGATAGAAGTAAGGGTTTTCTTTTGATTAAGATCTGAGCCGTTGAATTGGGATGAAGATTTAGCCGTTGGATCGGTTCACTTTTGATCTGAGCCATCTGATTTAAGTGATAAGGAAGATATTGATCTTGAAACCGCCGCGAATCATTAAACCGTCGCGATTCAAAAATTAACCGCCGCTAAATAATTTAATTTGCGACGGTTATTGTAAACCGCCAAAAAACACATAATATAGTGGCGGTTTAGCAAACCGCCGCTAAAAAATCGCCGCTAAGCATCACTTTTCTGGTAGTGTTTTATACTAAATTGAAATTATAAAATTAATTCCAACTTATCTCTGTTGAGTGGCCCGAGCTCCAAACTACAGTCTGCAATTTCCCGAGCGAAATGGCCGAGTGAGCTCCCGAGTGGCCGAGTGAGCTCCCGAGCGGAAGGCCGAGTGAGCTTCCGAGCGGTATTGCCGAGTGACCGAGCGAGCTCCCAAGTGGAAGGCCGAGTGAGCTCCCGAGCGGTATTGCCGAGTGACCGAGCGAGCTCCTGAGTGGAAGGCTGAGTGGAGTAATGTCTCCCGAGCAGAGTGGAATTCCAGAGTTGGAATTCCCGAGTGGAGTCCCGAGCGGAATAGACGAGTGAGCTCCCGAGCCGCCGAGTGGAATTCCCGAACTGGAATTCCCGAGTGGAGTTTCCCGACTGGGAACACCTGAGTAGTGGTCGGACGTCTCCCGACCGGGATGTTGCTAAGGCCTGCGCAGCGCAGTTTCCTTGAAACAGATTCGTCCTCCTCCGCGGTGCTTCGAGGCTCAGATGAACTTCTGTCTCTCAGGATACAACAGCCGAACCACGGGCGCAACGGAGCACTCGTTGCTCGTGGCGAACTGAGGATGTACCCGACTGTTATCAGCGGAGCGGAGGTCGGGAACGAGGTGGAGTTGGAGCGGAGGAGAATTTTTCTGTGTCTGTCCCTTTTGCTCTCGGTCAGCCCCTTTATAGGCTCATACCCTCGCAGTGATAAATGACGAATTAATCGTCATTTACTGCCATTTACCCGACCAGATCCAAACGTCTGAGGGTTACTGATCTCGCATTAATCAAAATTAATGCATCAGTTACATTTGAGCAAAAATCAATTTGACAAAATGTTGGTTCATCTGCTTGGACAAATTTTGCCCCGACCGGTCGAACATTCGACGTGCGCGGGTCATGCACGCATACGAGTTCACTTGGTTCAGTACAAATCCAGGCCCTGGATTTGCACCCCCCCTGCGCACCCACGCGTGAGAGAGAGCATCTCCCCTAGCATTTGTTCACAACTATCATGCTTGTGATACAATATAAATCAAATATTTTACCTTAAAACTCCTAATGTGGGACTAAAGCCCCACTCACAAGAGAGTCCCTTTATTCTCCTCCTCACTTTCCATTCAATGGAAAGTTCCAATGTGGGACTAAAATCCCACCACCTCCCTTTCCATTCATACTAGATATCCAAGATATCCAACAATTCCCCACATGAATGGAAACATGGTGATAGCATTCAGCAGTTGAGTCGTGTATAGGATAGGTAGGTTTCACCCTTTGAACCTTCCCTTGTGAAGATCTGTTTGCTTCCTTGCTGACAGTAGACACGATGTCCTTGAATTGTGCTGTCGTTTATGTAAGTATTGACACATCTTACCCAGGACTCTCCCTGATACACCTCAGTTCTCATGGGTATGTTCGTTCTTGGCCATGAACACACCTGATTCTGCGAGAAGTTCTAAGAATTGTGCCTCCAATTCTCTTCGAAGCGGCCCCACTTCTTTCTCACATAGGTGATCTCTTAAGAGTTTATCACATAACTCTATTGAATCATTAAAAGCTGTATGCTTAACCTCAATTCTTCACTGTTTCAAAGGGTCATTCCCTTACAGTGAACAACTTTGTCAGTGTAGTTAGGTTGTCCCTTTGAACCTAGTTCTTGGGATCTCCAGTCTGCATAGGTTGAGTTTCCTTTGCACCAACTTTTTCTATCGACATCAAACCCATCCTCCTTGATGAGCTTGCAACTAACTCTCGATTTAACCCTTTGGTTAGCGGATCCGCTAAGTTATCCTTTGACTTCACATAGTCAACAGTGATAACTCCAGTTGAGAGTAGTTGTCTAATGGTATTGTGCCTTCGACGTATATGTCTAGACTTACCATTATACAGATGGCTTTGTGCCCGGCCAATTGCAGATTGACTATCACAATGTATGCAGATTGCCGGCACGGGTTTAGGCCATCTCGGTACATCTTCTAAGAATTGTCGTAGCCATTCAGCTTCTTCACCACATTTGTCAAGAGCTACAAACTCAGACTCCATCGTGGATCTGGTTATTACGGTTTGCTTAGAAGATTTCTATGAAATGGCTGCACTTCCCAGAGTGAACACATAACCACTCGTAGACTTCGAGTCTTTTATGTTAGATATCCAACTCGCATCGCTGTATCCTTCGATAACAGCATGATATCTCATATAGTGTAGTCCATTTCCACGAGTATATCTCAAGTACCTCAGTACTCTTGTTATCCCTTTCCAGTGCTCAACACCGGGATTACTCGTGTATCTACTCAGTTTGCTTACTGCGTAGGCTAAGTCTGGTCGTGTACAATTCATCAAGTACTTCAGACTTCCAATCACCCGAGCGTACTCTACTTGAGAGATACTTTCTCCTCGGTTTTTCGATAGATGTTGGCTCGTATCTATCGGCGTTCGTGCCAACGCAGTATCACCATTGGTGAATTTCTCAAGAATCTTGTCACGTAGTGGGACTGACTAAGAACAAGTCCTTCAGCTGTTCTAAAAATCTTGATTCCTAGAATCACATCAGCTAGGTCCATGTCTTTCATATCAAATCTTGAGTTCAACATGTCTTTTGTGGATTTGATTATCTTATCATTACTCCCAATGATAAGTATGTCATCTACATATAAGCACAAGATGACAAAGTCATCTTCAGTAGCTTTCGAGTAGACACATTTATCACATTCATTGATTTTGAATCCACATTCTCGCATGACATTATCAAATTTTTCATGCCACTGCTTTGGAGCTTGCTTCAAGCCGTATAAAGACTTCATCAATTTGCAAACCTTGTTATTCTGTCCTGGCACAGAAAACCCCTCAGGTTGCTCCATATAGATTTCCTCTTCTAAATCTCCGTTTAGAAAGGTCGTCTTTACATCCATCTGATGTATTTCCAGGTTCCATAGAGCAGCAATAGCCAACAACACTCTAATGGACGTTATTCTCGACACAGGAGAATATGTATCAAAGTAATCAAGGCCTTCTCTCTGTCGGTAACCTTTAATCACCAACCTCACCTTATACTTGTCAATTGTGACATCTGATCTTATCTTCTTCTTGAAAATCCACTTGCATCCTAATGGTTTACTCCCCGAAGGAAGGTCCACAAGTTTCCAAGTGTGATTTTGTAAGATAGATTCTATCTCAGATGCAATTGCCTCTTTCCAGTGAGGTCCCTCAGAAGAGTTTACAGCTTCTGAGTAGCTCTGGGGGTCACCTTCCAGTATGAAAGTGATAAAATCTGATCTATAAGATTTTTCCACCCGAGCTCTCTTACTCCGCCGAGGCGCAGCCTCCACTGGTTCATCATCCTCTTCTTCTTCCTCTGGTATTTCCTCCACCCGTTTTGAGGAGCTAGCATCCTCTCGGTCTTATATGGAAACACATGCTCGAAGAATGAGACATTTCTCGATTCTATTATCGAGTTCTTGTATATATCCGGTAATTGTGACTCATACACACAAAACCGATATGCACTGCTGTTGTGTGCATATCCAATAAATATGCAATCAACAGTTTTTGATCCTATCTTGACCCTTTTCGGATCAGGCACCAAAACTTTGGCAAGACACTCCCACACTGGCAAGTATTTGTAGGATGGTTGTCTTCCATTCCATAACTCGTAAGGGCTCTTATCTATTTTCTTCCGGGGACCTTATTCAAAAGGTAGTTAGCTGTTAACACATCTTCCCCCCACATGGAGTCTGGCAGTCCAGAGCTCAATAAAGAGCATTCATCATCTCCTTAAGAGTTTGATTCTTTCGCTCAGCAATCCCATTCTGCTGAGGGTATAAGGAGCTGTTGTTTCGTGTCTGATCCCATGTTCAACACACAACTCAGCGAATGGTGATACGTATTCACCACCTCGGTCACTTCGAACCACCTTAATTTTCTTATTAAGTTGGTTTTCAACCTCATTCTTATAGAGAATGAATTTCTCTATAGCTTCATCCTTGCTTGTGAGAAGATACACATAACAATATTTTGTGTTATCATCTACAAAAGTGATGAAGTACTTATTCCCACCACGTGTCGGTGTGTCTTTAAGGTCACATACGTCGGTGTGAATTAGGCCGAGTGGTTCGGTGCTTCTTTCAACATGTTGAAAGGATGCCCTTGTCATCTTTGCTTCAACACAAGTCTCACACTTGTGTTTCGGGTCAAGGTGGAATGTCGGTATGCTTTGCATGTTCATTAATCTACGAATCACATCGTAATTCACATGTCCTAATCTACCATGCCATAAACACGAAGACTCAAGCATATAAGTGGAAGAACTTTTATTTTTATTTATCTTAGGCCTAATGGCCATTACACTGAGCTTAAACAGCCCATCAGATACATAGCCCTTTCCTACAAACATTCCCTTTTTCGACAGTACAACTCTATCGGACTCAAATACAATGCAAAAGCCATGCTTGCTTAACAGTGATCCGGATACTAGATTCTTTCGAATCTTCGGAACATACAGCACATTGGTGAAAGTTAGGTCCTTGCCCGAGGTCATCTTCAGCACCACCTTCCCTTGGCCCATGATGTCCGAGGTTGCCGAGTTCCCCATGAACAGCTTCTCTCCACTAATTTCTTTGAAGTTGTGGAGCAGCTCCTTATTGCAGCATACATGTCTGGTGGCTCCAGTATCGATCCACCATTACCGCGGGTTTGAACCCACCAGGTTCAATTCAGAGACCACGACACAAAGGTCTTCCATTTCTGGTCCCTCGTTCAGGTTGACCTCCTGCTTCTTCTTCGGGTTCTTGCATTCCGAAGACTTGTGACCCACTTTGCCACAGTTGTAGCACTTTCCAGAGAACTTCTTGGCGATGCCTCCTTTGGGTCCCAGCTTGGAAGATTTCGAATTCTTCCGTTTCGAGCTTTGTCCGTGCTTGACCACGTTGGCTTTCACAGTAGCCTGAGAGAACATCTTTCTCTCTGATCCCTTGTTGTCTTCTTCGATGCGAAGTCGCACAACAAGTTCCTCCACGTTCATTTCCTTCCGCTTGTGCTTCAGGTAATTCTTGAAATCCTTCCAGCCGGGGGGGGGGGGGGGCAGCTTCTCAATGATGGCGGCTACTTGGAAGGTTTTCGCTCAGAACCATACCTTCTGAGTGGATCTCATGTAAGATCACCTGAAGCTCCTGGACTTGGCTGATCACTGTCTTAGAGTCAACCATCTTGTAGTCCAAGAATCGACCCACGATGAACTTTTTGGCCCTAGCATCCTCCAACTTGTACTTCTTATCCAAGGACTCCCATAGCTCTTTGGTCGTTCTCTTCGTGCTGTACACAGCATACAGTGAGTCGGCCAGGTAGTTGAGGATGTAGTTTCGGCATAGATACTCAGAATGAGTCCATGCCTCTATCTCAGCAGCCTCAGCTTGCGTGGGAGGGTCCCTCGGTCAAGAACCGAGCCAGATTAAGCGTGGTCAGGTAGAAGAACATCTTCTACTGCCACCTCTTGAAGTTCAGCCCAGTGAACTTTTCTGGCTTTTCCCCATGGTTGATCGGGACATTCCCGATCGGGGCGGAGGGGCATGGTGATGAGTCTGTTTCACCTCAACACGTTCCGTGGCCATCTCAACAGAACGAATCTGTTTCAAGATTGTTGGAGGAGTTTCCGAGATTTTATACTAAATTGAAATTATAAAATTAATTCCAACTTATCTCTGTTGAGTGGCCCGAGCTCCAAACTGTAGTCTGCAATCTCCCGAGCAAAACGGCCGAAGTGAGCTCCCGAGTGGCCGAGTGAGCTCCCGGAGCGGAAGGCCGAGTGAGCTCCGAGCGGAAGGCCGAGTGAGCTTCCGAGCGGTATTGCCGAGTGACCAGCGAGCTCCCGAGTGGAAGGCCGAGTGAGCTCCCGAGGGTATTGCCGAGTGACCGAGCGAGCTCCCAAGTGGAAGCCGAGTG